>JANAVB010028398.1:14675406-15000406 GCA_029216955.1 Iris pallida
TATCAGGTTCTACTTGTACCAGTGATGGACCGTCACGTCAGTATAGTCTGTTGTTACCTACGGTCCATTCCTGATTCGGCAAGTTAGCAGCAGTGGTTAGTCATGATCACGTTGCTTTTCACCTTGACTGACCATCTAAGATTACTTTTATTCCATGCAAAACCCTAATCCCAATGATTAATTACTATCATCATCAATCATAGATCATCAATCATAGGTCTATTATGACTGAGGTCAGTCAGTCACTTTGTGTACTCAAAATGGAGGGTTAGATCATGGAATCATGACACCTATGATTTAAGAGTTTTATATATTTGGGCACAAGGATTGAAATGTTCTTGTTATTCTCTATATTGGGTTGTGACTTGTGTGTACTGAATGAGTTTATTGTCAAGAAAATTTTCAAGAATGAATGATCGATAGTCTATGTGTGTTTTAGATGATTGGAATTTTGGGGTGGGCAGCCCAAGGAGGAGATGGACATTCCCCTTTGTGGGTTGTGTCCATGTGTGGCAGAGGGCACTGTCCCCTTGATCCTGGCCTTGAGAACGTCACCCATATATCATGTTGCAAACGGTCCGGTCCGGTCCGGGGCCCACGGGCCGAATTCGGCGGACCAGACCGGGCTCGGGCCGGTCCTGGACCGGCACTTAGATCCAAACGGACCGGACCAGGTCCGGACCGGTTCAGCTTGCGTAGGCCCAGCCCGACCAACTGGACCGGACCATGGTGCAGTCGGTGGCCGAACCGGTCCACGGGCCGGGCCGGGCCTTGGTCGGTTCGGGCCGGTTGAACCGGGCGGCCCGGTTTAGATGGGTTTTTTTTTTTTTAAACTTTTTTTTGTTAAATTTTTTTCAAAAAAATTTTGTAATTTTTTTTTTTGCTAAATTATATAATTTTCCTTACTTTATTTAACTTTTTTTTGTTAAATTATTATCAAAAAAATTTTGTAATTTATTTTTTTGGCTAAATTATATAATTTTCCTTACTTTATTTAAAAATGGTAAAAGTAAAGTGGTAAAAGTAAAAAAAAATGCTTGCTAAATTAATAATTTTTAATTTTGTAAATTATTTTTTTTGCTAAATTATATAATTTTTAATTTGAAAAAAAAGGGTAAAGTAAAAAAAAATTTCTCCCTCTTCCTTTATCCGGACTTGGGACCGGCAAATGCTTGTGTCACGTCCCAGAACCAGAACACTGGAGAGCGGGGGCAGACGTAGCCAGCTACGTATAATGAAATGGGATCCACTCCACTATACGGTCCGG
Source organism: Iris pallida (assembly GCA_029216955.1). Lineage (NCBI taxonomy): Eukaryota > Viridiplantae > Streptophyta > Magnoliopsida > Asparagales > Iridaceae > Iris > Iris pallida. The sequence continues at coordinate 14,676,674 of JANAVB010028398.1, forward strand.
CTGTCTAGATATATGAGAGTTTAACTACAATCCATCAGTCTTAAGGTCAAGAACAAGCCTAGTGTCTCAATCACAAGCAAGTAAGTAAATTTACAAGATGTAAGATCACCAATTATACAATAGTAAGGCGTCCCAAACATTACATATTCAGCTGATAATGATGCTAATCGTACAAAATGTGAGGACAAGCAAGAGTTTTAGTCATACATGATCACCCTAGGTTGCCAATCATGTTACACAGCCCGTGGGCAGACAGTAAGTAAAGGTGCAATACGAGCTAACACGTGCTCGCCGGCTAACGCCTAAAAAAGTAATTTTACAATAGAGTGGGAGAAAAATAAACCCACTCGTTGCCCTGGTTACGCCTGGTGTTCACCATCGGCTGGATGGTCGGTAGATCCTCTGAGGTTGCTCCGGAATCTGGCCATACAAACCAGCTGGGTCAGACCCCAGAAAGAGCAAGTGCCACAAAGGAGGCTTCACTTAAGAACTAAAACCAGCAATTAGCACAAGAATATAATTACATAAAAGACATTAATGAAAATGCTTGATATTAAAAGAATAACAACAGCAAACTGAGTACGAAAAAACCATTCAAGTAGCCAGGTCACAACTCTTAAACCAAACAAGGACCGGAGTTGTAACCCTTTGCCTGAATAGAACTTCGTCTCCCAAATCTTGTTGGTAAGGTAAAACGTATCAAACATGACAGGTGATATACGATGAGATAACCATGGGACTATTCAGATAACCAGGTTACAACCCGTAAACCAAACAAGGACCGGGGTTGTAACCCTTCGTGTCACTCCCCGTTCCCATAATACGTATTTTTATAGATGTACTACTTGAATGTATTTATTTAATTTTATCATGTATTATCCTGTATTTAAATTCCTTTAATTCATGCTAATTAATTTTCGTATTTACTTTCTGCTTTTATTCTCTGCTTTAGCTTTGTTTTAGGTTCGGCCTAGGTTGGTTTTTTTCGGGTTCATGGTGGTTCATCATGAACCGAACCCAATCCTCAACCCAACCCCCCATTTAAAGCCCCATCCCCTTTCTCTCTCTTTATTACTCTCCTTCACCATTACTCTTCTTCTTCTTCCTCATCACTCTCTCCACCTACCAACCGTAGGCAAGTACATCTTGCTTCCACATTAGAATCCATTTTTATGGTTCATTTATCTACCTTTCGTGATCCTATGAGAGTTTAGAACTTGGCATTTTTTATTTTGAAGTCTTATTTTTCGTAGATCTAGAAATTGCTATTTTTGGATTTTTGTGGTTTTGATCTATCAAACTTCCTTGTTTCCAAGTTTTGTTCATTCCAGATTGTTGAGGTTGTGTTATACGCCATTCTGACCCATGAAAATCCCATTTCTGGCTTGGAACAAAGGTTCCATGGGAATTGAGTTCGGGAGGAACTTTACGCTCACGTTATACGTGTTAGCGTAATTTGAGTTTTTACGCCTACGTTGTTACGTGTTAGCGTAATATTGAGTCTTTACGCTCACGTTATACGTGTTAGCGTAATATTGAGTTTTACGTCCACGTTGTTACGTGTTAGCGTAATATTGAGTCTTTACGCTCACGTTATACGTGCCAACGTAATATTGAGTTTTTACGCTCACGTTATACGTGTCCGCGTAGTGCCGAGCTTTACGCACACAATCACTCGTATCAGCGTAAAACTATTTTTACGCAAGTCTACTTGACTTGGCGTAATCTTTTTACGCGCACAGCGTTTCAGGCGTAAAACTTGACTCTTTACACGAGCAACTTTTACGCGTGGCTCGATCCTTTACGCATGCAATGTTTTACGCGCGCAGTGCCTCAGGCGTAAACTCTAATCTTTTTACGCGTACTCCTTGGCTCGGCGTAAAAATGAGTTTTACGCTCAACCTTGTTCCTTTATTTTAGTGTACTTCCTTTACGCGTAACCTTATGTTTTACGCGTACTCTTCTAAGTTTTGCGTAAGACAAGTTTTACGCCCGACTCTATTTTACGCAGGCAGGCTTTTATGCGTACTTTCTTGCGCGTATTTTGCCTTAGCGTAAACTTTGGCATAGACCAACCTTGACGTAATCTAACCTTAGTGCTTCTATTGCTTTACAATTTATTCATTTAATGTCGGCATGAAAATTCTCCTATTATATCCTTACGCCTTTTGGCATGAACTCGATAATCTTGGCATGTTAATATTTTTAATACATATGGTTGTGTAGAACGTGCTCTGTGTCTTGATTGGTTTATGGATACCCAGTATGACTGGAATTAAACCCCGAGAGTTGTAGACTCGACTCCACTGAATACTAGTTGACTTTCATGCCTTGTCACCATTGATAATGATTGTGACTTTGACTAATAATTGATCATGCGTTCCTAGTTGGAACTAAGAGACTGGCTAGTCGTCTTATTAAATTGAATAATGAGATACGTTCATATTAATTATGAACTATGTAAACGACTGGCTGATCCCAAACATGGCATACAGGCACATGCAGGCTTCAAATTATTTATTTATTTATTTATTTATTTTCCATAAAAAAGCAGCATGTGTACTTTATGGTCAAGGCATGATTATTCCGTGATCAATTTCGATTGTTGCATTACGCTATGTGAGACCTACAACCTAACCGCACGGGTATCGTTGTAGAGTTGTGCATATCGTACCCCGTACGAAAGTACTCATTTGAATGACCATGACCCACGGCATGGGATTTCACTCAACGTAGAGGCTATTAAGTTAAATAAAATATGATTGCATGGAGAGAATGGATTCCCGAGTTCTTATATGGCAGCCCTCTTGGGACTAGTAGTGTCCGACAGGCCGGTTGGTCCCCACAGTTGTATATTGTATATTGATGACGGGCGTCCCGCTGGGACTCGTCTAATTCATGATTGGCGCAATTGATTGACTGGATAAACTAGCCTTGCTTGTACATAGTAACTGAGAAATTCCTATTGCATAATTCCAGGATAACTTGAAACTCACAATAGCAACCCGTAGCAGTTGCATGGCCATTTAAATTGATTTGTTTGTGTACTGTACCTACTCTGTTATCTAACTGAGATGATCAGAATGTCAGGACATGACGAGCCAACTTCTGTCCTTGTTTGGTTGGGAGGTTGGTTCGAAGTGTCGTGATGTTATGTGAATCCTAGTAGATAGCAAGATCTATTTATTACGTTTCCTATTACTGGTTTATTCCTCATATCGTGCTCCCTTACGGTACTTGCTATTAGAGGTCTAACCTCTCTGGTTTTGCATGGCCAGATTTAGAGCCGGTCCCCGAGGATCCAGCTTACTTCTACCTCCAAGATGGTCAATACTAGAGGAATGATCGCAGGAGGCTCGAGTGGGTTTCTTACTTCCCCGCTCGTTTTGTTAAATACTTTATACTTTGTCGTTTGGCACCGACATGTTAGTCGGATTATCTTGTACCTACTTTTGCATAATTGTAACTAAGTCAGGCTGCAGCTGATAACAATTGTGTATACTTACTACATCATCTGGCTGTATTTTGTAAAGCCAGATATCAAGAACATTTTGACTGAGCGTTTGGGACGCCTTACTGCTTTATCTTACATGTTCTCTATTTCTGTTTCTTGTTTGATTGATTGAGACAATAGATGTGAAGTGACCATAGGAGACTTTTATGTAGTATTCACCCCCTCGTCTCATTAGACAACATTGATCGTATTATACGGTATCTCTACCCGTAATACGCTGGCTGAGTCATTCCCCCGCTCTCCAGTATTCTGGTTCTGGGGCGTGACAAGGTTTTAGTGGTGGCCCATGCAGGTCTGATTTCAGACTTGTGGGGTATTTTAATAGGATGTCTCAATCACACATATTCCCCTTGATCTCATGATTCGTGGTTTCAATTCTAGCTTGACATTCCAGTATCCCTTGACTTCATTGATCCTTCATGTCCGGTTGTTTGATTGTTCTCTTGTCCCTTTTCTTAGGGGCACCTCGTCTGCACCTGTCAGAGCTGGACAACAACAACATGGACAACATGGACGACATGACCAGGTTGGTCAGCAACAAGGCCAGTACTACCTCAAGAGACTATCCAGGAAGAAGTGATAGTGGAAGCAGCAGCTGGATCGCAGTATCCAGAGGTTCCACCACCACCAACAGTTCCACCTACCCCTACGGAAATGGACACACCGGCCCTTCTGGAGATCATGAGAGGAATGATGGCTACCCAACAACATCAGATGTTAGCCCAGCAGCGCATGCACGCTCAGTTGCAAGAGCAGAATGTACTACTCAACCAAGGTTGCAGACGGCATTGGATAGAGGAGCGAGGCCAGATTCAGAAGCATCAACCAGATTTTGCAAGTACAACCCGTCGTTTCGAGGGCACGGAGGATGCTATTTCAGCAGATGCATGGCTTAAGGATATTGAGGCTATTCTGACAGCGGCTAAGGTGCCGGCAGAAGAACGTGTGGATCAGGTGAAGTTTCTACTTCAGGATCTCGCACGTGATTGGTGGGAATCAGAGGAAGTAGGTATCAGACGTCCCGTTGCTTGGGACAATTTCATAGCAAGATTCAAGACGAAGTATTATGGAATTGTGGCACAGTTCGAGCTACAGCAGAAGTTTATCAACCTCAAGCAGGCCGAAGACAGTAGATGCTTATGCAGCGGAGTTCTGCAGATTGAGTAGGTTTGCCCCAGAGATGGTAGCAACGGAGCGCCAGAGGGCGATGAGGTTCCAGCAAGGGTTTCATCTTGAGCTCTTGCAAATAGAGGGGCACAATTATCAGACTTTCGACGAAGTGTTGACAACAACTCGAAGGCATGAGATCACCATTCAGAGGATCACGGCTAGGACTGGGGGTCAGAAGAGATCCTACAGTCTGATTGAAGGAGGAGGGGGAGCATCGCCGAACAACAGCACTGTCCCCTGGCATTCGTATCCACGATGTGGCGATACGAGGGCCAACACCACCACCCAGGCAGCAGCAGCAGCAACAACCAAGGAAGAACCCGCAACTCCCAGCGGGCTGCACTTATTATGGGAAGATAGGGCACACTAGAGATGTGTGCCGGGCATTGAACGGACTGTGTTGATATGTGAAAATTCAGATCATCGGGTTACCACCTGTCCCATGAATTCGAGGTCAGGAGGACCAGTGCAGCAGTTTCCTGCTCTGCCAGCACCAGGGGCAGGACAGTATCGAGGACCAGCGGTAGCAGTGAGACCGTTGGCCCAGCATCCATTAATGCCACATGCTCAGATGTTTCGGCAGCAAGGACCGTCGATGCAGCAACACCAGCATAGACCACCCCAACATCATCAAGGAAGGGGCCAGCAGCAGTACCAGGCTAGGCCGCAGCATGGGAACCAGCAAGGAGGTCGAGGGCAGGCATTCACTCTGTCCTTGGAGGAGGCATTAGCATCGGAAGATGTTGTGGCAGGTAACATTCTCGTCGCCTCATATCCCGCAGTAGCATTGTTTGATTCGGAGCATCACATTCATTTATATCTGCACAATTTGTGACACGGCTAGGAATGGAGTTCGAGGCATTGCCAGGGAGGTTGAATATACTCACTGGTAATAGGCTCGTAGGAGTTAGTAGAGTTATTCTAGCATGTAGCGTTGTAGTTTGCGGGCATTCCTTACCCGCCCAATTGATAGAATTTCCTGTTGGAAATTTTGACGCTATCTTAGGCATGGACTGGCTGAAAGACAGTCATGCGACAATAGATTGCCGTAGTGGAAGTGTATCTTTTGATATTCCAGGCATGAAGAGATTCACCTTAGTCAGATCAGAGGCAACTCAGCAAGAGCGGAGAGTAATAACGGTAATGGAAGAAGTTCAGGTTCGAAGGTAGTTGAAGAGTTTCTAGACGTATTTCCTGAAGAACTTCCAGGTCTACCACCGATTAGAGATATTGAGTTCGGTATAGAATTGACACCTGGAACTAAACCGATATCAGATCGGGTTTATAGAATGTCGGATTCAGAACAAGTCAAGGTATATCAGCATATAGAGGAACTGAAGGAGAAGAAGTTTATCCAAGCTAGCATATCGCCATGGGCAGCACCAGTGGTACTTGTAGGGAAGAAGGATGGATCATCCAGATTGTGTATCGACTACAGGAAGCTTAACGCGGCAACAGTAAAGAACAAGTACCCACTACCAAGGATCGACGACTTGTTTGATCAGTTGAGCAGGGCTAGAGTTTTCTCCAAGATAGATCTTCGTTCAGGGTACCATCAGGTGAGGGTTCGGAAGGAAGACATTCCCAAGACGGTATTCAGGTCGAAGTATGGGTTATGAATTCTTAGTAATGCCGTTTGGTTTGACCAATGCTCCGACAATATTTATGGATTTGATGAACCGCATCTTTATGCCATACTTAGATAGTTCGTCGTTGTGTTTCTCGACGACATTCTCGTATACTCTGCTAGTGAAGAGGAGCATGAAAACCACCTCAGGAAAGTGTTACAGGTTCTGAGAGAGAACCAGTTGTATGCCAAGCTCAGCAAGTGTGAGTTCTGGACGGATCATATTTCATTTTTGGGTCATATCATATCAGGAGCTGGAGTGGCAGTGGATCCCAAGAAGGTAGAAGCAAGTGAGTAGAGTTGGCCAGTACCCAAGACCGTAGCTGATGTACGGAGTTTCTTGGGATTGACAGGATATTACAGAAGGTTCATATCAGACTTTGCAAGACTTTCAGCACCTATGACCCGCTTGACATGGAAGGATGTACCATTTGTCTGGTCGGCAGAATGCCAGTCATTTTGAGAATTTGAAGCAGAAGTTGATATCGCCTATTACATTGCCGGTTGGACCCAGAGGTTTACTGTATTGTGATGCGTCAGGTAAAGGACTTGGATGTGTCCTCATGCAGCATGGAAAGGTGATAGCATATGCATCTAGGCAACTTCGAGACCACGAGAAGAATTATCCAACTCACGACTTAGAGTTGGCGGCAGTAGTATTTGCTTTGAAGCTATGGAGGCATTACTTATATGGTGACCGAGTGGACATGTACACAGACCACAAAAGTCTGAAGTATATCTTTACCCAGAAGGAACTGAACATGAGGCAGAGGGATGGTTGGAGTTGATCAAGGATTACGACGTTGAGCTTCAGTATCATCCAGGCAAGACTAATGTGGTAGCAGACGCTCTCAGCAGAAGAGCCAGCGCATTTATGTTGACAGCGCAGAAGCACATTTTAGAAGATCTTCAGGAGATGGGCATAGAAGTTATACTTCTAGTGATGTCGGAGTTCTAACAAGTCTACAAGTTCAATCAGACTTGGTAGACAGGATCAAGGCAGCTCAGGCACAGGACCAAGGATTCAGAAGCTTAGAGCAGAATGTGAGTCAGGACTCAGAAAGGAGATGCAAATCCATGAAGATGGTACACTTAGGTTTGGATCACGTCTATGTGTGCCTAGTGGAGATATCAGACAAGAGGTTATGACAGAAGCTCACAGTTCTCAGTATTCTATACACCATGGAGGGACCAAGATGTACCAAGATATCAAGCAACACTTCTGGTAGAACGGAATGAAGAGAGAGATAGCTAGATTTGTTTCCCGTTGCTTGGTATGTCAGCAAGTGAAGGCAGAACAGCAGAGGCCAGCTGGATTATTACAACCGCTTCCTATCCCGGAATGAAAGTTGGAGCATATCACCATGGACTTTGTGACCGGTTTACCGAGATCGCCGAATGGTAAAGATGCTATTTGGGTGATAGTGGACGGCTTACAAAGGTGGCACACTTTCTCCCTTTTAGAGTAGGACAATCTACAGAAAAGTTGGCAGAATTATATATGCAACAGATAGTCGGCAGCATGGAGTCCCTGTCAGTATTGTGTCAGACAGAGACATCCGCTTTATATCATATTTCTGGAAGAGCTTACATCACAGTCTGGGTACCAAGTTGAGATTTAGCACGGCTTACCATCCCAGACGGACGGTCAATCAGAAAGGACAATTCAGACTTTAGAAGATTGTTACGAGCTTGCACCCTAGATTTTAGAGGATCTTGGGAGAGCCACCTACACTTAGTCGAATTCTCATACAACAACAGTTATCAAGCCAGTATCCAGATGGCGCCATTTGAAGCACTATATGGTAAGAAGTGTAGGTCGCCACTAGCATGGGATGATATCGTGGAAAGGAAGATGTTAGGCCCAGAAATGATTGTTCAGACAGTTGAATTGGTTAAAGGAATTAGAGAGCGACTTCGAGTTGCGCAGGATCGGCATCGCATTGGACGGACCAGCATCGTAGGCCGCTAGAATTCTCTATTGGGGACCACGTGTTCTTGCGGATCTCACCTACCCGTGGGGTCATTAGATTTGGCGTTCGCGGGAAGTTGAGTCCGCGATACGTGGGACCATTTGCTATCCTTGTAGGATAGGCGATATTGCTTATCGTTTGTCCCTTCCACCTTCGTTACGAGAGGTGCATGATGTATTTCATGTATCTCAGTTGCGTAGGTATGTATCGGACCCAAGCCATATCCTCGATCACTCTGAACTGGTTGGTACCAACCTGTCCTACGAGGAACAGCCTGTGTCCATCTTGGACCGAAGAGAGAAGATACTCAAGAACCGAACAATTAGCCTTGTCGGGTTGCTTGGGGTCATCACTCTTTAGGAGAGTCAACGTGGGAACGTGAGGATGATATGATCACGGTATCCGCACCTGTTTGACTCACAAAGTATTTCTTTCCGCATACCATGACTGTCTTAACTTCGCATGCTTGTCACCCTATGAGTAGAAATTACTTGATATCGTAGATTGTTAAACATAGATGTATTACTTGCTATTGATATTGTAAAATGATTGCTTGCTTAAATTACTTGTACTTAGATTAGTTTGACTCTGATGTTTCTATCTTGCTTGGATTTGAAATTTCGAGGACGGAATTTTTCTAAGGAGGGTAGAGATATCACTCCCCGTTCCCAGAATACGTATTTTTATACATGTACTACTTGAATGTATTTATTTAATATTTATCATGTATTATCCTGTATTTAAATTCCTTTAATTCACGCTAATTAATTTTTGTATTTTACTTTCTGCTTTTATTCTCTGCTTTAGCTTTGTTTTAGGTTCGGCCTAGGTTGGTTTATTTTTGGGTTCATGGTGGTTCATCATGAACCGAACCCAATCCTCAACCCAACACCCCCATTTAAAGCCCCATCCCCTTTCTCTCTCTTCATTACTCTCCTTCACCATTACTCTTCTTTTCTTCCTCACTCTCTCCACCTACCAACCGTAGGCAAGTACATCTTGCTTCCACATGAGAATCCATTTTTATGGTTCATTTATCTTCCTTTCGTGATCCTATGAGAGTTTAGAACTTGGCATTTTTCATTTTGAAGTCTTATTTTTCGTAGATCTAGAAATTGCTATTTTGGATTTTTGTGGTTTTGATCTATCAAACTTCCTTGTTTCTAAGTTTTGTTCATTCCAGATTGTTGAGGTTGTGTTATACGCCATTCTGACCCATGGAAACCCCATTTCTGGCTTGGAACGAAGGTTCCATGGGAATTAGAGTTCGGGAGGAACTTTACGCTCACGTTATACGTGTTAGCGTAATATTGAGTTTTTACGCCCACGTTGTTACGTTAGCGTAATATTGAGTCTTTACGCTCACGTTATACGTGTTAGCGTAATATTGAGTTTTACGCTCACGTTGTTACGTGTTAGCGTAATATTGAGTCTTTACGCTCACGTTATACGTGCCAGCGTAATATTGAGTTTTTACGCTCACGTTATACGTATGCGTAGTGCCGAGCTTTACCCACAATCACTCGTATCAGCGTAAAACTGTTTTTGCGCAAGTCTACTTGACTTGGCGTAATCTTTTTACGCGCACACGTTTCAAGCGTAAAACTTGACTCTTTACACGAGCAACTTTTACGCGTGGCATCCTTTACGCATGCAATGTTTTACGCGCGCAGTGCCTCAGGCGTAAACTCTATCTTTTTACGCTACTCCTTGGCTCGGCGTAAAAATGAGTTTTACGCTCAACCTTGTTCCTTTATTTTAGTGTACTTCCTTTACACGTAACCTTATGTTTTACGCGTACTCTTCTAAGTTTGGCGTAAGACAAGTTTTACGCCCGACTCTATTTTACGCAGGCAGGCTTTTACGCGTACTTTCTTGCGCGTATTTTGCCTTAGCGTAAACTTTGGCATAGACCAACCTTGGCGTAATCTAACCTTAGTGCTTCTATTGCTTTACAATTTATTCATTTAATGTCGGCATGATAATTCTCCTATTATATCCTTACGCCTTTTGGCATGAACTCGATAATCTTGGCATGTTAATATTTTTAATACATATGGTTGTGTAGAACGTGCTCTGTGTCTTGATTGGTTTATGGATACCCAGTATGACTGGAATTAAACCCCGAGGGTTGTAGACTCGACTCCACTGAATACTAGTTGACTTTCATGCCTTGTCACCATTGATAATGATTGTGACTTTGACTAATAATTGATCATGCGTTCCTAGTTGGAACTAAGAGACTGGCTAGTCGTCTTATTGAATTGAATGAATAAGACACGTTCATATTAATTATGAACTATTGTAAATGACTGGCTGATCCCAAACATTGGCATACAGGCACATGCATGCTTCAAATTATTTATTTATTTATTTATTTTCCACAAAAAAAGCAGCCTGTTGTTTCACTTAACAAAAATATGCCAAAAAAAGAAAATTGGCCTTTGAAAATAAAACAAGAAAAAGTACAAGAAGTACAAATTTGATTCTGGAAAGTATTGCTATGGAAGTCTGATTCGTAAATGATCACTTTGTTCCTTGGACCATATGATGATGATGAAGATCACTGCTTGAAGTAGAACAACTGGAAGAACTAAGTCACCAGAAAGGTATCGACGCACTTGGGCACTGATGGCGAGACCGAATGCTTTCCTGCTTTGCTTCTCTCTGTTCTGAAAGAAAGGTTGAAGAAGAATGCTCTGGAGAATCAAAATCTCTAAGTTCTGATCTCTGTATTATCTCCTGTCTCTGGTGTGTGTGTTATGAGAAAAATAAGTCTATTTATAGACTTGGGCTTTTGTGCGTAAAAACTCAGCAAAAGTTCCATCTTTACGCTAACAACTGCCACCCACGACTGAAGCCATCCTCTGTACAGTTGACACATGTCCCATCATTTCATTAAGAATAGGATGCACGTACATACGTTCTTCAGGATGTGTGGCATGAAAGCCATGTAGGCAGACCACGTTCCAAACTGGTGGAGGAGAATAGGGCGTAAAAATAGCCCCAATGTACTCTGAGCGTAAAGCAGTAGATTAGGCGTAAATAGCCCTAACATAGACTTCCCGCGTAAAGTGGTTGTTAAATAACCTTGAGCGTAAAAGCAGCTCAAATAGACTTACGCACATGTCGACTGTTGAGCGTAAAGGCTCGTATAATCTTCGTGCGTAAAAGAAGCCATAGTGTGAGCGTAAAGTAGCTCAATCCACACACTAAACGACAACATTGGCCTTTGTGTAAAAACAAATCCCTTTGAATTCTGTGATATATGCCATCATTAATATCTTCATGTCAGAGTTTGCATTAAATGCGAGACTTGACAGCTGTCCAGCGTAAAAGTGGCTAGCTTGTCCTTGGCGTAAAACCATTTTCTTGACCCTGGCTGCTTTTAGGCGTAAAAGTAATTAGCCTTGACTTGAGCGTAAAGAGACTAGCCTCTCTGTGGCGTAAAGGGGATCAATTTGAGTGAGATGATCTATCACTTCGACTCTTTCTTTGAAGCACTTTTTACGCTCCTACAAGACCCCCTTCAAAGTTTTCAAATATCTCCAAAATTTGGAACACTTTGAACAGAAGCATAAAAGTTAAGATTTGACCAGTCAGCGTAAAATTCGGGATACGCAACAGTCATCTGCGTAAAAGCGGGGACGTCCAACAGTCGACGTAATTTCTGAAATTTGAACCGATTTGAAAACTTCCCTATAAATAGGGTTCTTCAGAGAGAGAGAAGACACTTTCACTCATCTTTCTGCAATCTCGAATTCCTTTGCCCTTTCTTTCTTCGAAACCCTCATTTTGATCCGATGGCTCCCAAGAAATCATCCGCCGCCAGCAACAAGGGGAAGAAACCTGCCGTCGATTCATCGTCGGCTCCCATTCGATCGTCAACACCACATCGACAACCCAACCCGGCCGTAGCTCCGCCTATGATGGGTAAAACCCTATTCTCTGGCTGGAAGAATCCGTCGAGGAAGAAGAAGATAACCCAAACTTTCAGCTTTTTACGCCCACGTTGTACGTGTTAGCGTAAAAACTGAAATAACAACATGCGCCCACGTTGTACGTGCTAGCATAAAAGATAAAAAAGAATACGCCCACGTTATACGTGCTAGCGTAAAAACTTAACTACGCTCATGTTCGTACATGCTAGCGTAAAAAGTCATATTACGCTCGTATTAACATGTGGTAGCGTAAAATTCCTCAATCACTGAGAGACTTTGTAAAACAAAGACTTCATAAACTTTTATCAACTTTTAGTGAGCGTAAACGTCATAAAACTTCCAAACTAATTTGATCTCTTCTGTCCTTTTGTTAGTGGATTTGCAAGTTCACCCTCTTGCAGTAGTTTTCGGCTCGTCAGTTGGCATGGTGGGTTCGAACTATCTGGAAGATTTATCTCATGTCCAATTTCCTCAATCGAACCCTGAATACCCAGTAGAGAGGGCACAACTGATAGCAGCTCAAGGAGATAGGATGTTGTTATCCATGATGAATGGAGATTTGTTGACTTCACTAGATGCACAACAATTTACAAAATCGGCCTTCTTGTTTGGAGACGCCATTGACTGTAAATCCCAGACACATCCCAAGAAGGAGTCTTGGGTATTCAAATTTGGAGATAGAGCCATGTATCTCCCAGATATGGACCGAGATTATCCTTTGTCAGCATTTTTCCATGCTACCCACCATCGACAAATGCTGTGGAATTTGACTCCTACCAGTTACGGAAGACCAGGTAGAATTGTTTTCAAGAGGGAACATGCTAATGACATGGGGTATTTTGCTAGTGTTCCCAATGGTGGTGTCACTCCTATTTTTGGCCTCATGTCAGGAGCTAATCCCAGTAAAGACTCGGGTTTAATTCAACCAGTACAAACTTCGATGTTTGTCAATGAATTTATGAGGGCTGCTGTATTGTATCCTCAGACGAACCCCAGGCTGCCGGGATGGTTGACTCCGTTCAATCAAAACTGGATCCAGATAAGTATTTGGATGATGAAGAACTTTGAAGCAGAGTTGAAAGACATTGGTTTATATGAGGCGATAGCTTCCACTAGTCAGGGTATTCCTTCGAACGGAAACTTATTTCTGGCCTTGATGGAAATATATATGAGTTCGACGGGAACTTTTGCCACTCCGAAAGGCTAAATGGGCCTTGCTCTTCATGAGATGCAGTTTATCTCGAAACTGCCGATGGGGGAAGCCCCATATGAGGAATACGTTCCTTCCAACAGAGAACTGGCTGAAATCAGAGAGACTAATCCTCAGTTGATTGAGGTCTATGAGGAACTTATGTGTCACTACCTGATTTGTACTACAATGCATGAAAGTACATCTTATTTGGCGTACATCAACAAGTGGACGACTTATCTCTTCTTCCATAAGGATAAGATATCCAAGAAAGACAGAAAGGTTCAGGAAAACAAAGCTCCGGCAATCAACATAGATTTGACAATCCCTTCTAACAAAATTAGGGATATGACGATTGCCTATAAATTCCCTAATAAATATCTGTCTACAAAGACTGGAGAATTCCCTGCCGGGACTGAAGCCGTAAGCTTCCTTAGATATGATAGCCAGAAAATCTCTCGGAGAGCTTTGCTGGCAGGCTTTCTTTCTTTATGGTTGAGAAGATGGGTTGTACCTGGTATTGGTACTGTTGACAGAATCCACCGTAGTGTGCTATGGCCGGCAGTTTGTCTAGTTTTTAAAGTCAGGATTAACCTGCTGTCAGCCATGGTGTGTCGAATAAATACAGGTTTAAGGACCTTCGGCGAGGAGTTAATCAACAATGCTCCTCATCGGAATGTTTTCCCTAGAGTAGAATGCCCTACACTTATCTGATGGGTTGGCTGTTGCATCACAACTGCAGATTGTTACCACCAGGCCCAGGTGATGATGCGGAGGTCTTCCTCCAAAAATTCAGCAAAGCTACATGGATCGCTACGACTGTGGCGGATACCCGAGCAGTTCTGAACTATTCTTATGGTTGGAACTTCTTCTGTACCCGGCCGCAAGTTCCAGCAGATTGCTTCGGTGTTCAGTTTAAAGATGAAGTCGAAGGAAGAGTTGTATTGCCACAATCAGTCTTTAGATGGCTTCAGTGCATCAGACCTTCTCATCTGATGTACAGAAATGAAGATAATTGTGCGTTTGAACCATACTTACCCAGTAGGTTTGCTCGCCAATTTGGGTACGACCAACTTCATGTTGGTAATCCTTCGACTAGTTTTCGTCACTATGGGAAATTACTTGACGGAGCTAGGGGTTGAAGGTATTTCGGTGCTGCTCGGACTGGTGCTAAATTTAGAATTTCGACCGCCACCAGCACTACAGAACTACGTATACTCCATACGTATGCCCACTTTTATGCTTCAATTCGTTCTTTTGCCCACGGTTACAATATGAGGGGTAGTCTGAGGTGGCCTAAAGAAGAAGATATTGAAGAGCAGGTCAGGGTACCTGCAGACATCCCTGACGATACTGGCATTCCAGATCGATTTTTAGAAGTTATCCCAACAGGGGTTGGAGAACCAGCTGCAGAACCTATCATCATTGGCAAAGGCCGAAAAAGAAAACAAAGTGCAGCCGTCACATCTCCAACGAAAACTCCGAAAAAGAAGAAGAGGTCTACCACAAAAGGGCTTTCCAAACCAAGAGCCCATACTCCAGAAGACGATACTTTGATTGAAGAGGATCATCTTGTTAGTTCTTCCTCAGTCCATCCAGGAGAGGGATCTTCAGCCCCTCCATCAATAGTTGGATCAAGAGCTGTAACACTTTTGTCTCCTGGGCGTCTTAGTACCTCGCTCCATTTATCGTTGCCAATCAAGGCACAAGTTACGGAGGGTGCTACTACTGGATCCACTGCTGATCAAGACCGTATTTTCTCAGACGAGCCGGCTCTTGACTTCGAAGATGATGACTGGGATGGTGATTATGAATCATATCTTGAAAAAACGCACATATTCCAAGTATTACACAAAACCTATACGGAATTATATACCATGATTTTGTATATTAACTTATTTTGTTTGTTTTTTTGCAGATGTCATAATTGCACCAAAGCCTACGGCTCCTCCTCCTCAAGAAGAGGATATCTATGAGGAAAATGAGGAATCTGCTGATGAGGCTTCTTCTTCTAGCGAAGAGGGTGCTGATGAAAATGGAGGACAACAACCCGCGGTAGAGCGTCAAGAAGCACATCCTGAACTATCCTCTCATGTTGAAGATCAGCACCAGAAAGAGGCTGCAATAGACCCCACTGCAGGTGATGATGAACCTGCTGGAGGAGAACCGGTCTTAAATAGAGAATCAGCTGTAGAAGATTTTACTGCAACTGAAACAGTGAAAAATCCTGCGGAGCCGTCAGTTGAAGAAGGTGCTGCGGAGCCGACAGTTGAAGAAGGTGTTGAAACCAGAGAAGTAATAGTATCTTCTACTGTAGCTGCTGATTCAATATCAGTTTCTGATAGGCTGATACCGGAACTTGAACCAGCTCCTGCAATTGTCACCACATCCACTAATATCACCGCCGCCAGAGCTCCAGAAACGGCTGGAGTAACAAATGTTGGAGACATTGCTTCTGAAGTTCCTAGGAACCCATTAGTTATAGCAGCAGTGACATCAGCAGCTCTATCTCAGCATGTTGTTACACCAATGGTATCTGTAGGTGTTGGAGATACAATTCCTGAAGCTTCTGGGGATCAATTGGCTATAACGGTAGTAACAGCAACGACTTCATCTCATCCTGCTGTTGCACCATCAACATCTGCTCCCGGCCTCCAAGGAAGAGATCTGTTAGATATTGCCGCCACACCAAGCTCCAGCATAGAAATGAATCTCCTGGTTGAGATTCATACTGAGACTTTTTATAAAACTCTGGCAACTTTGATAAAGATGGTCTTGAATAAGGGTCTCAGCTATGAGATTTTGAAGACGACAATGGCTCTGACTATCAAGAATGTTGCCATGTTCAATGATGTTGAGAGAGCTGCCACATTGGAGAAAATTGTGGAAGACCTTGAGCAGCCGATTGGAGAATATCTCAGGCTGTCAAATGAGACTGTTGAAGGCCTCATTCAGGAGGAATATGATGCCTTAACGGCTGATTATCTTGCTCGAGAGACTACATATAATGCAGCTCTCCATGAACACAGTCTGAAGGTCGCCAAAGAGAAAGCCTTTTTGGCTGGCATAAAACCTGCACTGCATGGTCACAGAGTGGCTTATGATGCTTTGAACATAGATATTCAGAGCAAGAATGACAAAATCCGCGAAGTCGAGGCAGAGCTAGCTTGCTTGAAGGCTGAAAGGGAGAAGATGATCGATGTTCGAAATCTGCACCTCACCCAAAGCTCAATTTTAGAAGAACAAGCTTTTGGGGCTGAATCGACTATCAGAACCCTTGATGAAGCCAAGGACAATTTGATAATCACTTTCGCTGAACTTTCCTGTATTTGCACCCCCGAAGCCCGACGTGCAGAGGCTACCAAGAAGGTTATGAGTTCTCGTGGCAAACGGCTAGAAGAATTAAAGAAGTTGCTTCAAGGTGTTTGCACTCCACCTTAAGAGAGTGCTTTGTCATCTTTTGTCTTATTCATTTTATAGTGTTTCTACCATAAATGAATGAAAGATTTGTTTTGTGATCCTATCGTTTATTTGGAATTTTAAACGATAGGTATGAGATAGAAAATACTTATCAGAGGTTATAGGAACATGACAAGTCTTTTAAACTCAATACATTATATCTATCCAGAGGTAATATGGACATGATAGATAACAAAATCTTGTTTTCTGTTTTTAGAGTATACAATACTATCAGAGGTAATATGGACGTGACAGTCTGTAAGAACTCAAAGAAAAGTAGATTAATATCTATGCAGAGGTCAAATGGACATGATAGATAGGAAAAACAAGTAGATTTAATATTTATCCAGAGGTCTTGAGAACATGATAAATAAGAAATCCAATTAATCAACTGATAAGATAGAAGATAATTTCTGTTTGAGAGTATGCAATACTATCAGAGGTAATATGGACGTGATAGTATGTAAAAACTCATGATAGATAAGAAAAGCAATCAGATTTGGCATTTATCCAGAGGTCTTAGGAACATGATAAATAACAAATCCAACTTTATATACCAACCGGTAAGATAGAAGAAAGAGATGAATAATCAGCTTAACCAAACCTTGGTAGCTGGGAAATAAGGAGATGGATGTCATGGAAGATATACGTCATTATTGATAAGAGAATGAATGAATCAAAAGAGGATATCATTCCCAAGAATCATTCTCAAATGGCTCTGATTCACCATCAATTTGAACCATATTAACTGAGAATACTTGTCCAGATTCATCATATGAGGACGAGACATATCAGATTCAATGAATTGGACTTCTTCTGAATCTGATGACTGCGAAGAGCTAGAAGAGAATTCTTCTTGTATATCGTCATTAAACATGTGGGACGGATCATATCCCAACCCATGACGAGTCTTTTGGTAAAACGGATCACCACATAATGGTAGTCGTCTACCCTTGCCTTGATTAAGACCTTGCATAGTCTTCAAATCATATACCATGTTCTGGATAATCTTGATAGATTGTTGACTATACTTGTCAATTCGGATTCTTCCTTTGTCTTTATCTTTCAGCTCATCTGTCTGATTAACAGGGATATTTCTAGCCAGGCCAAACACAATTTGGCGCTTATTTTTCTTATCAGACGGAACCACGAAATAAGATTCTTCGTGACGTCTAAAAGTTACGCAAGCTTGTGATGAAGCGGCCACATGTAGAAGATAAGGAGAAGATGTTAGGAACCTTTGAGCATAAGGTCCAACATCTACATGAGGAGGAAAAGAATTTTCCTTATGATCGATGTATAAAGTTTCTTCTGGCTCAATGTCATCTTTATATTGATGACTTTGATTATCAGAAGATAAAGTCATTCTTTCGATAAACTTGACAGCCATATACTCGAAAAGGAAATCTTTATTGATATTAAAAGGTACAGAATGATCAATATTTACATTATTTACAATTTGACTGCTACGCTTCGGATTAATCATCAGTGGACCATTATCCGTCTTCTGCGTAGTTTTGCCAAGATTGACAATCAATGGTGGTTCTGGATCATTCGTACAAGAAGTACGCCCTTTGACATTGATCCTAAAAGGTTGAACTTGGCTCTTAGCAGAAATATTTGTTGATTCCTCAGATGAAGTTTGAGTTCTTCCTTTGACCTTGATTATCAGAGGTTGATCATTGACAGATCGGGATTGGATTCGTCCCTTGACTATGATCTTCAAAGGTTGCTCCTCTGGCGGATCTTCATTAATAGACTGATCCTCAGTAGGTGATTGATCTTCAGCCATGTCTGATATCTCTTTCACATGCTCTTGTTTATAAAGCATTGAATCAGAAAAATAGGCTTCGACACCCTTGAAAGGATTGATATCAGCAAACTCAGTCTTCACAACTCCTTGGGAATCTACATACTTGGAGAGTTGAAGGTACAATATTGTGCTCATGAATCCACGGTCTCCCCAAAAGGATATTATAGGAGACGTCTGAGTTGATAACATAAAAAGTTACCATGGTTCGAAGATCACCAATCTGAATCTGCAGTCGAATCTTCCCCAGTGGCTTGCTCTTTCCAGAGTTAAAACCGACTATCGTAGTACTAGTGTAAGTCAAATCACTAGTAGGAATCCTCAGGGGTCTTAGCATACTCTGAAGAATTATGCTAATTGAGGACCCAGGATCAATATAAATCCTGTCAATTTCAGTGGATCCAATATACCCAGTGTAGCACAAAGGTCTGTCATGCTTGTTATGCTTCAACAGCATATCTTCTTGTGTAAAGGTGATGTTGGGAATTGCTTCCATCACACTATGACATTGTGGACATGACACTGGTATACTATCAGGAGTCTTGAGTTGAGCCAAGCATGAATCTGCTTGAAGTAAAGCTTCACTCAAAGTCTCTCTGCTTTCTCTGGAAAGGCAAAGCAACTCAAATATAGATAGTCCAGCCGAAGTATTGGCCAACTGAGCTAGGATATCAAATTTGTAAGGCTTCATCACCACTCCCTGACTGAAAGCAGACTTCAATGGGACGTCGAAGCGTACTGCTTTCTGTTTCCCCTTTTCAACCACCGAGGGTTTAGCAGGAACATGAGAAGGTTGAGCTGGTAGTGTTTCCACTACATCTTTCGCTTCCTTGGAAGATCCTTTATAATCTTTGTGGTACTCTTTCCCAGATCTTGTACCAGCAAAAGTTTCTTCCTCAGACTCAAGAGAAGGAAGTACCATATTACAGGATTTAGTCTTCCTCCCTTTAGCCTTTTTCTTGTAAGGTTTGTTGTGAGGAATTTCAGAACCCAGTCCAACAGTAGAATTTTGATTTTGAATTTGTAAAGGAAGTCGTATTCCTTTATCGTAATTCAAACCTTCTGCCTTTTGAAAGTCATAACCCATCTTTTTCATGAGAAGGACAGATTGCTGACTGTACAGATGAATGGGCAGTAGACTTTTAGCAAATGGTTCCACAGAGGAAGAAGAAGAGATCTCTGTACCCACAGGAGAATGAGGAATATATGTCTCTGTAGCCACAGGAGGAGAAGGATTCGGGATACGAGGAAAAATCCCTGTCGGAGCTTTTTCATAAGCAGCGAAGACTTGTTGTGCCCGGTATAAAGGAACACTGTTCATGTCTAGCCACTGCTGATGAGTAAGCTTGAGCTTGGTAGGAGGGGTTAGACTTGGAGGACAGATGTTCAGTCCTCTCAATCTATCTTCTAGAGGAAAGCCATCCCAAAGCCGATCCAAGTCATCGGGATCTGGATTATCATAAGAAATCATATTGCAGGTTTTGACCTTCTTACCCTTCCTGGATTTTGAAGTTTTACCTTCATTTTCCAATTCAGGCACTAAGTCAGGATGTACCCACATGATTTCACCATTCTTTAGTGTGAGCGGCAGCAATCCTGCATTTTCTTCTCTGGCAGGTGGAATATTCACAATTTTTATCGTTGCCTTCGGAATTGGGATAATTCCATCTGGGACTTGCTGTGGAGGAAAATCTCCGAACTGAAGAGAAACCATATTGGTCGTAACCGTATGGTCATCATTAGTTAAGGCGATAGCACCGCCATTTATCAGCTCATGGATTTTCTTTTTCAAGACATAGCAAGCACTGTTAGGATGATTAATGTATCTATGATAGATATAATATTTGGGATTATCTGTCAGATTCACCTCATTAGGTCGCTTGGGCTCCGGAATCTGAAGTTTGCCACTCTTCACCAGACACTAAAATATCCCTGGGATATCACTTTCGTCAAAGCAGTATTCTTCCTTTGGCCTGGAAGATTCTTGATTATTTGGCGTCGTTTTGTTCTTGGAAAGATTGACCATAAGAGTATCTTTTCCCTTCACATTACGATTGCCAGGATTATTACTAGGATTACTTTTCTTCCCTTTGTCTTCTGAAGCGAAAATCATCCCATGTTCTCGAGCCAACCTACCATTGGTCTCGGCAGAAACTGCTGCTATGATAAACGAAGCCCAATCTGAGAATTGGGAACCCGTAAAAACAGCGATGGATGGTCGCAGATTCATCTTGCATGTATCAATCAACGCTGAATCTGGCATACCAGGAGGCATCTTTAAAGTAGCCAGTCGGAAACGTTCGATGAACGTCCGAGTATCTTCTTTCTCCTTTTGTTTGATTTCTATCAATGAGGACATGTTCATGTCCATACCTCCTTCATAGAAACGGGAGAGAAACATTGTCTTGAATTCGTCAAAAGACGAAATAGAATTATCGGGTAAACTACGATACCAGTCGTAAGCTGAACCCGTCAGACACCCGATGAACACTCGAGTGAGAAGAGCATCATTTTTCTGCAAGTACACAGTCATAATATCAAAGTAATTGATATATTGACTGGGAGATGCTTTTCCATCGAACAAAACCATAGATTGTGGCTTGAATTTCGGTGGAAAGGGTACATCATTCCAATGAGGAGGATAAGGTTGCTTGATCCCTAACCTCTGGAGCTGATCTTTGTGCCTCAAAACTTCAAACTGTGCTTTGAGCTCACGCACTGCTTGAATGGCTTCACTGGTTTGAGGAAGCACATTTGATTGAATGGTTGTTGGATGTACCGTAACCCCCATTGGAGGTAGTACATCTTCAGGCATGATGGAATCTGGAGATGCAGAATTTTGATTAACAGCAGGCTCCTGAATATTCAAAGGTATTTCAGCCCCTTGACTATCTTGAGTTTGTGCTGTTACTGGTACCGGTGTTACTACTGCCGGCTGAGCAGTTTGCTGATTCAAAATTATCTGATGCATGCTTTGTACCATGTTAAACATATCTTTCAGTGATTGCTCAACAGCAGTGAGACGTTGTTCTGTATTAACAGATGAGGTCTCTGGTTCATCTCCAACAGCGTAGGATTCAACCTCTCTTGAAGATATAGAGGGATCAGTATAGAAGTATGAATCCACACTATCGGTATCAGACTCAAAAGATTGAGTACCCCCAGCTTCTGAATCAGAAGCCTGCATTTGTCTTTGTCTTCTTGATCGAGTGTTTTGATATACCCCCTCAAAAGAATCAAGAAGTCTGTTGAACTGTTGTTGACCTGGGGTTTGGGACGTATTCCGTCTTGGACGTCGCCCTCTGTTAGTATGAGATGCCATGTTGACTGATGCATGTGACAGCTCATGTTCTTGGTCTTCAGCTTGATGTTGATATGAATTAAAATTTAATCGATCAAAAACTGACCGTTTTGAAGCCGAACAACAACAGTTGATCACAACCTGGTGATAATCACAATGATGTTTTTCTTGGGGAAATGTCACCGGAGATTGTCTATTCTTACGCTTTTGCATTAGCAATTCACGTAAGTCAGAAGGAGTGGAGGGAGTAGTCTTCTTTATTACATTAGGGGTAGAAAAACATTTAGTACCCTGTATATAAAGAAGATTACTGGCAGCATTCGCAGAACCAAATTGTACATTTCTACGCGTTTGGAGTTGTGTGCGTAAATCTTGAGATTTTTTAGCAGGAAGGACTCCATTTTCATTGCGTGTAATTTGTAGATTTGGTACTTTGCGTAGAGCAGTATAAGAAGGCTGTTGGTGTAGAACTGAAGTTTTACCAACATCATTTTTATGCTGCACACGTTTAGGTACATTCACATTAGATGTAAAAACATCATTGTGAATTTTATCTACACTGTCAAAGACAGAAGATTTACCTTTACGCTTAGAGCGTAAAAATTGGTTATCTACCACGTCACGGATGGGAGATTTTGTTTTACGCGAGGAGCGTAATTTATTTGGGCCTACCACGTCGCCGACGGGAGACTGATTCTTACCCTCAGAAGCATTAACATTAGAGTCTGCCGCATTACAAATGGGAGACTCATGCTTATACCTTGAGCGTAAAACTTGGTTCTTACGCAATGGGCGTGAAACCTGATTATCTTTACCGTTACAAACGGGAGATAAATCGTCACACTTTGAGTGCAACTCTGAAGTAAGGACTGCCTCGTTACGAACGGGAGCCCCTACGACAGGAGTGGGAAGAATTCCCTTGCCACTAGCAGCAACAGAGAGATCAGAAGCTATTTTGGATTTAGGAATCCAAACTTTTCGTGCTTTACGAGACTTTTGAACATTGGAGCAGCGAGAACCACCCCCAGTTCGGAGCATTTCTTCATAGGCAGTCTGGTCGAAGTGCACGACCAGAGTCTTCGTGGTCGAACCGACCGAAACATCATCATATTGAGCAATTGCCTTCTCGTCAGAGGAGAAGGTAGTCCCCAGCAGAGTCGCCATTTTTGTTTCACTTAACAAAAATATGCCAAAAAAAGAAAATTGGCCTTTTGAAAATAAAACAAAAAAAAGTACAAGAAGTACAAATTTGATTCTGGGAAAGTATTGCTATGGAAGTCTGATTCGTAAATGATCACTTTGTTCCTTGGACTATATGATGATGATGAAGATCACTGCTTGAAGTAGAACAACTGGAAGAACTAAGTCACCAGAAAGGTATCGACGCACTTGGGAACTGATGGCGAGGCCGAATGCTTTCCTGCTTTGCTTCACTCTGTTCTGAAAGAAAGGTTGAAGAAGAATGCTCTGGAGAATCAAAATCTCTAAGTTCTGATCTCTGTATTCTCTCATGTCTCTGTGTGTGTGTGTGTGTTATGAGGAAAATAAGTCTATTTATAGACTTGGACTTTTGTGCGTAAAAACTCAGCAAAAGTTCCATCTTTACGCTAACAACTGCCACCCACGACTGAAGCCATCCTCTGTACATGTTGACACGTGTCCCATCATTTCATTAAGAATAGGATGTACGTACACACGTTCTTCGGGATGTGTGGCGTAAAAGCCATGTAGGCAGACCACGTTCCAAACTGGTGGAGGAGAATAGGGCGTAAAAATAGCCCCAATGTACTCTGAGCGTAAAACAGTAGACTAGGCGTAAAATAGTCCTAACATAGACTTCCCGCGTAAAGTGGTTGTTAAATAACCTTGAGCGTAAAAGCAGCTCAAATAGACTTTACGCACACGTCGACTGTTGAGCGTAAAGGCTCGTATAATCTTCGTACGAAAAAGAAGCCATAGTGTGAGCGTAAAGTAGCTCAATCCACACACTAAATGACAACATTGGTCTCTGTGTAAAAACAAATTCCTTTGAATTCTGTGATATATGCCATCATTAATATCTCCATGTCAGAGTTTGCATTAAATGCGAGACTTGACAGCTGTCCAGCGTAAAAGTGGCTAGCTTGTCCTTGGCGTAAAAACCATTGTCTTGACCCTGGCTGCTTTTAGGCATAAAAGTAATTAGCCTTGACTTGAGCGTAAAGTGACTAGCCTCTCTGTGGCGTAAAGAGGATCAATTTTGAGTGAAATGATCTATCACTTCGACTCTTTCTTTGAAGCACTTTTTACGCTCCTACACATGTGTACTTTATGGTCAAGGCATGATTATTCCGTGGTTAATTTCGATTGTTGTATTACGCTATGTGAGACCTACAACCTAACCGCACGGGTATCGTTGTAGAGTTGTGCATATCGTACCCCGTACGAAAGTACTCATTTGAATGACCATGACCCACGGCATGAGATTTCACTCAACGTAGAGGCTATTAAGTTAAATAAAATAATGATTGCATGGAGAGAATGGATTTCCGAGTTCTTACATGGCAGCCCTCTTGGGACTAGTAGTGCCCGACAGGCCGGTTGGTCCCCACAGATACTGCAAATCTGCTACACGGGCAGGGAGCGGTATCTGGTTATATTATCTATTGTATATTGTATATTGATGACGGGCGTCCCGCTGGGACTCGTCTAATTCATGATTGGCACAATTGATTGACTGGGTAAACTAGCCTTGCTTGCACATAGTAAGAACTGAGGAATTCCTATTGCATAATTCCAGGATAACTTGGAACTCACAGTAGCAAGCCGTAGCAGTTGCATGGCCGTTTAAATTGATTTGTTTGTGTACTGTACCTACTCTGTTACCTAACTGAGATGATCAGAATGTCAGGACATGACGGGCCAACTTCTGTCCTTGTTTGGTTGGGAGGTTGGTTCGAAGTGTCATGATGTTATGTGAATCCTAGTAGATAGCAGAGATCTATTTATTACGTTTTCTATTACTGGTTTACTCCTCATATTGTGCTCCCTTGCGGTACTTGCTATTAGAGGTCTAACCTCTCTGGTTTTGCATGGCCAGATTTAGAGCCGGTCTCCGAGGATCCAGCTTACTTCTACCTCCAAGATGGTCAATACTAGAGGGATGATCGCAGGAGGGCTCGGGTGGGTTTCTTACTTCTCCGCTCGTTTTGTTAAATACTTTATACTTTGCCGTTTGGCACCGACATGTTAGTCGGATTGTCTTGTACCGACTTTTGCATAATTGTAACTAAGTCAGGCTGCAGCTGATAACAATTGTGTATACTTACTATATCATCTGGCTGTGTTTTGTAAAGTCAGATATCAAGAACATTTTGACTGAGCGTTTGGGACGCCTTACTGCTTTATCTTACATGTTCTCTATTTCTGTTTCTTGTTTGATTGATTGAGACAATAGATGTGAAGTGACCATAGGAAGACTTTTATGTAGTATGCACCCCCTCGTCTCAATAGATGTGAAGGATCAATGAAGTCAAAGGATACTGGAATGTCAAGCTAGAATTAAGAACCACGAATCATGAGATCAAGGGAGAATATGTGTGATTGAGACATCCTATTAAAATACCCCATGAGTATGAAATCAGACCTGCATGGGCCACCACTAAAACCTTGTCACGCCCCAGAACCAGAATACTGGAGAGCGGGGGAATGACTCAGCCAGCTACGTATTACGGGTAGATGAATACCGTATAATACGATCAATGCTGTCTAATGAGACGAGGGGGTGCATACTACATAAAAGTCTCCCTATGGTCACTTCACATCTATTGTCTCAATCAATCAAACAAGAAACAGAAATAGAGAACATGTAAGATAAAGCAGTAAGGCGTCCCAAACGCTCAGTCAAAATGTTCTTGATATCTGGCTTTATAAAACACAGCCAGATGATGTAGTAAGTATACACAATTGTTATCAGCTGCAGCCTGACTTAGTTACAATTATACAAAAGTAGGTACAAGACAATCCGACTAACATGTCGGTGCCAAACGGCAAAGTATAAAGTATTTAACAAAACGAGCGGGGAAGTAAGAAACCCACTCGAGCCCTCCTGCGATCATCCCTCTAGTATTGACCATCTTGGAGGTAGAAGTAAGCTGGATCCTCGGGGACCCGTTCTAAATCTGGCCATGCAAAACCAGAGAGGTTAGACCTCTAATAGCAAGTACCGCAAGGGAGCACGATATGAGGAGTAAACCAGTAATAGGAAACGTAATAAATAGATCTCTGCTATCTACTAGGATTCACATAACATCACGACACTTCGAACCAACCTCCCAACCAAACAAGGACAGAAGTTGGCTCGTCATGTCCTGACATTCTGATCATCTCAGTTAGGTAACAGAGTAGATACAGTACACAAACAAATCAATTTAAACGGCCATGCAACTGCTACGGCTTGCTACTGTGAGTTTCAAGTTATCCTGGAATTATGCAATAGGAATTCCTCAGTTCTTACTATGTGCAAGCAAGGCTAGTTTATTCAGTCAATCAATTGTGCCAATCATGAATTAGACGAGTCCCAGCGGGACGCCCGTCATCAATATACAATATACAATAGATAATATAACCAGATACCGCTCCCTGCCCGTGTGGCAGATTTACAGTATCTGTGGGGACCAACCGGCCTGTCGGGCACTACTAGTCCCAAGAGGGCTGCCATGTAAGAACTCGGGAATCCATTCTCTCCATGCAATTATTATTTTATTTAACTTAATAGCCTCTACGTTGAGTAAAATCCTATGCCGTGGGTCATGGTCATTCAAATGAGTACTTTCGTACGGGGTACGATATGCACAACTCTACAACGATATCCGTGCGGTTAGGTTGTAGGTCTCACATAGCGTAATGCAACAATCGAAATTGATCACGGAATAATCATGCCTTGACCATAAAGTACACATGCTGCTTTTTGTAGAAAATAAATAAATAAATAAATAAATAATTTGAAGCCTGCATGTGCCTGTATGCCAATGTTTGGGATCAGCCAGTCGTTTACAATAGTTCATAATTAATATGAACGTGTCTCATTCATTCAATTTAATAAGACGACTAGCCAGTCTCTTAGTTCCAACTAGGAACGCATGATCAATTATTAGTCAAAGTCACAATCATTATCAATGGTGACAAGGCATGAAAGTCAACTAGTATTCAGTGGAGTCGAGTCTACAACTCTCGGGGTTTAATTCCAGTCATACTGGGTATCTATAAACCAATCAAGACACAGAGCACGTTCTACACAACCATATGTATTAAAAATATTAACATGCCAAGATTATCGAGTTCATGCCAAAAGGCGTAAGGATATAATAGGAGAATTATCATGCCGACATTAAATGAATAAATTGTAAAGCAATAGAAGCACTAAGGTTAGATTACGTCAAGGTTGGTCTATGCCAAAGTTTTACGCTAAGGCAAAATACGCACACAAGAAAGTACGCGTAAAAGCCTGCCTGCGTAAAATAGAGTCGGGCGTAAAACTTGTCTTACGCAAAACTTAGAAGAGTACGCGTAAAACATAAGGTTACGCGTAAAGGAAGTACACTAAAATAAAGGAACAAGGTTGAGCGTAAAACTCATTTTTATGCCGAGCCAAGGAGTACGCGTAAAAAGATTAGAGTTTACGCCTGAGGCACTGCGTGCGTAAAACATTGCATGCGTAAAGGATCGAGCCACGCGTAAAAGTTGCTCGTGTAAAGAGTCAAGTTTTACGCCTGAAACGCTGTGCGCGTAAAAAGATTACGCCAAGTCAAGTAGACTTGCGTAAAAACAGTTTTATGCTGATACGAGTGATTGTGGGCGTAAAGCTCGGCACTACACGGACACGTATAATGTGAGCATAAAAATTCAATATTACGCTGGCACGTATAACGTGAGCGTAAAGACTCAATATTACGCTAACACGTAACAACGTGGGCGTAAAACTCAATATTACGCTAACACATATAACGTGAGCGTAAAGACTCAATATTACGCTAACACGTAACAACGTGGGCGTAAAAACTCAATATTACGCTAACACGTATAACGTGAGCGTAAAGTTCCTCCCGAACTCTAATTCCCATGGAACCTTCGTTCCAAGCCAGAAATGGGGTTTTCATGGGTCAGAATGGCGTATAACACAACCTCAACAATCTGGAATAAACAAAACTTGGAAACAAGGAAGTTTGATAGATCAAAACCACAAAAATCCGAAAATAGCAATTTCTAGATCTACGAAAAATAAGACTTCAAAATGAAAAATGCCAAGTTCTAAACTCTCATAGGATCACGAAAGGAAGATAAATGAACCATAAAAATGGGTTCTCATGTGGAAGCAAGATGTACTTGCTTACGGTTGGTATGTGGAGAGAGTGATGAGGAAGAAGAAGAAGAGTAATGGTGAAGGAGAGTAATGAAGAGAGAGAAAGGGGATGGAGCTTTAAATGGGGGTGTTGGGTTGAGGATTGGGTTCGGTTCATGATGAACCACCATGAACCCGAAAATAAACCAACCTAGGCCGAACCTAAAACAAAGCTAAAGCAGAGAATAAAAGCAGAAAGTAAAATACAAAAAATTAATTAGCGTGAATTAAAGAAATTTAAATACAGGATAATACATGATAAATATTAAATAAATACATTCAAGTAGTACATGTATAAAAATACGTATTCTGGAAACGGGGAGTGACAATCAAACTCCCGGAAACCGAAAATACCACAAAGCTATATTTACAAGAATTTAACCATGGAAATGAAAAATGCCAAGTACTAAAGTGGGTTAGAAACACATGAGAAAGACAATGGAACAATAAAAAATAGACTTCCTCCATGAAGCAAGGTGCACTTGCCTAAGCTCTCCCTCTCTCTCTGGTTGGTGAGGAGTAATGGTGGGGAAGAAAAAAGAATAATGAATAATAATGGAAGAGAGAGAGAGAGTGGAATTGATATTTATGGTGGGAGTGGTGGTAGGTGGGAGTGGTTCTCCACCAAATCAAGCAAGGTCAAATAAACCGAACCGAACCAAGCCAATGCGATTACCATGATGAACCATAAGCCAATTAAACCAATCAAAACAAAATTAACCAAAATTAACTAATCATGATTAACAAAAAATACGGGTCCAAAACACGTATACATACACTAAATACGTATCACGAATTTGGGACACTACAGCTTGCTTGGCATAAGCGGAGTTAAAAAATATTTTTTTTATTTGAAAAATAAAAAATAGTTTTTGAAAGTATAAGTTAAATTTTGAAAAGTATAAGTTAAAATTTAAAAGTATAAGTTAAAATTGAAATATTTTAAGTATAAAAGTATAAGTTTAAATGTACATACCTAATACCTTGCACCGTAGCCTCATTGTTGTTCGTCTTCATGCAATGAAAGCGATTCCAAATCCAGCTCGTGGACATCATGATCTTCTTCATTTTTCTGGTTTTGGGTTCTTTTATCGGCTTTCATCCAATCTTGTACGCACACTAGTGCTTCCAAGATATCGGGCTTCAAGCGGCTCCTCCTATCGCTCAACATCCTTGAACTTGTACTAAAACAGGACTCCGATGCTACCGTAGACACCGGGACCATCAGTAGATCACGTGCTATTGTAGAAAGAACAGGAAATCTCTTGTCGTGTCTCTTCCACCATTCTAAAATGGCGAAGTGATCTGGAGTCTCATCTTCGTCTTGATAAGAATTAAGGTAAAGAGACAACTCTTGAGTAGGTTGGAAAGATTGCTTTTGTTTCTTCCTTTGTAGTATGCGACTGGCTGCTGATAGATTAGACGCCAAGCCGGAGCTACTACTAGCCCCCCCTGAGTTGGTCGGGTCGACGTTGCTCCTTCTTCGTACAGTATAACTAACCTGTCTAACGCAACTTTAACTTCTAGTTTTATGTCAGTAACATCTATACCCATATATTCTCCATATCCATCTAATAAAACCTCTACGTCATCCAATTTGATTGTAGGATCAAATATGGAAGCCAAACAATATAAAAGAGGTACTTCATCCCAATATTTCTTGAATTTGGCTTCCATATTTCTCACCGCATATTCAAAATTTGGATGATCTCTATATTTAGAAAATAAATAAAACATGTTACAAAGTTCACGTAAAGCTAAGCAAGATGTGGGATAATAAACACCAGAAAGAATACGTGTAGCATTGTAAAAAATTTCTAAAAATTCACAAACACTTTCAGCTGCTACCCAATCATCAGTAGTAACTTGATAGTCAAAGCTGACATCCGAAGTACAATAATATGTAATAGCATTCTTAAAAGGAATTGCAGATTTCAACATCAAGTAGGTGGAGTTCCACCTATTTGGTATATCCTTCACAAATCTTCTAAAAGTAATACCAAAATGTGCGCACGTGCATGCAAAACTTTGTTGTCTACTTGGAGACGAGTTTAGGTGGAGCAAGCATTGCCGCAGAGTGTCTAAATGGGGACCAAAAAATTGTAAACATTCTTTAACAACTAAGTTAATTATATGGCAAGCACACCTAACATACAAAAGTCTACCTTCTAAAATAGGCTAAAAAATTACTGACAAAGAAGACATAGCAGCAGTATTGTTTGATGCATTGTCCAAAGAGATAGAAATTTTTTTATGGTGAATATCATATTCACGCACGTGTTTTAAAATCTCACTTGAAATTACAGCTCCCATATGTGGACATTCTATAATTTTAAGACAGATGATGCATTTTTGCAACATCCATTGTGCATCTATATAGTGTGCAGTAATACAAATGTAAGCATAACTCCACTTAGTAGTCCAAATATCAGAAGTAATAAACAACTTACTAACATTTTGAAATTTCGCTTTCAAAGCGGCTTACCGCTCGTTAAAACAAGCGAACCATCAGGATTAGTTTCAAAAATCAAAGTAAAATATTTCCAATACTTAGACCTTTTTTTTTTTTCAAGACGTTGGGTGGGACTAGCGACTTTCGGAGGAGATGGTTGGAACCCCTCCGAAATCGGATTGGTTGCTACTTGCTCAGGTGGAATTTCAGTACCGTCAAAAAAAGTATTAAAAAATTGGTAAGTCTGTCCAGCAAGATCAGGTGGGTTTGAACCTTCACCAGCCATATATAAAATAAAATAAAGTAAAACTTTGTTAGAAGAAAGTAAGGTATTGAGAGGAAGATCGGGAAGCCGTAGAGCCGGAATGGAGTTAGGAGGGAGATCGGGAAGCCGTAGAGCACCAGAGCACCGGGGAGAAAAAGTCGTAGAACACCGTAGAGAAATGTTTGGAATGAATTGTGTTTGAAAAATGGAATTTTTGGCCTATTTATAAAAAATTTTCAGGATTATTTTGGTAATTTTTGGCCCAAAATGACCAAAATATCCCTCCAAACGTTTATGGGAGGGGCATTTTGGTAAAAGACCCCCCCCAAACGGTCGGTAGGATTTAAAAAAAAATTGTACAGCCCAACGGTCGGCTGGACCGGTCCAACCGGGCCGGGCTTCGGGCCGGTTTTCGGGCCGGGCCTACAACTGTAAAAAAAAAAAAAAATTTCGGGCCGGGCCGGGCCGGGCTCGGGCTGGGGGGGAGGCCCGACCCGACCCCTTGGGGGGTGGGGGGCCGGGCCGGTTCGGGCCTCGGACGGACCGGGCCAGGTTGATTTGACCGCGGGCCGGTCCGGGCCTGGGCCGGGCACCGGGCTAACCGGCCCACCATACAACATGACCCATATATTTTGCGTAGCATGTGCATCCAGTAGAAAGAAAAGGAGAGAGAATGAGAGAATTGTATATATATTGTTGGATAAATATACTTACAGAGGTGACATCTTCATGTTATAGAAATTAAACATAAATTTTGATATATAATAAAGAACTATACATAAATTGTAAAACAGATAAATTTTTTTTGAAAAATTCATATAAAGATATACGTCGCTATTACTAATGGCGGCATAAGAGCATGCACTCATGTCGTCAGTAGTATTGACGACATGACTATATACTAAAAAAAAATTATAACGTTCACGAACATTAACTTGTAATGTTCTTATTTCTACTACCGAAAATACATCGACAGCATAAGTGCATGCACTCATGTCGCCAATAGTAATGACAACATAGTCACTATGTTGCCATTGTCAATGGCGACATGGGTAGCATACACTCATGTCGCCATTAGTAATGACGACTTGTATATTTATATAAATTTTCCGAAACTTTTTATCTTTTTTTACAATTTATGTATAGTTCTTTATTCTATATATATGAAATTTTCTGAAAATTAAACTAGCTTGCCCTCTCCGTCTGTCATCTTAATGTAACAAAATTTGTTGTTTGTTTGAAAGATGAGACCATATATATGCATAGGGGCCTGGCACGTTGCCATTTTTTTTGTCTTATATATATATATATATATATATATATATATATATATATATATATATATATATATATATATATATATATATATATATATATATATATTAGGTAATTGTGACGAATGCATCCACCGGAAATCGATCTCCGGCCTGACCACTCGGGCCGCATGCATCTCTTTTATATATATAAGGAGCTAAGCTAAGCTAGGGAGGTTGGAGAAGAAATTGAAGAGAAAATCTGTTGTAGGAAGACCCGGGATGCATGCGGCCCGAGTGGTCAGGCCGGATATAATAAGAAATGAAGACTCCAACCTCCCTAGATGGCGTCGATGGGGGGGAGGGGGGGGGGGGGGGGGAGGGGGAGGCCCTCTGGCACCATCTCCAATATCGTATCATCTCTTTTCATGTAATTTTATCAAAACTATCCTCTTTCTTATAATTATATTAAACTTTATCCTCCCAATGAAATTATCCGTTTGTTTATTGTTGTACTATTTTTTTCTATGCTCGTTTTCCTACAGCACTGCAGTTAATAACCACATTTTTGCGATGTCATGCTCCTGTTTGTGACATAAATTCATCATTGGCAAGTAAATCATATTATTCTCCAAAATGGAGTCTACATATGTTTGTGACTCACTCGCACGGATATAATAAGAAATGAAGACACGTCATCAATCAATTTATTTGTTCGTGTTTGTATACAGAGCAGGCCTAAGAATAGGTCAGACAAGATTTAGAACTTGGACAATCCCTTTCTGCTTGGAACAACCCTCAAAAAGCGTGACAAGAGGTCAGAGCCGTGTGTCAGTGTGTGCCCTCAAACACTACCAAAATTTGCCGATTTAGCGACGGCCAGATCCGTCGCCAGTCCGACGGGAATTTCTATAAGCGACCGATCACTGACGGATTTTGGCCAAAAAAATCCGTCGGCGATCAGCTCGTCGCTAATAACTGTCCGTCGCTACGTAGTCGTCACGCGACGGACTAGCGACGGCATTTCGACTTCACAATACGAAGCATAAGCGACTACTTTTCGACGGACTGTCGTCCATTTCAAGTATTAAATACTGAACTGTTTAGACAATAGCGACGTAAAGTTCCGTCGGTAAACCGTCGTAATAGCGTATCGGAGTGTATCGTTCCGTCGCTAATCCGTCGACCGCCGTCGATAACAAAGGATGGATTAGCGACGGTTTGCTGACGGAAAATCCGTCGACCAGGTTCTGGAAGAGGCAGGCATTTCCAGCACCATGGCGACGGATGAGTCGTCGCTATTCCGTCGACAACTGTCGCTAACAAAAGACGGTTTGGCGACGGAATAAGGACGACTTTTCCGTCGACCATGTTCTGGAAATTTTTGGTATTTCCAGAACAAAGGCGACAGAAAAGTCGTCGCTATTCCGTCGAACTATGTACCATCAGAACTGTGCCGACGGATATTCCGTCGACCACCCGTCGCTACCTGGAAACATTTTCAAATCTCCAGTTAGCGACGGATTTGCCGTCGAACAGTAGTCAAAAACTGGTAATATCCGTCGCGCAACGGTCACTAGTCCGTCGCTAACTGAGAATATTTTAAAAAAAAATTACATAGCTTTCCCTGTTCGCAAAAATATGCATAAACCAAACCAATATATAATGCACACAAATTATCCAACAATCACATAGACCAAATATATAATGCACACCAATTATCCAAGAATCACATAGACCAAATATGCACATACGAATTTAATGCACACCAATTATCCAAGAATCATATAGACCAAACCAAATTAATATAAAATAGACATCAATTATCCTGAAGAGCAACCAAATATCCGTCGTTATAATTCGATCATAGCACAAATATTCCAAAATTCCCACAAATATTCCAAAATTCCCACAAATATTCTAAAACACATAGAAAAATCGACTTTGGCCTTAACAAAGACCACAAGTCAGACGATGAATCCTCACAGCCAGGGATTATAGTTGCGTTGAGGCATGTACCATTCTATCAGCCACTTTGCATACGAAGGCTCAATCTGGTTGAGGTCTTCTGTAGGGACAGGAGGGTCGGTCCCGATGCTACTACTCTCTGACGGTGGCTCCTCCTTAACTTCAAGCTTGGAAGCAATCTCTTCTCTGATGGTCATCGGTTCTTTTTTGACCTCGACCTTTGGTAACACCTTCTCCTTAACAGTCACCGGCTCTTGTTTGACGACGGAGACTTCCTCCGTGTCGACCTCCAAGGGTTTCTTGCCTCGACCCCTTCCTCGACTAGCAGCACCACCTCGACGAGTCCTAGGAGCCATCTTTCTGACAACAGAAATTTTCATATAGGGTAAAAAAATTTACTCAAATTATAAAAGTTGTGACGTTGGTTTTTTGCATTCATCATCATTAGAGGGAGCAGCACTGGAAAAGTTGTGACGTTAGTAGCATGAGGGAGTAAAAATCTGTATCACAAGACTAACAGAATTACTATGTAATCATGTACTCACCAATAACTGGATGTAACTGGAGTCGTTGGACCTATCGTGCAGTAATTGGTAGATCCGCTGGTATAAGCCGAATGTACTTAGTATCTAGTGTATCAGATTAGTATCGGTCTATCGGTTTGGTATAGGACGTATCATATTGGTATTGGCCTTAACAAATTGGTATCGTCCTATATCCGATATGTACATGTATCGGCCGAATAGCTAGGATTCATATTGGCCTTATCGATTTGGTATCGGTCATATCCGATAGGTATCGACCGTGTTGGATTAGTATAGACTATTTCGGATTAGTATCGTGGAAGGTTTAGTAACAACTGTACAGCTAGAAGAGAGAAATCCAAGGTAATCTAGCTCTAGAAGAGAGAAATCCAAGTACAGTTGTTACTAAACCTTCCACGATACTAATCTGAAATGGTATATAATAATCCAACACGGCCAATACCTATCGGATATGACCGATACCAAATCGATAAGGCCAATATGAATCCTAGCTATACGGCCGATACATATCGGATAGGACGATACCAATTCGCTAAGACCAATACCAACCGATACGGCCCATACCAAAACGATAGATCGATACTAATCCGATACGATCAATACATATAAGTACCTACGGTCCAGGAGGTTGATCCGCTAGTACATCCATGTACGATCAACGAAGTAACGATCCATTTCAATTTGGATGTGAAAATCTGTATCGTAAGACAAACTAAACATAATCAGTTCTATTTCACATGCTTAATTGCCAAGTATGGGAACGAATGGCTCAGAACATAATCCAAAATTTATTCTAGCATACATTAGTGTGAATCATCTATGTTTTGTACATATGGTGTAGTATATGTTCTTATCGTATCTAGTATCTGAAGGATATAACAGAATCAAGATGAACTCACATAATGTAATACTAAGACATCATCTACTACTATATAAGATATAGTGATAGGTTGTCGTATCATCATTGCCGAGGGATGAGGGTCGGAGGTCAGTCAACTTTATCTACGGATACATAGTTTCTGTCTCGCCAGTCGAATGGCTTAATTGCCAAGTATGGGAACGAATGGCTCAGAACACAACCCAAAATTCATTCTAGCATACATTAGTGTGAATCATCTATGTTCTATACATATGGTATAGTATATGTTCTTATCGTATCTAGTATCTGAAGGATATAACAGAATCAAGATGAACTCACATAATGTAATACTAAGACATCATCTACTACTATATAAGATATAGTGATAGGTTGTCGTATCATCATTGCCGAGGGATGAGGGTAGAGGGACAAATACCGCTCGAGTGAGCCAAAGGCATGCAGCCACTTCCCTCCCTTCATTCACCCTCTCCCTCTCTCACGCTATCAACGTCACAACTTTTCCACCTCAAGTTCTGATCAAGCATTTTCCTTCTTCTCTCCTCCACCATGGCTCTGAACCCATCTGCTCATCCCTACTTTCCTTCTTCTTATTTGACTCTCTCAGCCACATATGATATCCAGCTCAAGTGTAGAGTCGGGGAAGAAGAAGTGGGCAGGAAGAGGAGGGGGAAGCAGCACAGCCGGCGGCATGACCCGGAGGAAGTACAGAGGTTTTCTTCAATATACATAGGAGAACTATAAGGATATAACTTTTCATAACATATCACCTTGTCAAAGACCCTTAATGTGACAACCATGTTATCGCGGTATCGGAAGACTAACATGTCATAATTTTCTAAGCCGTGTGTTTTGACATTGTCACGACCCGCACCCTGAAGAGGGGCACGAGCACGTGGTTACGTCCAGCCTACGTCGCAGTATCGACGGTAGAACGCTGTATATAGGGTCTGTAAATATTACGACTAAAACAGATAAAGGTACCTGTACAGTATATATTCTCCGAATGGAGGTGACATAGCAATACAGTC
Source organism: Iris pallida (assembly GCA_029216955.1). Taxonomy (NCBI): domain Eukaryota; kingdom Viridiplantae; phylum Streptophyta; class Magnoliopsida; order Asparagales; family Iridaceae; genus Iris; species Iris pallida. Next base: position 14,713,428 of record JANAVB010028398.1, read on the forward strand.
TCAATCACAAATACAAAACTAAGGTAGATAGCATGGAAGAGAAATATGATAGATAAAACAGAAAATGAGTCCGAGATGCACACAAGTCCAGAGCTATACACAACAACCCAGAGTCACAGAAAATATATATAAGATACTACAATCTGAAAATACTAGCTGGCTTGCAGGCCAGGCAAATCTAACTAGACTACACTACTCAGGGTGAGCAAAGTCTAGTGGCTCTACCAATAAGCCACAGTCCAGGTCTACTCCGTCTAACCCGTCCCCATAATATGTCAGACAATCTGTCTGAGAATTATCTGTAATATATCAACGGTATCCTGTCAGAAAAATGAGCAAGTACAAACACCAACAGCAGTTCCATATGAATTGACAAATTCTATAAGAGACAGTGTAATGAAATACAAGACAAAATCAACAGGAAATATATATCAAGATGTGAGTACTGAATAGGATGACAATATGTATGTAGGATTGCTTAGGAACTATACGAAAGCCGAGTTACAACCCTTAAACCAAACGAGGACCGGGGTTGTAACTCTTCTCCCGAACAGAACTTAGCCTCCTAGGATAAAAGAATATAAAAGGTGCCTTGAATTATTAGTGCGTTATGTGATCGGCTTGGAAAAACATGTTCAGGCTTTCCATCTGACCGGCTACGAACAAATAATAAGTGTGAAGCAACAAGTGTGAAGATAAGCCCGGTCACCATGGAAAGTTGTGAACAAGTAGCTATGGACAAGTATCGAGTACAAGTGTGAAGAACAAGTGGATATTTTTATCACACAACCACTAATAACTCCCCATCTCCGAATAGTATAAAGGATCCGGACATAACACGTCATGACACGGGATTCAAGAACAGGTGATCAGCCCACTCCCAAGTCCATGTCTATACAAGTACAAGTAACAAATCGAGTCATGTACCAATATACCAAGTAATCCGGGAACAACATCTCATGACAGGATCCGACATATACTAGTCCATGAAATATCGTGTCTGGAAATCAAGTAAGACACTACAACTGAATCTGTCACCCTCATTTTCCGTATTTCGTATTATGCTCGTATTTGGATTTTGGCACGTATTTTATTATTCTCGACTTGCGGATTTTTGAATTCTTGTAATTGGGTTTTAGACCATGGCTTGGTTTTATTTTGGAGATTGGTTTGGTTTGGTTTGTCATGATGGAACACCATAGCCTACACACCACCTCCATTACACCACAACACCCTCATTATAACCCACCTACTTTCTCTCTCCTCCATAATTTCTCCATTAATTTCTTCTTCTTCTTCTTCTTCTTCCTCCACCAACACCCATAGGCAAGTGCATCTTGCCATTAAATAAGCACCATTTTTATTTGTTCATTAGCTAGATTTGGACATGGAGAACAACATTAGAACTTGGAATTTTGTGATTTGGAGTCTCCATTGTTCTAGATCTAGGTTTTAACTATTTTCGGATTTACATGGTTTTGATCTATTTTAGTTGGATTTTATGGGTTTTTGATGCTTCCATATGGAAGAGAATTCAATTTTACTCAAGTTAGAGCTTTGAAAATCTCGATTTGGTTTTGATTTGGCTAAGTTATGAAGAATTGAAGTTTTTGGGTTGGGTGTTCTTCCTCTCGGACAGAGGTAGGAGAAGAACATAGCCTTTCCCTCTTGTTGGCCACGCGGCTCCCGCGTACGGCCTCTGCGTAGAGCTCCTGCGTAGTGTTGCTTGCGTAGAACCCTTGCTTAGGGTCTTCTGCGTATTGCACTCTGCGTAGAGCTCCTGCGTAGTGTTGCTTGCGTAGAACCCCTTGCTTAGGGTCTTCTGCGTATTGCACTCTGCGTAGAGCTCCTGCGTAGTGTTGCTTGCGTAGAACCCTTGCTTAGGGTCTTCTGCGTATTGCACTCTGCGTAGAGCTCCTGCGTAGTGTTGCTTGCGTAGAACCCTTGCTTAGGGTCTTCTGCGTATTGCACCCTGCGTATTGCACCCTGCGTATGCTGGCCTGCGTACTGTACATTGCGTAGTGGCTTGCGTACTGTGCATTGCGTAGTGGCTTGCGTACTGTGCATTGCGTATTGCTTGCGTAGTGACTTGCGTAGCCCCTGCGTATGCTGGCCTGCGTACTGTGCATTGCGTAGTGGCTTGCGTACTGTGCATTGCGTATTGCTTGCGTACTGCTCACCTTGCGCAATGTAACCCTTGCGCAAGACAACTCTTGCGCAGCCTTGTATGCGCAGTCTATACCCTGCGTAGCCCAACCTTTGACCCCCTTGTGCTACCTACTTGTTTATGATGAATTTGTTATTTCTTGGTCTTGGCTCTTTTATGATCCTATATATATTGGTATTGTATCAGGTATTTTACGCCCATTTTATATCCTTACGCCTTTTGTCATGAACTTGATTTTACTTGTATATTTGGAATAACTATTGTATATGGCCTGGTATGACAATGAACTAGCATAACAGGACAGCGACCCGTAGTGGTGCACTCCTGACATGACCCGACCTGACATGATAGTGGCCCGTCGTGGCGCACTCCTGACAAGTACCCTGACATGAATTATCTTGATAACTTGATAGTGGCCGTGGCGGCGCACTCCTGACTTGACTTGACTTGATAACTTAACTTGACCTGCCTTGACACCGTGGGTGTTCCTGCTTGCTTGCTTGTACAATCCACTTGTCTTGTCTTGCATCATGTCTAGGACGTGACTTCCTGGGTACCACGGCCAGGGACTCGCGCTAAATTGGAATAGGCTAATGATTAGATCAAACTAGAACATGGAGAATTCCCAGTCACAGGCAATCTCGTTATCTGGGCGCTTTAATGGACTTGTAGCTTGCCGACGAGTAGAGCACATTTCCAGCACACTGTCATGTGTTGCACCCTCTAAGTCACCTAAGGGTACATCTGTCTCCCGGGCGATGTACCCACCTATAACTCTCAACCCGCGGAAGGATAACTGGATGGTCTGCAGGGCTTGGGACTGGGAGTTTCTCACTTGCATCTTGTTAGTAACTAGGCTTGTGATAACCCTAGTTAGTTAAAGTAGTAAGCCGTAGTACTTGCTTGGCCGATTGTGAATGAATGGTGTCCAACCCTGTCTAAGTCTTGTCTAGCCCTAGTACCTGGAACTCTTGATCATGATTGTTTTACTTATCTCTAACGATAAATGGGTAGAGACAGTGAACTATTCAGGCGAAGGGGTACAATCCCGGTCCTTGTTTGGTTTAAGGATTGTAACCTGGCTCCCGGAATGGTTCCACGTCCCTAGTCGTTTATCGCTCTGCGTACTTTTATTACTTGTACCTTCTTTTATTCTTTATGTTCTGATATGCTGGCTTTTGTTCTTATTTGTGGCCTCCTTGTGGCACTTGCTCTTTCTGGGGTTTGACCCAGCTGGTTTTGTGTGGCCAGATTTCGGAGCAGCTCCCGAGGATCTACCAAGCTTCCAGCCCAATGGTGAACACTAGACGGAACCCGGGCTACGAGTGGATTTTCCTTTTTTTTGTTTCACCCACTTATATGTAAATTTATTCTTTTGAGGCGTTTAGCCGACGAGCACCTGTTAGCTCGATGCACATTTACTTACTGTCTGCCTACGGGCTGTAAACATGATTAACAAATCCTAGGGTTGATCATGTACGACTGAACTCTTGCTAGTCCTATTATTTTGTACGACTAGCTTCATGATCATCCAATATGTAATATTTGGGACGCCTTATATATATATATTTGATGCTCTAACATCTTGCAACTCTGTTAATTGCTTGAGATTGAGACAATAGGCTTGACCTTAAGAGACTGCTGGCTTATAGTAAACCCTCATATCTAGACAGCCGTGACCGTATAGTTGAGATGTATTCTATTTCAATATACGTAGCTGGCTGTGTCCGCCCCCGCTCTCCAGTATTCTGGTTCTGGGGCGTGACAGAATCGGATATAGCAGATATCAAGACAATGAAAACTATCAGTGAATGTACTCGCCTGTGGTCCTGAGCTGATAAAGTGAACAGACGCTCAGAGTAATCACAGACCTATAGATGAGATGTCATGAGTCCAAACAGGGTTTAATAATGAAAGAAAAGCTAATTTAGTCATAATATACAAGTCTAAGTCAAAACTAGGTCAAACCAAGTCACACCAAGCTAAACTAGGTCATACTAGGTCATACTGAGCCAAACTGGGTCACACTAGGACAACCAAGGTCAAACAAGGTCACAGAAATGTTTGCCATTAAAATTGTTTTGATTGAAATCTTAATACAAACAGAACAGTGATACAATATAGGACTTAGATGTAGTCCCAGGAGTACACTTTTGTTTAAGCTGGGTCCTTAGTGCCAATGGAGCGAGTGGTAATGCGTTGACTCCGTTGACCGGCTGACGACGGTTATCGGTTCTCTGAAGGTGTGGATTGCTCTGGGTGCTGGAGCTTGCTGAGAGGAGGAAGACGTTGAGTGTCTAGAGCTGCCTCTCTGGTGATTCTCTGTTGTGGATTCTTTTTTGTGAGTCTTCTGTTCTGAGTCTCTGTGTGTGTGTGTGAAGGAGATGACCCTTCTATTTATAGTTTTGCAGGCTGGCTGCTCATGTGCGCATGTAGGATGCGCCGGTGTGGGAACGCCACGTGGAGGTTGCTGATGGAGGCACATGGATGCTGCGCCCTGATCGAGGGGGAGAACTCTTCATACTGCTGTTGTGAGCCGGCACGTAGCAGAGAGAAGATCTTTCCGTTGCTGAAATCTTGGACGAGTTGAGTCAAAAGACACGTGTCGTCGACTCATGGTTCGAAGATCTCGGATTTGGTGGAGAGGAGTGATCTGGTGGGCTGCGCCTTGGATTGGGCGCAGGAGGAGGCTGCGGCTCATAACCTTTAGGAGTTACAAACCATTTGGGGCGCATGGCTTTTGAGGCGCATGTAGGCGACTTTCCTTCTGTCTTTCGGGATCAGAGAGCAGTCTGAGGCGCATGGCTTTTGAGGCGCATGCTGATTTGGACGCATGGCCGTAGAGGCGCATGCTGATGGTGGAGTGGCCACGTGGCAGTAGCCGTCGAAACAAGGTCATGATGATGCTGACGTTGTCGACGCTTCGTTTTCTGAAAAGCTGTCAACTGTTCAGACTTTGGGAGGCGTGCTGCCAACTCTGTCAGTTCAGCATTTAATGTTGGTGACGTTCGATGGACAGCTGAGTGGGCGCGTCGGTTGGCGTTCCACTCGGTATGGAGATGTGTGAGGGCGCACCCTCTGTAATGCGCCGAGTACTGTAGGGCGCGTCTGTGTGATGCGCCTGACGCCGAAGGGCGCGTCCGTGTGATGCGCTGTCTGGCTGGCGCATCGGACATGTCTTTTAATGATGCGGCTGTCTCGCTCTTCGAGTGCTATAAATAGCCGTTTGGCTGAATTCGAGGCGTCCGGTTCATCCATTTAATGTAAATTCATTGTACGGAATTCGGAGGGCCATCCACTTGGCACGTGGGTTTGATCTGTCCGGCCTATAAATAGTGGCATGGAGAGAAGATTTGCTTCTCATTCCCTCACGTACTTCCAATATGAATTTGAACATACGGGTGCATTCTGCTGACGAAGTGCTCCCGAGGGTGAAGATGAGACGCTGTGTTATCTTTGATGCACTTGAAGGTGACTGTTACATCCAAAAGACGGAGTCGAGGGCTTCTGAGGCAGGCGGAAGGTGCCTGTTGCATCCAAAGATAAGGATGCTCGAGCCTCGTCTCCGTTATTCCGAAAGAGCCGTAGATCGGAATGGCGGTGCAAGGCTCTCTCTTCCTGCAAAGTAGGGTTTCCCCACTTTGATCGTGTCGAAAGCTGCTCCTTTAGCCATGGTTTCGATCACGGTCTTCCTTCGGCTTTGGAGGATCTTTCGAAGCCTCCCCTGGCCACAGCATTTGCGGTGCTCTTCTCTTCCTTGGTTCCAGCCAGAGGGTTAAATGCTTTGTGTCGAAGCATTTATCGGGCGAGCCTGGTTGGAAGAGCGGCACATAACTGGGCTCTGCTCGGCCAGGTGAGCCTGGCTGGAAGAATTTGGCTGAAGGGATGCACATAACTGAGGTGCTGAAGAGATGATGGGATGCGCCTGGATGGAGGCGCATGATATCTGCTGCGCCTCATTGGTGGCGCATAGTGATGCTGCGCCTATCTGGAGACGCATAGTGGTTGCTGCGCTTATCTGAAGGCGCATGATGGCCGCTGGCTGTAGACTTAGGCTCTTTCCTTTGTAGGAATTCTCCTTTGTACAACCTTTTCTAGACATGTAATAGACTTTTATATATAAATAAAAAGTCCTTCTTCAAATGTCTATAGTTATTGACTTTGCTGTGAAGTTCTTCATCTGAGTTCTGGCGCATGTAGTGTCTGGCGCATGGGCTTTCTGGTTGTGAAATTCCATGCTTCTACAAGACCCCCTTCAAAGTTTTTAAAACTTTTGAGTAAGTTTTGGAATACTTTGAATAAGAAGCATGGAGGTCAGGGCGCATGATTTCTGGGCGCATGCCTGTTCGGGCGCATGCTCTTCTCAGTTAATGATGATGGTGCCTCGGTAACCGAAAAGATTAATGATGATCTTTTGGTTCTATTTGCTGCTATCCTTGCACAGAACCCGAGGCGACGGCTGAGATCACACGTCATCTGTTCACGCGTGCGACCATGCCCTATAAATAGGTAAGAGTCGGAGAGAGAAAGAGTTCTTCTTCTCTGTGCCTCTGCTTCTTTAGAGTTTCTTCTTCAAAACCCTAACTTCTCCTTCTTCGAGAGAATGGCTCCCAAGACTCCTCGCGGCGCTGCCGGCAAGGGGAAGGAGAAAGCGAAAGAGTCCGCGGATGTTGCGGCGGCGGTCGTTCCCCGTCGGCCTGTCGAAGTTCGGCCGGAGGTGGTTGGTAAGTCTCATTGTCCCGCCAACGCACATAGGCCTTGAGTCTTTAATGATGTGCCATGGTCTTTGTCCGCCAACGCGCATGGGTTTAAACCTTGGATGTGCCGAGGCTATTCCGCTGACGCGCATGGGTTCAAAACCCTGAAGATGCGCCGAGGCTATTCCGCTGACGCGCATGGGTTCAAACCCTGAAGATGCGCCGAGGCATACTGCTGACGCGCATGGGTTCAAACCCTGAAGATGCGCCAAGGCTATACTGCTGACGCGCATGGGTTCAAACCCTGATGATGCGCCGCAGTTTTCTTCTTTAGACACATTTGTGTGTTCTCTTCTGACTTTTTCTGATCTTTTACTAGTGTCGATGGCAATCCCACTTTTGAGTGAAGTTTTCTCGGAGGCTGCCTTCAACCAAATGGGAGTAGAGCATAACGAGGAGGTGATGAACCCTGCTCAAGATGTTCTTATGCTGGATCAGCCTCCTGAGAGAATGACCCTAATCCGTGAACAGCCGTATTGGTTCCTCAAACGGATGATGGAGCGTGGAGTCATTAAACCCTCCACATCTGATAAAGTGACCTTTCTGAAGCCTGAGTTCCTGTTTGGAGACCGTCTCACTTCTACTGACTCGTCAGTACTGAAGGTCAAGGAGGACTGGTTCTTTACTGCGAATGGAGTGCATATGACTGTTAAGCAACTTGAACGTTAGTGGCCTTTGACGTCCTTCTGTCGCCTCGTTTCCCAGAGGAGAATGTCTTGGGAGCTTACCCCTTCTCAGGGGGGAGCGATGACTGGTGTCATCCAAATTGATTCTACTTCCGACCAAAGGGATGCTTTGACCGTTGTACGGTCTGGGTCTTCTTACACTTGGCGGACTTTACGTCCTGGGAGCCTCTTCAGTGATGTATCCATTGATATGTTTGCTTATAGTGCTTCGACTTTTACACATCGTATGTTTTTGATGGAACGTTCCTACCCGACAGGAGAGTTTCGGGTGGAGGGTTGGTGCCATTACGTCTCCAAATGGGATAAACTGACGCTCTGGATCTTGTCGCGGTTTCAGACTGAGCTCCGAGAGATCGGGTTGACTGCCGCGATCCGTGCTACCCAGGCAGGTGTTGACCTTAATAGGCACATGTTCCTCGCACTCCTGGAGATGTTTGATATCCATACCGGGACCTTCTTTACCCCGGTGGAGGAATTAGGGTTCGCACTTCATGAGATGTACGAGGTGTCAAAACTCCCTTGGGGGTCGGAACCCTATGAAGAGTACTTTCCAACCAATGAGGAATTTCAAGTCCTGGGGGACAGGGCTGAGGAGATGACGGCCGTCTTCAAGGAAGTGGCGAGTCATCATTACTATATGCAGAGACGGGATAGGAACGGGACGCAGCCTCATGTGACCGCTTGGAGAGATCATGTCTTTAGACAAGACAAGGAGGATCCCTCACAATTTTCCACTCCACCGGCGCTCTCTCGTAGCGAAGTGTTGTCCGAAATGAGCAGGTTAGGGGAGAAAAATCCCCGAGGAAGTGAGGACCAGCAGTCAGATGCACGCTCCTACAGCTGCTTCTGGCATCTTGCTTATCGGATGTCACCCAAGGCGGTGTTGGCATCCTACCTGATGATATGGCTCCGGGATTGCGTATTTGCGGACGGATCCGGTGCCGTAGAGAGGGTAACCCGAAACTTAATCCTGCCAGCCGTGAAGCTGGTTTTCGGTCGGCGTTTGGCTCTTCTCCCCGCAATGGTATGTAACCTGCAGCGAGGTTTGAGAGAGTTTGCTGGAAATGTGATTCATGACAGAGGCCGAAACAATAACTTCCCGCGCGCCGAACTGTCGTTTCACTATTTGATGGGATGGCTGATTTTGCATCATCCCAGTGTGATGAGCCCAGGCTCGGAAGGAGATTATAGGGCTGGAGATGCATTCCTTCGTCGTTTCCATCGGAGGAGCTGGTCGCATACTGGTGTCCCGGTTTGTAGAAAGGTTTTATTCCGTCTTCAGGGTTGGGAGATCACCAAAGTTGGTCCTATCTATTTGGGTTTTGAGGCCAACGAGGATTTAAGGGACCTGGGCGAAGGTACCACCACTCTGCCTCAATGGGGATTCCGCTGGTTGCAAAGTATCCGGCCGTCCCATCTGGTGTACCGGAACAGGAATCAGTGCTACCTGGAATCATACTTGCCGAGCCGCTTTGCGCGGCAATTTGGTTATGCTCAGATGATGTTGGATAACCCCAGTAATACCCTAGGGTATGTTGGAAGTTTGTTGGATGGTGCACGAGCTTGGCATTACTATAATGCCGGATGTACCGGAGCTCGTTTTACGTTGCCCGTCCCCGATCCGCGGCTGCCCATTCTTTATTCGGCCGCCAAATTTTACTGCATTATGGCTGCCCCGCCCTCCGGATATGACAGGGAGACCAGCCTTATCGGCGGCACCCAGTTAGCAGCGACTGGGGATACGCCAGTGAAGGCCCGACCGAATCGTCCGTCAGGGGTGAGTCAACGGAGTGCCGCCTCCGCATCACAAGCAGAACCCTCTGGCGATCGATCGAAACGATGTGCAGATACAGGAGCTGAATCTTTTGTATCGAAGAAGCAGAAGAAGGCACCGTTACCGACGGTGTCATCGGATTCGGCGTCCGAAGAGGTAAGGTTATCCTACTAATTCTGATTTTGGTTCCGCCACTTACGAGGCCTCACCTTCTTTTGTAGGAGCCGCTAAAAAGAAAACCTCGTACCCCAAAGTCGGGTGGGAGTAGGCGAGAAGAGATGGTGAGCTCGTCTGAAGTGCGTATCCCGCCGACAATGATGTCTCTCATGGAGGAAGATCCGGAGGATACTGTGGAGGTTCTGGTCAGGAGGGAATCTGAGGGTGCAGCAGCTTCCGAGGTGGCGAAGGCCACAGCGGAGGCTTCACATGGTTTAGCAAGTGCGCAGCTTCCTGGTGATGAAGAGGAATGGAGTTCATCATCTTCCGATGACACCGCTCCGGAGCTGCAGGAGTCTGTTGTGGGGGCAGCAGAAGTAGTGGGGATAGAGGAGAGGGTTGATTCCCCTCCTGGTCATGATGAAGGGAGATCGGCTGAATCATTGCCGAATCCTTCCTTGGCTTCAACCATGGACATAGAGATGGCTACCGATCAGGCGGTAGCGACAGATTCTGTCCCTGTAGAGGGACTTGAGAAGAATGAGACTCTTCTGCCAGTCTTGTCTCCTGGGGCTGGCCAAGAGATAAATGTTGACCTCCCCGTTTTGCCGGGGGAGGTGGCTGATGCTGATAGAATGTCGGGGGAAGAGGTAGCCGTTGACGTCGGTGATTTCTCCAGTCTTGAGAAGGGTAAGGGTGTGGAACCCTCTGTTGCTCCTTCCACTTGGGGTACTATCACGACGCATATGCCTGCTCCTTCTGTTCCTCTGACTCCTCGGGCCAGCAGTCTGGGCCCTGTTGATGAAGAGCCTATTGCTGCCGAGATTCAAACCTCTCAGATCGAGGTCGGCGGATCTTCCTCCGGTCCGCAAACTGTAGTAGCTCCCTCAACTCCTGCTATGACGCCGCAGGTGCTGGCGGAAGCCGACGGGTATGTGAAATTCCTCGTCGAGGGAGTGTACAAAATGCTGGAGAAAGGTGTATCTGCAGTGGTAGATGCCAAGGGGAGCTTTGAGACGGCAAAAGCTTTGGCAATGCCTTGTATCGAGCTGATCCGCATTCACCAGGGCCATGACCATATGGCCGAAATTCTGGAGGTTTCGGTGATGGAGCTGGACGAGCGGCTCGCGGAACTGCAGCGCATCCAACGAAATAACCTCTCGGTCTTGGTAGATGCAGAGATAGGAAAGTCGATGGCTGAGATCGAGGCTTCCCATCGAGCCGAGGTGAGCAGTTGGGAGCGTGAAGTGGCTGGGACTGAGGCTGCGGCGGAGCAGCTGTCTCAATCTATGAAGAAGACGACGGAGAAGCGAGCTGCGGTGGATGCTAACATCGCAGAAGTTGATGCTCAGATGCGCCGTCTTGAAGACCAGCGGGCCCAACTTCAACTAGAGGCTGAGCGCGTCCTGGCTGAACACGTGGCATTCAAACGGGAGGAAACGACTCTTACTCAGCGGACCCTTGCTTTGGCTCAACAGCGACGACAGCTTGATGAGAAGTATGAGAGTAAAACTTCTGCTGAGGCTGTCGGGTTAATGCGTCAAGAAGCCGAGCTGCGAGTCCAGGCGACAGTGGAAACTCGCACTGCCGACCTGAGACGTCGAGTCAGAGAACTCTCATCCCACCCTGGGGAGGATCGGGGATTGTAGCTTCTCTTCTTTTTTGTGTGTTTTTGCAACTCTTGCTAGGGAAATAGCGTATTTCTGTACTCCCTTTTTAAAAATAAAGAAATACACTATCTCTTTGATGTGTTCATTTTTAATTTCATGAACTTGATGATTTATGTGGACCTATTATCTTTTGCGCACCTTGGTTTTTAGGTACAGATAATAAGTATAAAGGAACCAACATATTTGCTCAGAGGTAATGTGGACATGGCAATCATTAGGTTCAAATGATAGAATCTTCCTACTCAGAGGTGTTTATGGACGTGGTAGGAATGATCCTGTGGGATACGCTGAACAACTCAGAGGTAATGTGGACGTGGAAGTTCTGCGATCAAATGTACGACAACGTAGGAGTTGCTTGTACGGGATGTTTACTCAGAGGTAATGTGGACGTGGTAAACATGAAGGATAGCGTAAGCTCACGAAGTGTAAGGTTCCGCTTTGTAGGATGTAGAGAGACAACTCAGAGGTAATGTGGACGTGGTTATCTTTCTACGGAAGGATGCCACGGAACAGCTGGGTTCCGGAAGCGATTGATTTTGTGAAAAGAGGTTATTTGGGGAAATACATGTCTTGGAGGATGTCAAGAGTAGTACTTCTTTAGGAACTTGCCGTTGATGGGCATCATGAACAAGTCCCCATTGGGTTTGGTGAGCCGGTAAGCACCGTTTGAGTATACCGTCTCGATGATGAAAGGTCCTTCCCATTTGGGCTCGAACTTCCCTGGTGTCTTGTGAGTTAACACCATTGGCCTTCTGACTGCTAAAACCAGGTCGCCAACTTGGAAAGTTCTTTGCTTGACCTTCTTGTTGAAAGCCTGTGATATACGGGCTTGGTAAAGTTCGATGCGTTGTTGAGCTAGGAGACGCTTTTCGTCAAGTGCCTCCAATTCCCGTAGACGACGACGTTGATTGTCTTCTTCTGTGAGATCGTTTGTGATGGCCACGCGGAGCGAAGGTATCTGTATCTCGAGAGGCAGTACTGCTTCACTCCCGTAGACCAGGAAGAATGGAGTGTTGCCTGTTGGGGTCTGTACCGTTGTGCGGTAGGCCCAAAGGCATTCGCCAAGCTTTTCGTCCCAGTCGCGTTTGTTGGATGACACGACCTTTTTGAGTAGTCTGACGATAGTTTTGTTGAATGCCTCGGCCAATCCGTTTGCTGCCGGATTGTAGGCGGTTGAGGCCACGTTTTGAATACGATTCTTGTCACAGAACCTGCTGAAAATGTGGCTGATAAACTGAGGACCATTGTCATGGATGATTCGCCGGGGTACCCCGAAACGGTAAATGACATGGTATTTGATAAAGCTGACCACCCTGGAGCTTTTTACTTCTGCTAGTGGGACTGCTTCCGCCCATTTGGAGAAGTAATCGGTGATGGCCAGGATGAAGCGGTGTCCTCTCGATGAAGGAGGGGTGATTGGCCCTACAATGTCCATGCCCCAGGCTTCGAATGGCCAGGAGGCGACTGTAGGATGTAGAGGTTCAGATGGTGTATGTATGAAGTCTACATGAAGTTGGCATGCATGGCACTTCTTAGCATATTCCACTGCGTCGGCAACCATGGTTGGCCAGTAGTAGCCCATACGTCGCAGTCGATCTTGCAACTTAGGCCCTGGTTGGTGAGCTCCGCAAGTTCCGTCATGAGCTTCTCGAAGCGCTTCGGCCGCTTCTTCGTTAGACAGGCATCGAAGGAGAAGCCCGTCGAAGGAGCGTCGGTACAGCGTTTTAGTGGCTGTATCGTAGTAGAATCGAAGAGAGCGTCTCCTGACTGAGACGGCTTCCTTCGGGTCCTCTGGAAGGATTCCGTAGACAGCGAAGTCGATGAACGGGAACCTCCAATCTCGGACATTAACCCCAGTGTTTGTCGGCATGGCGTGAGCCATTTGCAAACATAGGTTGTTTCTGGGACAAATCAAGTCTCGGCCAGTTACCGTGACATAGTGTTGAGTCCCAAGGGGCGCGGCCAATGAGGCTGCGAGGCCAGCTAGAGCGTCAGCCTCCAAGTTTTGTAGGCGGGGTACATGTTCGATGAAGAACCCAGTGAAGGTTGAAATGATGTTCAATGCAACTTCATGGTAAGGGATCAAATCTTCATGGCGAACCTCGTATTGCCCCCGAATCTGGTTTACGACGAGTTTCGAGTCGCCGTAGGCTTCCAGATGATCCACCCCCAGCTGTTGTGCTAGCTGGAGTCCCATGACGAGTGCATTGTACTCAGCAACATTGTTGGAGCACGGCTTCGAAAGGGAGTATGCGCGCTGGATGACCAGCTGATCGGGGGAGACTAAGATTACCCCCACTCCTGCGATGATTTGGCCATTGGGGCCCGTTCTTGAAGCGCCATCGAAGAACATCCGCCAAATGGGGCTTCCTTCAGTGACATTTGATTCTTGAACTTCATCCGGAATGTCTTCATAGAGTTTTGAAGATTCTGGGATGGGGTGTGCAGCTAAAAAGTCAGCCAGAGCCTGACCCTTGACTGCCTTCTGCGGGACAAACACCATGTTGTATGGTGTTAGTAGGATTACCCATGTAGCCAGCCGAGAGTTTAATGACCCTGGCTTTGTCATGAGAACTCTGAGCGGATTGACTCGGGAGATGACGTGAATTGTCTGGCCCGAGACGTAATGACGAGTCTTCTGAATGGCAAACACCAAAGCCAAGCACTCCTTTTCAACGGGGTTGTACCGGTGTTCGGCCCCGATGAGTGTTCGACTGAGGTAGTAGATTGCTTGCTCGTAGCCTGCATCGCTGTTTTGAGCTAGCAAAGCGCCGAGGGAATGATCCATGGCACGGACGTAGAGGAGGAATGGTTTGCCGGCGACAGGTGCCACTAGGACTGGCGGGCTTGTTAAGTAAGCCTTGATGTCGTCGAAAGCCTTTTGGTACTCCTCTGACCAGACATAAGAGACTCCCTTCTTCATGAGCTGAGTAAAGGGTTGACATTTACCGGAGAGGTTTGCTATGAACCTCCGGATGTATGCCAAACGTCCCTGTAGGCCCCGAAGTTCTCGAAGGTTCTTCGGAGGGTCCATGTTAAGGATGGCTTTGGTCTTCTCAGGATCAACATGAATGCCTTTCGCTGTGATGACGAAGCCCAAGAATTTGCCGCTAGAAACCCCCAGAAAGGATTTAGCGGGGTTCATTTTGAGTTGATGCGCCCGCATGAGATCGAAGACCGTCTTCAGGTCCTGTAGGTGATCTCTTTTGAGGCGGCTCTTGACTGCGATGTCGTCAACATAGCACTCAACTGTCTTGCGAAGATGTTGACGGAAGATGGTGCTCATAGCTCGCTGATACGTTGCACCGGCGTTCTTCAAGCCGAAGGGCATTACGGTGTAGCAGAAAACACCCTTTGGAGTCCTGAATGACGTGTGTTTTGCGTCATTGGGGAACATCTTGATTTGATTGTAGCCTGAATACCCGTCCATGAAGGACATGCGTTCAAAGCCACATGTGTTGTCGATCATTACGTCGGTGATTGGGAGCGGGAATTCATCCTTCGGGCAAGCGGAGTTGAGATCCCTGAAGTCGATACAGCCTCGTATCTTCCCGTTCTTCTTGGTGACAGGGACGACGTTGGCTACCCAGTCTGGGTGTTGTTCCTCACGGATGAAGCCACTGGTCAAGAGTTTGTCTACCTCCTGATCGATGGCGTTCATGATGTCCGGGCGGAAGCGTCGCTGTTGTTGTTTGATAGGCTTGGCATCTGGTAAGATGTTCAACCTATGCATCGCGATCTGTGGATCGAGACCCGGCATGTCTTCGTAGCTCCAGGCGAAGACGTCGATATACTCCTTAGCGAGTTGGACTAAAGATTCTCGGTCTTCTCCTTCCAAGCTTTTGCTGATAAAGATGGGTTTAGAAGAAGACCCATCCCCGAGGTCGATTTGCTCGACTTCGTCTTCGGTGGGAGGTTCTCGTAACTCAAAACGAGACTCCCATTGCTCTCCTAGGCGTTGAGCCCAGGGTTCCTCTTCGAAGGGTTCCGGCGGTTGGTCTTCGCCTTCATCTTTCTGAGGCTGCGCCGATGTCATGTTAGCTGACAGCACTTTTTTGAAGACTGATCCAATACTGGTATCGGAATCCCACGTCGATGCTTCTGATGAGTGGGAATGTTCTATGTCTTCTGCGTCTGAACTCTCTGGAGTTGATGGCGGCGTGACATAGCCTAACCCCCGTCGAGTCCGATTATAGTAATCCTGTGGCTTTCCATTGGGCATCGAAAGCCGGACAGGGAGATGCCGACCCTTGCCGTAGTTTAGGCCTTTGTTGCTTTTCAGGTCGTAGCCCATCTTTTGGATGATGTGCTTAGTCGCATCTGTGTATCGATATACTTGTACCCTGCCGGTATCAGGTTCGGGCTCGATCGACGGGAGGTTCCGACGACGCTCGATTTTGCCCGAGATGATGGTGCCTTCGTCTCGGCTTCGTGGAGGGACTATGAAGACTCCTTGAGACGGGACTATTTGATTATGGTAGACGGTCGTTACTTGTGTTTGCAACGACCGTAGAGCGTTGTCTAATGTATACATGGCATTCCAGTGTGGAAGACAAGAATAATTGAAAGACACTCTATTATTGATAAAGTACGAGATTTTATCCCGTGGGATTACATTGTCGAAGGAGGGTGCGTCTACATCGGCAGAGATATATTCGCCAAGCTCCTCATCTGTAAGCACTGGGGCCGGATCAGGAGAGTCCTCCACCGCTCCGACTTTGGGGTCTGAGAGGGTTATGTGAGCCCTCTCCGGCATCTTGGATGACTGCGGCGGCTTGCCTTTAAGACGCACCTTGAGGGGTGCCTCGGTTGCGCCTTCGATGAGTGGCGCCTTCCCTTGTAATTTTACCGCTAGGGGAGCCGCTGTTTGTGGTGGCTTCCCCTTGAGGCGTATCTTCAGGGGGGCTTCGCGAGCTGGCGCTTTTCCTGATAGCTTGATGCTCATTGGAGGCGCCTTCTGGGGTGGTCTCCCTTTCAGACGGATTTTCAAGGGGGCGTCAGGAGTCGCTTCGGGTTCCAAGTCCGGCTCTGTTGCCGTCTCTGCTTCATCATCGGCGTCGTTGGCTTCCTCCTCGTCAAGTGGCTTGTACAAGTCGGAGTCGGTGAAGTAGGCCTCAATCCCTTTGAAGGGATCGATATCTGCAAACTCCGTCCGGATGACGCCGTTGGTGGATACATATTTCATGCATTGGTGGAGCGTGGAGGGCACCACCATGTACTCATGTAACCATGGTCGTCCGAGTAAGATGTTGTAGTTGACCTCGGCATCCACCACATAACAAGTTACCTCAGTTTTGAGGCTGCCGATGTGACACTTCAGCCGGATCTTTCCCAGTGGCTCGCTCTTGCTGGCGTTGAAGCCGTTGATGGTCGTATTGGAGGGCGCCAGCCGGTACATTGGGATCCCCAGCTTTGATAGCAGCGCCTTTGGAATGATGCTTAGGGAAGACCCCGGATCGATCTGAATCCTGCTCACCTTTACCGAACCGATGTACCCTGTGTAATACAACGGTCGGTTATGTCGGTGATGCTTGAGCAGCATGTCTTGTTGGGTGAAGGTTATGTTTGGGATAACTTCATCCGCACAATGACAGTGTGCACAAGTAGTTGGGAGGTCTTCAGGCTGCTTGACCTGACTGAGAAAGGATTCGGCATCCTTCAGAGCTTCGCAGAGAGCTTTTCGGGAGTCCTTGGAGAGACGCAGGAGCTCGAACAAAGACAGGCGTGCAGGAGTACTGGCCAGTTGTGCCAGAATGTCAAAATTGTGGGGCTTGGCTAGCCCCGAAGCATTTTCTTTCCGCAGAGGTCTGTCGAAACGGGCCTCCACTTGCTTTTGTTTATTGGCTGCTGAGGGCTTGGATGGACCCTCCTCAGGGATGGTGCCAGGAGGCACCACTTCGGCGGCAGCTTCACCGGGCTGGGAGTTCTGTTGTGCACGCGTCTGCACAGGAAGCGCCTCTTCCGCTGAAGAAGAGACCGTGCGGCAAGACTTGATCTTCCTGCCTTTTGCTTTGGAGGTAGGGCGTACCTCCGGTTGAGTTACCTCGGATACGAGGTCAGGGTGAACCCAGAGGACCTCTCCTCGAGATGTGGTAAGTGGGACAAGTCCACTCACGTTGTCACGGGTGGGTGGCAAGTTCACCACCTCCATTGTCGCCTTAGGGATGGGAACGACGCCATCTTGTGTGGTAGTCGGCGGCAAGGTGCCGAACTGAAGTGACACCACATTCGCTGACACCGTCTTCTCTTCGTAATCGACGGAAATTACATCCGCATTGATCATGCGCTGGATGTAATTTTTGAGGACGTAGCAGTCCTTAGTCGGGTGTCCGACAAACCGATGGTAGTGACAGTACCTTGGGTTGTCCACCTTCCCGACTTCATCGGGCCGCTTCGGGTCCGGAAGCTTGATCTTGTCACCCTGCTTCAGTATCTCAAAGAGTTGCAGGGTGTCGTCATCATTGAATGAATAAACCTCCTTGGGTCTCGGTGCCAATGGAGGCTTTTGAGTAGGCGCCGATGCGCCCTTCGAGGCATTAACTGTCAATGCCTGTTTCCCCTTTGTTTCTCGTCCGGAATTGTTGGTTGCAGACTTTTTCCCCTTATCGTCAAAGGCGGGGAAGCTAACACCCAGAAGACGTGCATTGGCCGCCTTCTTCTCTGCAGCTTCAGCTTCAATGATTAGGGAGCTCCAATCGGGAGGGGGAGTAGAGTTAAGCCAGAGCTTTACTGCAGGTAGCATGTTCATACTGCAAGCGGAAAGAAGTGCATGTTCTGGCATGCCTGGAGGTAACCTGAAGCAGGCCTGACGGAAGCGTTCGATGAATGCCCGAACCGTTTCCTTGTCCTTCTGGCGTATCTCAATGAGAGATGCCATCGTCATGTCCTTCCCACCGTCGTAGAAGCGGTCGAGGAAGAGGCGTGTCAGGTCGTCGAAGGAGGATATGGAATTATCGGGGAGGCTGCAGTACCAGTCATACGCCACCCCTTTCAGGGCCCCAACAAAGATGCTGGTGAGGAGCGCGTCCTCCTTCGGAAGATGCCCTGTCTGCGACTGGAAGTACGTCAAGTACCGTCGTGGAGAATCCTTCCCGTCATACGGCGTGAGTGTCTGTGGTTTATACTTTGGGGGATAAACCACCTTGTTCCACTCAAGTGGATAAGGCTGGGGAATGCCCATCTTCTGGCGTTCCTCCTGCCTGTTCTTGGACTCGAAGCGCTCCCGCAGATCTTTGATCATTTCGACCACGTCCTCCGTGGAGCTAGGAGCCGGGGAAGGAGGTACCACCTGGAGTGGAGCGTTTGAGGGCTCCGATGTCCGGGGTGCTTCTGTGTCTGAGGGTGTCCGCTGGAGGGGCACACTCGACTCTCCATTAGCTCCTGGGTCGGGACCATTTGAAGGTGTCCTGATCAAGGCCGACCGCATCTCAAACACTGCTTGAGTCAGTGCTTGCATTGAGGCAGAGAGAGTTTTGAGTCCTCCCTCTAACGAGTCTATGCGCTGGACAATGTCCTGTGGCGGCGCATCAGCCTCAAGATCACCCCCGGTCATGTATACTGTCATGACACGGCCGGAAGTGGATGGATTAGTTGAGGCTTCGCTCTCAGCCTCACTCTCATGTGGGGGAGTTACTTCTCCTGGTGTTTGGCCACCCCCAGCCACATTCTGGAGTTCGTCTTCGACAGGCGCATCTGCAAGGGCCTGACTGCCCTCAGCTCTGTCTTAAAGGGCCTCTTCGTTTTCAGCACTACCCCCGGCGGTGTCCTGGAGGACATCGTCATTTTGAGGGGCTTCAGGGAGGCCATCTTCGCCTTGATGAAGGTCCGCCGCAGCTGTGCTTTGGACATCTTCGTCTTCGGAAGGAGGCTGAACATGGGTCTGGCTACCCCCAGCTTCCTCCAAGGACTTCTTCCTTGACCGAGTGCCTTCGAACACCCCAGAGGTTGTGACAACTGCCTTGGTTTTCCTCGACTGGCTTTTAGATGAAGACGAGGAATTGGCAGTCGTCTTCCGGACAGATGAGGAATTGGAGATCACGTTGCATGACGCAATCTTTAGTTCCTCTTCTGCTGACACCTTTGTCCCAAGGCGATGTCGGAGGGGTGTCGATGATTGTAGCCGTTGGAAGACCGACTGCTTTGGCGGTACTGCCGTCTTGCAACAGCAGTTGATGGTGACCACTGCACAAGTGTGCCCCGTGAGAGGCGCATCGTGCTTGTTGGTCAGCTCTCCTGACCGGCGCTTGTGAGTGATCACGTTGCGCAAGTCGTTGGAGGAGAGTGCTACCCTCACACCCCTCTCAGGCGCATGGCAGGGCCAAGCGCCGGGGTGGTCGGGTGAGTGCTGCGCCCCCTGATCTAATACCAAGCAGGCATCACGATCAGTAGTGGGGGAACCACAGCATTTGAAGTGACTTGAACGGACCTCAAACGCACAACCAGAGGAGGCGCGGGAGTTCAAGACCACTGAGTTTGCCTCTCTCGGCTTGGTTGTGCACGCAGTGAATGCGCCCAAGTGAGATGAGGACTTTGAAGGTCGACTCGTTGTCGGTGCAGGAGCACTTGAGTCAACCTTGTACAGCTTGCCATCGGCAGCGCGCGTGATTGTAAGCGCGTGCCTCTGGCCGGCTGCTGGCATAGCACGTTTGTGGCGCATGGCCCGTGCCGCCTTGGATTTCTTCGTACCAGCCCGCTGGGGCGCATAGTACTCAGCATCCAAATTCTCCTCGCCGTTACAGCGAGTGAGTCTGTCAAAGACAGAGGCTCTTTGTGGCGCATCAGAAGTAATGCGCGGGGCATTGGCTGCGCCCCTGCTCCGTCGACGTATCTTCCTCGCCTTAGAGGAAGATGGCTGGGGAACGTGGTCAGCCGCACGCTTCCCCGAGAGATGCGCTGCATCAGCGAGCGCACCTTGACTGCTGAGGACGTCAACAGGAAGGGAAGGCTGGACGGACGTATCCCCTTCAACGGTGGTGCCCGAGGCATCGACTTTGCGCACCCAGACTGCGCGGGTCTTCTTCGGCTTCGACAGCCGCTTCGAAGGACTCGCACTTCCTTCAGAAATGAACTCCTCGTACGCCTGTTGATTGAGGCGCACTACCAGCGTCTTGTGGGAGGAGCCCACCTTCACGTCGTCGGCCTGTGACACGACTTTCTCGGTAGAGGAGAAAGAGGTCCCCAGCAGAGTCGCCAGCTTGTTTGCCATTAAAATTGTTTTGATTGAAATCTTAATACAAACAGAACAGTGATACAATATAGGACTTAGATGTAGTCCCAGGAGTACACTTTTGTTTAAGCTGGGTCCTTAGTGCCAATGGAGCGAGTGGTAATACGTTGACTCCGTTGACCGGCTGACGACGGTTATCGGTTCTCTGAAGGTGTGGATTGCTCTGGGTGCTGGAGCTTGCTGAGAGGAGGAAGACGTTGAGTGTCTAGAGCTGCCTCTCTGGTGATTCTCTGTTGTGGATTCTTTTTTGTGAGTCTTCTGTTCTGAGTCTCTGTGTGTGTGTGTGAAGGAGATGACCCTTCTATTTATAGTTTTGCAGGCTGGCTGCTCATGCGCGCATGTAGGATGCGCCGGTGTGGGAACGCCACGTGGAGGTTGCTGATGGAGGCACATGGATGCTGCGCCCTGATCGAGGGAGAGAACTCTTCATACTGCTGTTGTGAGCCGGCACGTAGCAGAGAAAAGATCTTTCCGTTGCTGAAATCTTGAACGAGTTGAGTCAAAAGACACGTGTCGTCGACTCATGGTTCGAAGATCTCGGATTTGGTGGAGAGGAGTGATCTGGTGGGCTGCGCCTTGGATTGGGCGCAGGAGGAGGCTGCGGCTCATAACCTTTAGGAGTTACAAACCATTTGGGGCGCATGGCTTTTGAGGCGCATGCAGGCGACTTTCCTTCTGTCTTTCGGGATCAGAGAGCAGTCTGAGGCGCATGGCTTTTGAGGCGCATGCTGATTTGGACGCATGGCCATAGAGGCGCATGCTGATGGTGGAGTGGCCACGTGGCAGTAGCCGTCGAAACAAGGTCATGATGATGCTGACGTTGCCGACGCTTCATTTTCTGAAAAGCTGTCAACTGTTCAGACTTTGGGAGGTGTGCTGCCAACTCTGTCAGTTCAGCATTTAATGTTGGTGACGTTCGATGGACAGCTGAGTGGGCGCGTCGGTTGGCGTTCCACTCGGTATGGAGATGTGTGAGGGCGCACCCTCTGTAATACGCCGAGTACTGTAGGGCGCGTCTGTGTGATGCGCCTGACGCCGAAGGGCGCGTCCGTGTGATGTGCTGTCTGGCTGGCGCATCGGACATGTCTTTTAATGATGCGGCTGTCTCGCTCTTCGAGTGCTATAAATAGCCGTTTGGCTGAATTCGAGGCATCCGGTTCATCCATTTAATGTAAATTCATTGCACGGAATTCGGAGGGCCATCCACTTGGCGCGTGGGTTTGATCTGCCCGGCCTATAAATAGTGGCATGGAGAGAAGATTTGCTTCTCATTCCCTCACGTACTTCCAATATGAATTTGAACATACGGGTGCATTCTGCTGACGAAGTGCTCCCGAGGGTGAAGATGAGACGCTGTGTTATCTTTGATGCACTTGAAGGTGACTGTTACATCCAAAAGACGGAGTCGAGGGCTTCTGAGGCAGGCGGAAGGTGCCTATTGCATCCAAAGATAAGGATGCTCGAGCCTCGTCTCCGTTATTCCGGAAGAGCCGTAGATCGGAATGGCGGTGCAAGGCTCTCTCTTCCTGCAAAGTAGGGTTTCCCCACTTTGATCGTGTCGAAAGCTGCTCCTTTAGCCATGGTTTCGATCACGGTCTTCCTTCGGCTTTGGAGGATCTTTCGAAGCCTCCCCTGGCCACAGCATTTGCGGTGCTCTTCTCTTCCTTGGTTCCAGCCAGAGGTTTAAATGCTTTGTGTCGAAGCATTTATCGGGCGAGCCTGGTTGGAAGAGCGGCACATAACTGGGCTCTGCTCGGCCAGGTGAGCCTGGCTGGAAGAATTTGGCTGAAGGGATGCACATAACTGAGGTGCTGAAGAGATGATGGGATGCGCCTGGATGGAGGCGCATGATATCTGCTGCGCCTCATTGGTGGCGCATAGTGATGCTGCGCCTATCTGGAGATGCATGGTGGTTGCTGCGCTTATCTGAAGGCGCATGATGGCCGCTGGCTGTAGACTTAGGCTCTTTCTTTTGTAGGAATTCTCCTTTGTACAACCTTTTCTAGCCATGTAATAGACTTTTATATATAAATAAAAAGTCCTTCTTCAAATGTCTATAGTTATTGACTTTGCTGTGAAGTTCTTCATCTGAGTTCTGGCGCATGTAGTGTCTGGCACATGGGCTTTCTGGTTGTGAAATTCCATGCTTCTACAAGGAACTCAATCCAAGTCAAACTAGGTCAATCTGGGTCAAGGGTTGACTTACAGTTGACTTTTGGTCAAAAAGTCAACTCTGGTCAACACTGAGTCAACCTTGGGTCAACCCTAGGTCAAACTAGTCAAATATTGACTAACAGTTGATTTTCAGTCAACTGGTCAACTCTGGTTTGGTTTCGGTCAATTCTAAGTCAAGTGTTGACTTGAAGTTGACTTTTGGTCAAAAAGTCAACTCTTGGTCAACGGAGGTCAAGACTAGCCTAAACTACCCTCATCTAGTCATTACCTACCAAGACAACCTATTTCTAAGTCCATCTTAGAAGCCAAACTCAATATCTTAACAATATCCTATTACCTACATTTACCCTTCACAAGGTAAATACCAATATCTTGCCCATTACAAAGGAAACCCCGCTAATCCTCAAGATACTAGCCTAGGCTCCTTAGGGTAGCTAGATACTATCCTATCCAGGGTTTACCTACCAAGAACTACGGGTTTTCTAGATATCTAGTCCATCTTAGGACACATGTTGGTTATCCTCATTACCTTACCCTTATCTCATTCTCACATCTAACTAACCATTCACACACACAAACTCACTCACTCACATATAACACCCATGATACCACACTTATAGGTTCTCCTATAGGCTCACATATAGGCTCTCCTATAGGCTATTAGCTATATATATATACCCTCTAGACACTTATATAAACTCATACAAACACACACACACACATAGGCTTATAGGGCTGTCCATTTTTGGACTGATATTGGGACTGGTTTGGGACAGCTAGGGACAGGTTTGGGGCTGCACATATAGGCCAATATGTGGGCTGAATATAGGGGTTCATGGCTGAAACAAAGGGGCTTCTTGGCTGTCCAAAGTGGACTGATACATGGGGGTTTAAGTATAGCTAATAGGCTGAAATGAGGACAATCTTAGGACAGGTTTTGGACTGGTTTGGGCTGCCATTTATGGCTGAAATGGGACAGCTATAGGCTATCCAAATGGGGTCAAAACAGGCTGAATTGTGGTCTGGTTTGATGGCTGGAATAGGGACCAGTTAAGGACAGGTTTTGGGGTGTTTATGGGCGGGTATGTGGCAGCTATAGGCTGCCCAAAGGGCTGGTATGGGACAGCTACTAAGGCTGGAATGCACAGCCCATTACTCCCCCTTTTCCACTCTCTATTTCACTCATAAACACTCCTCTCATCTCCCACTCAAAATCTATTCTCTCTATCAATCTCTCTATACAAATCTCTACTCCCCACTCTCACTCTCTAATCACATTCTCTACTCTCCCTTCTCCTCTCTATATCCTCCACACACACACACATACATATATACATATCCACACACACACACACACACACACACACACACACATATATATATATATATATATATATATATATATATATATATATATATATATATATATATATATACATATGTATAACCACACACACACATATATATATACACATACACTCCAAAACATCCCGAAACCTATCCGAATATCCCAATCCTCACAAGTCTACCCTCTAGGGCCTAGACATGTACCCCACACAAGCAATCTAACACGCGCACGCAAGCGAAAACGAGAAACGAGACCCGAATGGCCAAATGGCCATTCTGGCGACTCCGGAGTGTCCGATTCGCGATACAACCCGATACGGACACCAAACCTATCCGAAATTGACCCAAACTCTACCCACGAGTTCTAAATAATGATTAGAACCTATTCTAAGTGCTAACTTGTCTATTCTAGTGTCTGTGCAAAAAGTCACCCGTGTGTTGGAATCCGAAAACCCCGAAAAAGCCTATTTTTATGATTTCTCGCGAAACGACCTCACGTATCCAAATATGGACACGTACCTAGCCCCATCTCACCCAAACTAACCTAATTAGGTCTAAATATGCTAGGGGCAACACCCAAATATGTCAATTTAGGGTTTTCCCCAAAATTGGCACTAAACCTAGCCCGAAAGTCCCGAATTGAGTCCAATGGGTTCCAAACCTCTTCTAATGGATTATCCTACACCTCGGACATCCTCTAATATGCAAATAACACTAATTAGGAGCAATTACAAGAGTTAGAGTTAGGGTTTACCTCTTGGGAGTTGGAATCCCAAGAAAAAGCCCCAAAATTGGTTCTTTTTGGGTCAAAGCCAAATCTAAGCTTCCAACCCCTCCATGCTTGGTTTTACCGAGATAAAAATTACAAATAAGAGATAAACAATGGTTAGCACCAAGATTATAGAGAGATCTAGAGTATGGAAGAGAATTAGAAGAGATTTGACTTACTTTGGAGCTTAAAATCCAAAGAAAAAAGAAGGAGTTTTTTGTAGAATGAGAGAAATGAAGAGAGAGAGAGTTTTTTCTTGCAATGAGAAGAAGAGAGGGGGGTGCTAGCTGCTGCCGGCCATATTTTAGAGGGTTGGGGGCATTTGGCAAGTTACTAAAATGCCCTCCAAGTCAAAGAAATGAGTGGTTTTGAGTTGGAGTCAAAATGGTAACTTGAAAACTCCTAATTTCGAGTTCTAAATCTAATTTTAATCCCTAATCCCACTAAAATCAAATGGGATTTGTAAAATATAAATATCTGGGTTTGGTAATAACAAGTTGGTCGGGTCTAGTTGGGTCCAAAACTGATTCGGGTCACTAGTACAAGTCGAAATGAGACAAAACTCAACCCGATCAAATAAAACCCCAAAACACAATATTAATAAATAATTATTCACAAAAATATTAGAATATTGAAAATAACAAATTTGTCCTCAATTTTGAAAACTGGAGGTGACAAATCTATCCACCTTAAAAAAATTTCGTCCTCAAAATTAAAAAAACAATCACAGAAAATCATGCAGTTCGATAATCAGATGCATCTGTCCAAAATCATGATACTCAGAATCTCTTTCATGCTAGTGAGCAAGGCTACGATAATCACAGAGTCCTCGACTAAGGTACATACCTCTAGAATTATGGTATTTAAAATTTTTGTATTGCCGCATGCTTGGCAGCAAAAATCTTAAATTCCCACACCCGAGAAATACGTCCATAATCCGACTATATGTCCTCACTATGCCTGCTAGCATAACCCTAGAGGATTCTAAAATCTCATAATCGAGACGACCTAGCCCATATGACTTATCTCATAAGAATATCACATCACAAGAACAAAATTTTATCAAATGATCAAGGAACAGATGGAATCGAATTTCAAGACAGTTTATAAGGAGACAAATACGGAAATGAGATCGAAAGATTGGAACCTGCTATCTGCTCTGCTACTGCCTGAGTGGGCTCAACTGCCATGGTGAAAGCACGCCCCTGCTGGCCTCCTCTAGCCTGCTGCACTCTGTCCTGGCCTGCCTGTCTGGCTGCACGGGCAGCACAGTTCTTCATCTGGTGACCTGAAGCTCCACAGAATAAACAAACTCCCAGCCTCATTCTGCAAACCTCCTGGGTGTGCCCCATCTTCTTACAGAAGGCACACTGGATGGCCTGCCTCTGGTCCTGTCCCTGGTCCTGCTGGACACGTGCTGGTGCCTGCTGAAACTGTAACTGAGGCTGCTGCTGAAACTGTCTCTGCTGGAAATGAGGGCGCTTTGTCGGCCCCGCACTCGAGCTCGCTCCTAGAACGTCGCTGCCCCTCTTCGGCTTGAGGCCGAAGTCCTCCTCTGAAATCTGCGCCTCCATCAGGATCTGCTCGAAGGTCGTGTCACGTCGCCCAGAGGTACGAGTGCGTACTGCATGGATAAGACCCCTCCGGAACATACGGGCCTTGTACCCCTCATCCTGGATCAGACCCGGTACAAACCTACTAAGGCGGAAGAACTCCGCTGCATACTCGTCCACCGACGAGTTTCCCTACTCCAATGCGACGAATTGGACCTCCAGAGCTGTCAAGGTCACATCTGGGTAAAACTTCTCCTTAAAGAGCTTCCTGAAGCTCTCCCAAGTCAAACCCCTCACCGACGTACGAGGATCCGTGCGAAACCAAGTCAGCGCTATATCAAAAAACTGGCTCGCTGCAGACGTCACCCAAAGCCCTCTCGGGACCTCTCCCAACTCCAGGCTCCGTTGGACATCCTTCAACCAGTCATCCGCGTACAGGATACCCTCGGTACCCTTGAACTCCCTCGGTTTCATCTTCTTGAAGTCTAGGTGTGTGCCAGGCCTCCCCTGACCCTGCTGCTGAACTGTGGCACCCTGAACTGTACCCGGTACAATCCTCTCTACTGCTGCCATCGCCAGCTGTAACACCCAGTTTCTGAAATTGGGATATTTTTGAAAAATTATTATTTTTATTATTTATTAGTGGTATTTTAGTCATAATATGATTTTTGGGTGATTTTAGTTAAGTTAAACCATTTCCAAAGTCATGACTTATGACTTTGTGACTTACTAGCAAAACCTTAGTGTAAACCCTAGTTTTTCATAACCTAGAGACTAACCATGATCATGTGAGCCTAGCCATAGCCTTAGAACACCAAATTAGTGATTTTGGCCAAAAAGGGTATTTGGGTAATTTTCTAGAAATTATTTGGAATTATTTACAATTATGTGTTTTTATTATTATTTAATTATTGATTAGTGTCATGTTAGTCCCTAACCTAGTTTAGCACTAATCTAGAGGTTGGCTACTAACCTAGAATGATAAGGGGATAGATATTAGTCATGGGTTAAAGTAGGATAAATGTCTAGATATTATACATATGATATTTTCCATGAATTACTCAAAATATCTCAACCCTTTACCTAAAGTCCTTGCCTTAACCTAGAAGAAAGGTCAAGGACACCCCCCTTGCTATGGCCGGCCATGGGGTACCCCCTACCACTACACCATCCTATATTAACCCCTCACATCATTCATGAACATTTTTACATGAATTTTAACCTAGAAAAATCCTATTTCTTCAAACCTTGATAACTTGATCAATTTTGATCCAAATTCACTCTAGTTTCTTGCATTGGACTCCCCTACACTAGAGGGTACTAGTTAGGGCCTGCTATTGAGGATTTGAAGGGCTTTGGGCATCACCAAGAGAAGAGGACACCCCCCTACTTGGTATTTTCTTGAGTTTTCACACAAATAGGTAAATACCCTCAAACCATGTTAATATTGTGTTTTCTCTTCATATTTGCATGCATCTAGGTACTAGGGAACTGTGGGTCAAGTTTGGTGAAAAATAGGATTGGTTTGGTGTCCGTATCGGACACGTATCCTAGACTAGGAAACCTTGTTTGATGAAATGCCACAAAGGATCTGTTTTTATTAAAATGTAAAACAAATTACATTTCCTTGTAGCCCTAGACTAGTAGAACACAACCCTAACTTACTGGACACATTTTTGAGTCGTGTCCGTGTCCAAAACGGATACGAACTCACTGCACGAGGCTCGCGCACAGTGCCCCGCTACCACACCCTTCGTGCGCACTGCACAGGGCACTTCGACACACCAAAATTGGTGGACACGAGGGGGCAATATCTGCAAACATGCCTCCAAAGTTTTACGATGTGTTGTTTTGTATCGGACACGAAATCGAGGCCGTACTGGCCACACATGCGCACAGTCCAGTCGAAAATTCGACTTAGACACGTGACTCGTGTCGCATGGACACGAGTCGAGGACACCTCGTGTTTGCACGAGTGTATAGCCCTACACGTGGGCTATACGTGGACATGACCACGAGGCCCCACGTGGCTCGTGTCGTGTCCACGAGGCGTGTGCATCTCTGCACGACGCAGTGAAAACCGCGCGTATCAGTCGAGTTTCCTCGACTGATACGGCTCTCGTGTCGACGCTGTAGGACACGTAGACACATAACAGTATGTCCATCGTGTAGCCCTATATGTGGGCTTCACGTGTGCACGACCACGAGACGTGTCGTGTCTCGTGGTGTGTCCACGAGCGTGTGGAACGCGTGCACGACGCTGTGCACGCATATGAGTATCAGGATTTACCCGTGTGGTGTTTTTGGGAGTTTGGACACGTTAAACCATGTCGTGGTATCGTGTCAGGTACCTAGGATACTAGGGTATATGTGGGACATCAGTTACCAACCCATAGATTCGAGCCATAGCTCGATTTTGTGAGTGAGTATGGGTTTACCTGTTTTCGAGTGCACTGTGCACAGTTTCCAGGATTTGGGATTATTTCCAGTTTTGCAAAAACGAATTTCAAATCAAATTTCAATATGATTTATACATGTATTAGTGTATTTTTAGTATATATATATGTAGTATATATGTATGTGTGAGTGTGGGTGAGTTTCGAGGTTATTTGGTTGTGTGTATGTGTAGTTGTGGTGTATATACATATACATGTATATACATAACTGTGTGTGTGTGTTGGGACTGGATTTTGGTTCCAGGAATTCTGAAACCCATTTCCCTTCCTGTGTGTTCTGTCCAGCCCCTCTCTCTCACTGTCCTCTTCTCTCTTTCACTCACTCTATGTCTCTCTCTCACTTTCCTCTCTCTATATATATGTTTATATATATAGGTTTAGTCTATATATATATATATATATATATATATATATATATATATATATATATATATATATATATATATATATATATATATATATATATATTTGTATTAGGATTATATATAGTGTGTCTATATATAGATACTAGGGTGTATGGAAATTACATTGGCTATAGGCCTATGTGGTTGTTGTATATATATATATATATATATATATATATATATATATATATATATATATATATATATATATATATATATATATATATATATATATATATATATATTTGTATAGATCACATATAGTGTCATTTTATATATATATGGGGGTGATTGGTATTGTATATAGTTAGGCATATATAGATATATATATATATATATAGGTAGTAAATAGACATGGGTATATATATATATATATATATATATATATATATATATATATATATATATATATATATATATATATGACTTCCTAAGTATAGGTTTATATAGAAACCTATAACCATTAGCCTATGGAAATCTAAGTCAATAGCCTATGGCCAAGGTGACTAGCCTATGGCTTTGGGGCTAACCCAATTAACCTAATGGACCTAAAAACAATACTTGTGACCCTTGTTGACTAAGGGTTGACCAAAGTCAACCTTAGGTCAAAGTTGACCTAGTTAACCTAGAATTGACTAGGAATGACCTAAAACAACTTGTTTGACTAGTGTTGACCTAACTTTGACTAGTTTGATTAGAATATTGACCAAGAGTTGACTTTAACCTAGATTTGACTAACCTTGACTTGTTTGACCTTGTTTGACTCTAATTAACCTGGTATGACTTCCTGTGACCTAGTTCGACTATTAGAATTGACCAAGAGTTGACTTTTGACCAGATTGACCTAAAATCATGTAGTATGCATTGTATACTTTATTTTTACCATTGTGGATACATTGTGACTTGTATTGCTCTGATTAGGAGCCATACACCTCTCCTCAGACAGTATATCTTCTTCAGACATTCAGTTATCAGGCGAGTACATTCTCTGACCGTTTTATATTTGCCAAAATTTATATTCTTGCTCTAGATTACTTTACTTGATGCTGACACGATTGTTATCACGGATTGGTACTATATGGATCTTTTCATGAGATGTTATCCCCCTCGGGAGCATCAGATACAGCATGTTTGTGCTTTTCACGAATCATCATGTATCTCTATGCTTTCATAGATTCACGAATCGCTTGTGACTCATGTACTCTCATGTTCACAGAGCCTCTCATGAATCTCCCATTTATGGGCTTATCACGAATCTTAACATAACTTGAACGGATCCTTGTGTATTAATTGGGGATGGGGGAGTGGAAATAGTCATGTGGATATTACCCCAGTAGCTATAGTCATGAATCACTCTTAGCTGTAGCCATGAGTCTCCTATGCCATTTCACATGTCTATATTTTACTCTGACTCACTAGACACTGCTAGTTCTCTATTATAGTAGATATTTCATTACAGTTATCTCTTTTACTACATGTATCTTCCTTCAGCGTTTCCTGTATTTTACTCTATTGCATGCTTTATATTTCCTATCATACTATGCACTGCGTGAGATGTATTGTGCTCGTTCCTGTCCTGACTGGACCTGTTGAAAATATTACAGAGGATGAGGATGAGGCCCTGGTGTCTACCTATTATGGAGCAGGACTAGATGATACTTATGTTGTGGACCCTCAGCAGGATCCACCTGCAGCTGAGGATGTTGCCCCAGTAGTCTAGGCTAGTTAGCTAGAGAGTCTTTTCTGTATTATCTTTTGTCTCACATTCTGAGTTGTATTTTGAGATGTGGAGATGTATAGACTCTTAGACTTATTGTATTATGAGTTGACATTCTGATGTTATGTTATCCTAGACACTTGGACTTATTTCATCTATTCTACTGTTCTCTTTGAGTTACTGTCTATCTATCTATCTTTCATTCTTCTACCTAAATGTGATTGAGATTGTTTTTTGTTTGTCACCTCCATTCGGAGAGTATAAACTGTACATGTACTTTATATTGTTAGATGATTGACCTAGGACAGCGTTCTACCGCCGACACTGCGGCGTAGGCTGGACGTACCCACTTCTCGTGCCCTTACTCTAGGGTGCGGGTCGTGACACGTTTTTAGTGGTGGCCCATGCAGGTCGAGTTTATGTAGTGGTATTCGAACTAGAGTATCACTACAGCCTGTGATAGGATTTAAGGAATAGGCTTAGAGAGAGTGGATACTCAATCACAATTAGGAAATTTCCATAGATTTGAATCTACTGACTATTGTTCAAATCTGTATAATCTATTTCATATTGTCCTTTGATACTATCATCCTTGTACCGTTATTGACTTCCTTATTGATCTGTCTTCAGGATGGTGGAGACACGATCGCAGCGTCTCGGTCCAGGTGACACCACTGAGAGGTCTGCCACCTCTCGTCCAGCTCACCAGGACCCGGGAACCACAGCTCCCCTTACTCCAGCTCATGTGGGAGCTTCTGCCACATCTGGGGGTGCACCTCTACTTATTCGGGGGACCATCCCAGCTACCCCAGACATGCCTCCCCCGCAGTTTCGTCAGCCACAGTTTCAGCAGTACCAGCAGCAGTTCCAGCCGCCGATGCCATCTGGATTAGTGGATGCTGCACAGATGTTTTCATACTTCCAGCATTTCCTAGAGACACAGCAGGCCCAGCAGCAGCGTCATACGACGGAGTTTACCAGGGGCATAGATGAGGTACATCAGCTGGCTAGAGCGACGGTGGAGAGGTTGGCTGTCCAGCCACAGGAAGGATTGGGACAGCCGCGACAGCAGAGGATTCCGGGCATTCAGGACTTCAAGAAGATGAACCCCAGGGACTTCTTGGAGACAGAGGGGATTCTTTATGCTGATGACTGGATTGAACACATTGAGAAGATTTTCCGACTGACGGAGATACCAGTTGGACTACAGATAGAGGCAGCAGCCAGCCAGATGCGGGATCTTGCCCGTACCTGGTATCAGACGGACCCGAGAGTAGGCACTCCAGGGCAGACATGGAGAGTTTTCAAGGAGCTCTTCAAGGGAAAGTTTTTTCCGGATCAGGCAGTCGGTGCTTTGGAGACCCAGTTCGAGAACCTGGTTCAGGGGAACCAGACTGTAGAGGAGTACTCCGGTGAGTTTTGCTGGTTGAGCAGATTCGTGGAGGGCCTTAGCGAGACAGCAAAGGCGAGGAGGTTCAGGAAAGGCTTGGTCAAGGAGGTCAAGTCCTTAACCAAGAGTGACAGGAGTGCCACCTTTGAGGAGATCCTAGCATGAGCGATGGCAGCTGAGGATGATCTTGAGCTGAAGCTCAAGAGGGGCCGTGATACACAGGGAGCAGGCAGCAGTGGAGGTCAGGCCAAGAGGCCTCACTATCAGCATCAGCAGAGGCAGCCACAGCAGTATCAGCAGCCGAGGCAGCAGCAGCATGCCCCGAGACAGCAGACTACCAGTTGTCCCTACTGTAAGAAATCGGGACATGGATGGGGAGAGTGCAGGAAGAGGTTGGGCTGGTGCCTACTATGTGGGGAAGCAGACCACCAGCTCAGGGAGTGTTCCCAGTTCACAGGCAGAGTAGCACAGGGAGCAGCACCAGGAGCAGGAGCCAAGGCTCCGGTAGGACAGCAGCAGAGAGGATCGTTACAGCCACAGCAGCAGAGATTTTTGCAGTTTTAGCAGCAGGCTGGAAGAGGTCAGCAGGGGCGTGCTTACGCCATGACAGTTGAGGATGCTCAGGCAGTTGGCGATGTGCTTGTAGGTTCTGTTCTTTTAAATTCCATTCCCACCTTACTTCATTATATCTATCTTGAAATCCAATTCCATCTGCTCCTACCTGTTCTTTTTTTTGTGATCAGTTTTGACCTGGTAGTTCTTTTGATTTGTCGATTGTTGTTTGTTTCTTCATCTCTTACTTAGGAGTAGGAGTAGGAGTAGTTTTAGCTATTAATATAATTCTTGACTAAACTCTTTGTCAAGAATTTTCCTTTAAATGAATTAATGTATATGCTATGCCTTTTTGATAGAGTAGCACTAACCATAGAATGGTAACCCTTTTAGCCCTGTGATTTATTGTTTCCTTATCTCCCTAGTCTATACCTATGACTAGGACTGTCCCACCTAAACTGTCCTTTATACTACTATTTCATCACGATTTTTGGTTCAATTTAGGCCATAGATCTTTCCCACTCTAAATTATGATCATCGTAGGCACATTACCGTGACTTTTAAATTTGGAGCACAAGACTAGTTGTTTTCTCAAAACTAACTTCACATACATGACCTAGACATGACATACTACACCCATGACCTTAGTGTCCCACTCAGGCATACCATTGTGTGCTTCATTTGCTTAGTACGATTTTTCTGACCCGAGGCTCCATCCTGATTTACCTCATGGAGTTACTTTTGATTTCGATTTGAATTCAGGACACCTTATGACCAAAAACTGTCAACCAATTTTTGGACATGACCCAGTATAGGTTTACCACCCATATTTTGCTTATTGACCTTGCATGTTGTTAGGTAGTAGCTTCGTCCCTGATTGTTGGAGGTTTGACCTAGGAGGAGTACGACCATCTAAATTTCGAGGACGAAATTATTTTAAGGTGGGTAGACTTGTAACACCCAGTTTCTGAAATTGGGATATTTTTGAAAAATTATTATTTTTATTATTTATTAGTGGTATTTTAGTCATAATATGATTTTTGGGTGATTTTAGTTAAGTTAAACCATTTCCAAAGTCAGGACTTATGACTTTGTGACTTACTAGCAAAACCTTAGTGTAAACCCTAGTTTTTCATAACCTAGAGACTAACCATGATCATGTGAGCCTAGCCATAGCCTTAGAACACCAAATTAGTGATTTTGGCCAAAAAGGGTATTTTGGTAATTTTCTAGAAATTATTTGGAATTATTTGCAATTATGTGTTTTTATTATTATTTAATTATTGATTAGTGTCATGTTAGTCCCTAACCTAGTTTAGCACTAATCTAGAGGTTGGCTACTAACCTAGAATGATAAGGGGATAGATATTAGTCATGGGTTAAAGTAGGATAAATGTCTAGATATTATACATATGATATTTTCCATGAATTACTCAAAATATCTCAACCCTTTACCTAAAGTCCTTGCCTTAACCTAGAAGAAAGGTCAAGGACACCCCCCTTGCTATGGCCGGCCATGGGGTACCCCCTACCACTACACCATCCTATATTAACCCCTCACATCATTCATGAACATTTTTACATGAATTTTAACCTAGAAAAATCCTATTTCTTCAAACCTTGATAACTTGATCAATTTTGATCCAAATTCACTCTAGTTTCTTGCATTGGACTCCCCTACACTAGAGGGTACTAGTTAGGGCCTGCTATTGAGGATTTGAAGGGCTTTGGGCATCACCAAGAGAAGAGGACACCCCCTACTTGGTATTTTCTTGAGTTTTCACACAAATAGGTAAATACCCTCAAACCATGTTAATATTGTGTTTTCTCTTCATATTTGCATGCATCTAGGTACTAGGGAACTGTGGGTCAAGTTTGGTGAAAAATAGGATTGGTTTGGTGTCCGTATCGGACACGTATTCTAGACTAGAAAACCTTGTTTGATGAAATGCCACAAAGGATCTGTTTTTATTAAAATGTAAAACAAATTACATTTCCTTGTAGCCCTAGACTAGTAGAACACAACCCTAACTTACTGGACACATTTTTGAGTCGTGTCCGTGTCCAAAACGGATACGAACTCACTGCACGAGGCTCGCGCACAGTGCCCCGCTACCACACCCTTCGTGCGCACTGCACAGGGCACTTCGACACACCAAAATTGGTGGACACGAGGGGGCAATATCTGCAAACATGCCCCCAAAGTTTCACGATGTGTCGTTTTGTATCGGACACGAAATCGGGGCCGCACTGGCCACACATGCGCACAGTCCAGTCGAAAATTCGACTTAGACACGTGACTCGTGTCGCATGGACACGAGTCGAGGACACCTCGTGTTTGCACGAGTGTATAGCCCTACACGTGGGCTATACGTGGACATGACCACGAGGCCCCACGTGGCTCGTGTCGTGTCCACGAGG
Source organism: Iris pallida (assembly GCA_029216955.1). Lineage (NCBI taxonomy): Eukaryota > Viridiplantae > Streptophyta > Magnoliopsida > Asparagales > Iridaceae > Iris > Iris pallida. The sequence goes on from JANAVB010028398.1 coordinate 14,748,648, forward strand.
CGTGTGCATCTCTGCACGACGCAGTGAAAACCGCGCGTATCAGTCGAGTTTCCTCGACTGATACGGCTCTCGTGTCGACGCTGTAGGACACGTAGACACGTAACAGTATGTCCATCGTGTAGCCCTATATGTGGGCTTCACGTGTGCACGACCACGAGACGTGTCGTGTCTCGTGGTGTGTCCACGAGCGTGTGGAACGCGTACACGACGCTGTGCACGCATATGAGTATCAGGATTTACCCGTGTGGTGTTTTTGGGAGTTTGGACACGTTAAACCATGTCGTGGTATCGTGTCAGGTACCTAGGATACTAGGGTATATGTGGGACATCAGTTACCAACCCATAGATTCGAGCCATAGCTCGATTTTGTGAGTGAGTATGGGTTTACCTGTTTTCGAGTGCACTGTGCACAGTTTCCAGGATTTGGGATTATTTCCAGTTTTGCAAAAACGAATTTCAAATCAAATTTCAATATGATTTATACATGTATTAGTGTATTTTTAGTATATATATATGTAGTATATATGTATGTGTGAGTGTGGGTGAGTTTCGAGGTTATTTGGTTGTGTGTATGTGTAGTTGTGGTGTATATACATATACATGTATATACATAACTGTGTGTGTGTGTTGGGACTGGATTTTGGTTCCAGGAATTCTGAAACCCATTTCCCTTCCTGTGTGTTCTGTCCAGCCCCTCTCTCTCACTGTCCTCTTCTCTCTTTCACTCACTCTATGTCTCTCTCTCACTTTCCTCTCTCTATATATATGTTTATATATATAGGTTTAGTCTATATATATATATATATATATATATATTTGTATTAGGATTATATATAGTGTGTCTATATATAGATACTAGGGTGTATGGAAATTACATTGGCTATAGGCCTATGTGGTTGTTGTATATATATATATATATATATATATATATATATATATATATATATATATATATAAAATATATATATATATATATATATATATATATATATATATATATATATATATATATATATATATATATATATATTTGTATAGATCACATATAGTGTCATTTTATATATATATGGGGGTGATTGGTATTGTATATAGTTAGGCATATATAGATATATATATATATATATAGGTAGTAAATAGACATGGGTATATATATATATATATATATATATATATATATATATATATATATATATATATATATATATATGACTTCCTAAGTATAGGTTTATATAGAAACCTATAACCATTAGCCTATGGAAATCTAAGTCAATAGCCTATGGCCAAGGTGACTAGCCTATGGCTTTGGGGCTAACCCAATTAACCTAATGGACCTAAAAACAATACTTGTGACCCTTGTTGACTAAGGGTTGACCAAAGTCAACCTTAGGTCAAAGTTGACCTAGTTAACCTAGAATTGACTAGGAATGACCTAAAACAACTTGTTTGACTAGTGTTGACCTAACTTTGACTAGTTTGATTAGAATATTGACCAAGAGTTGACTTTAACCTAGATTTGACTAACCTTGACTTGTTTGACCTTGTTTGACTCTAATTAACCTGGTATGACTTCCTGTGACCTAGTTCGACTATTAGAATTGACCAAGAGTTGACTTTTGACCAGATTGACGTAAAATCATGTAGTATGCATTGTATACTTTATTTTTACCATTGTGGATACATTGTGACTTGTATTGCTCTGATTAGGAGCCATACACCTCTCCTCAGACAGTATATCTTCTTCAGACATTCAGTTATCAGGCGAGTACATTCTCTGACCGTTTTATATTTGCCAAAATTTATATTTTTGCTCTAGATTACTTTACTTGATGCTGACACGATTGTTATCACGGATTGGTACTATATGGATCTTTTCATGAGATGTTATCCCCCTCGAGAGCATCAGATACAGCATGTTTGTGCTTTTCACGAATCATCATGTATCTCTATGCTTTCATAGATTCACGAATCGCTTGTGACTCATGTACTCTCATGTTCACAGAGCCTCTCATGAATCTCCCATTTATGGGCTTATCACGAATCTTAACATAACTTGAACGGATCCTTGTGTATTAATTGGGGATGGGGGAGTGGAAATAGTCATGTGGATATTACCCCAGTAGCTATAGTCATGAATCACTCTTAGCTGTAGCCATGAGTCTCCTATGCCATTTCACATGTCTATATTTTACTCTGACTCACTAGACACTGCTAGTTCTCTATTATAGTAGATATTTCATTACAGTTATCTCTTTTACTACATGTATCTTCCTTCAGCGTTTCCTGTATTTTACTCTATTGCATGCTTTATATTTCCTATCATACTATGCACTGCGTGAGATGTATTGTGCTCGTTCCTGTCCTGACTGGACCTGTTAAAAATATTACAGAGGATGAGGATGAGGCCCTGGTGTCTACCTATTATGGAGCAGGACTAGATGATACTTATGTTGTGGACCCTCAGCAGGATCCACCTGCAGCTGAGGATGTTGCCCCAGTAGTCTAGGCTAGTTAGCTAGAGAGTCTTTTCTGTATTAACTTTTGTCTCACATTCTGAGTTGTATTTTGAGATGTGGAGATGTATAGACTCTTAGACTTATTGTATTATGAGTTGACATTCTGATGTTATGTTATCCTAGACACTTGGACTTATTTCATCTATTCTACTGTTCTCTTTGAGTTACTGTCTATCTATCTATCTTTCATTCTTCTACCTAAATGTGATTGAGATTGTTTTTTGTTTGTCACCTCCATTCGGAGAGTATAAACTGTACATGTACTTTATATTGTTAGATGATTGACCTAGGACAGCGTTCTACCGCCGACACTGCGGCGTAGGCTGGACGTACCCACTTCTCGTGCCCTTACTCTAGGGTACGGGTCGTGACACGTTTTTAGTGGTGGCCCATGCAGGTCGAGTTTATGTAGTGGTATTCGAACTAGAGTATCACTACAGCCTGTGATAGGATTTAAGGAATAGGCTTAGAGAGAGTGGATACTCAATCACAATTAGGAAATTTCCATAGATTTGAATCTACTGACTATTGTTCAAATCTGTATAATCTATTTCATATTGTCCTTTGATACTATCATCCTTGTACCGTTATTGACTTCCTTATTGATCTGTCTTCAGGATGGTGGAGACACGATCGCAGCGTCTCGGTCCAGGTGACACCACTGAGAGGTCTGCCACCTCTCGTCCAGCTCACCAGGACCCGGGAACCACAGCTCCCCTTACTCCAGCTCATGTGGGAGCTTCTGTCACATCTGGGGGTGCACCTCTACTTATTCGGGGGACCATCCCAGCTACCCCAGACATGCCTCCCCCGCAGTTTCGTCAGCCACAGTTTCAGCAGCACCAGCAGCAGTTCCAGCCGCCGATGCCATCTGGATTAGTGGATGCTGCACAGATGTTTTCATACTTCCAGCATTTCCTAGAGACACAGCAGGCCCAGCAGCAGCGTCATACGACGGAGTTTACCAGGGGCATAGATGAGGTACATCAGCTGGCTAGAGCGACGGTGGAGAGGTTGGCTGTCCAGCCACAGGAAGGATTGGGACAGCCGCGACAGCAGAGGATTCCGGGCATTCAGGACTTCAAGAAGATGAACTCCAGGGACTTCTTGGAGACAGAGGGGATTCTTTATGCTGATGACTGGATTGAACACATTGAGAAGATTTTCCGACTGGCGGAGATACCAGTTGGACTACAGATAGAGGCAGCAGCCAGCCAGATGCGGGATCTTGCCCGTACCTGGTATCAGACGGACCCGAGAGTAGGCACTCCAGGGCAGACATGGAGAGTTTTCAAGGAGCTCTTCAAGGGAAAGTTTTTTCCGGATCAGGCAGTCGGTGCTTTGGAGACCCAGTTCGAGAACCTGGTTCAGGGGAACCAGACTGTAGAGGAGTACTCCGGTGAGTTTTGCTGGTTGAGCAGATTCGTGGAGGGCCTTAGCGAGACAGCAAAGGCGAGGAGGTTCAGGAAAGGCTTGGTCAAGGAGGTCAAGTCCTTAACCAAGAGTGACAGGAGTGCCACCTTTGAGGAGATCCTAGCATGAGCGATGGCAGCTGAGGATGATCTTGAGCTGAAGCTCAAGAGGGGCCGTGATACACAGGGAGCAGGCAGCAGTGGAGGTCAGGCCAAGAGGCCTCACTATCAGCATCAGCAGAGGCAGCCACAGCAGTATCAGCAGCCGAGGCAGCAGCAGCATGCCCCGAGACAGCAGACTACCAGTTGTCCCTACTGTAAGAAATCGGGACATGGATGGGGAGAGTGCAGGAAGAGGTTGGGCTGGTGCCTACTATGTGGGGAAGCAGACCACCAGCTCAGGGAGTGTTCCCAGTTCACAGGCAGAGTAGCACAGGGAGCAGCACCAGGAGCAGGAGCCAAGGCTCCGGTAGGACAGCAGCAGAGAGGATCGTTACAGCCACAGCAGCAGAGATTTTTGCAGTTTTAGCAGCAGGCTGGAAGAGGTCAGCAGGGGCGTGCTTACGCCATGACAGTTGAGGATGCTCAGGCAGTTGGCGATGTGCTTGTAGGTTCTGTTCTTTTAAATTCCATTCCCACCTTACTTCATTATATCTATCTTGAAATCCAATTCCATCTGCTCCTACCTGTTCTTTTTTTTGTGATCAGTTTTGACCTGGTAGTTCTTTTGATTTGTCGATTGTTGTTTGTTTCTTCATCTCTTACTTAGGAGTAGGAGTAGGAGTAGTTTTAGCTATTAATATAATTCTTGACTAAACTCTTTGTCAAGAATTTTCCTTTAAATGAATTAATGTATATGCTATGCCTTTTTGATAGAGTAGCACTGACCATAGAATGGTAACCCTTTTAGCCCTGTGATTTATTGTTTCCTTATCTCCCTAGTCTATACCTATGACTAGGACTGTCCCACCTAAACTGTCCTTTATACTACTATTTCATCACGATTTTTGGTTCAATTTAGGCCATAGATCTTTCCCACTCTAAATTATGATCATCGTAGGCACATTACCGTGACTTTTAAATTTGGAGCACAAGACTAGTTGTTTTCTCAAAACTAACTTCACATACATGACCTAGACATGACATACTACACCCATGACCTTAGTGTCCCACTCAGGCATACCATTGTGTGCTTCATTTGCTTAGTACGATTTTTCTGACCCGAGGCTCCATCCTGATTTACCTCATGGAGTTACTTTTGATTTCGATTTGAATTCAGGACACCTTATGACCAAAAACTGTCAACCAATTTTTGGACATGACCCAGTATAGGTTTACCACCCATATTTTGCTTATTGACCTTGCATGTTGTTAGGTAGTAGCTTCGTCCCTGATTGTTGGAGGTTTGACCTAGGAGGAGTACGACCATCTAAATTTCGAGGACGAAATTATTTTAAGGTGGGTAGACTTGTAACACCCAGTTTCTGAAATTGGGATATTTTTGAAAAATTATTATTTTTATTATTTATTAGTGGTATTTTAGTCATAATATGATTTTTGGGTGATTTTAGTTAAGTTAAACCATTTCCAAAGTCATTACTTATGACTTTGTGACTTACTAGCAAAACCTTAGTGTAAACCCTAGTTTTTCATAGCCTAGAGACTAACCATGATCATGTGAGCCTAGCCATAGGCTTAGAACACCAAATTAGTGATTTTGGCCAAAAAGAGTATTTTGGTAATTTTTTAGAAATTATTTGGAATTATTTGCAATTATGTGTTTTTATTATTATTTAATTATTGATTAGTGTCATGTTAGTCCCTAACCTAGTTTAGCACTAATCTAGAGGTTGGCTACTAACCTAGAATGATAAGGGGATAGATATTAGTCATGGGTTAAAGTAGGATAAATATCTAGATATTATACATATGATATTTTCCATGAATTACTCAAAATATCTCAACCCTTTACCTAAAGTCCTTGCCTTAACCTAGAAGAAAGGTCAAGGACACCCCCCTTGCTATGGCCGGCCATGGGGTACCCCCCTACCACTACACCATCCTATATTAACCCCTCACATCATTCATGAACATTTTTACATGAATTTTAACCTAGAAAAATCCTATTTCTTCAAACCTTGATAACTTGATCAATTTTGATCCAAATTCACTCTAGTTTCTTGCATTGGACTCCCCTACACTAGAGGGTACTAGTTAGGGCCTACTATTGAGGATTTGAAGGGCTTTGGGCATCACCAAGAGAAGAGGACACCCCCTACTTGTTATTTTCTTGAGTTTTCACACAAATAGGTAAATACCCTCAAACCATGTTAATATTGTGTTTTCTCTTCATATTTGCATGCATCTAGGTACTAGGGAACTGTGGGTCAAGTTTGGTGAAAAATAGGATTGGTTTGGTGTCCGTATCGGACACGTATCCTAGACTAGGAAACCTTGTTTGATGAAATGCCACAAAGGATCTGTTTTTATTAAAATGTAAAACAAATTACATTTCCTTGTAGCCCTAGACTAGTAGAACACAACCTTAACTTACTGGACACATTTTCGAGTCGTGTCCGTGTCCAAAACGGACACGAACTCACTGCACGAGGCTCACGCACAGTGCCCTGCTACCACACCCTTCGTGCGTACTGCACAGGGCACTTCGACACACCAAAATTGGTGGACACGAGGGGGCAATGTCTGCGAACATGCCCCCAAAGTTTCACGACGTGTCATTTTGTATCGGACACGAAATCGGGGCCGCACTGGCCACACACGCGCACAGTCCAGTCGAAAATTCGACTTAGACACGCGACTCGTGTCACATGGACACGAGTCGAGGACACCTCGTGTTTGCACGAGTGTGTAGCCCTACACGTGGGCTACACGTGGACATGACCACGAGGCCCCACGTGGCTCGTGTCGTATCCACGAGGCGTGTGCATCTCTGCACGACGCAGTAAAAACCGCGCGTATCAGTCGAGTTTCCTCGACTGATACGGCTCTCGTATCGACGTTGTAGGACACGTGGACACGTAACAGTGTGTCCATCGTGTAGCCCTATATGTTGGCTACACGTGTGCACGACCATGAGACGTGTCGTGTCTCGTGGTGTGTCCACGAGCGTGTGGAACGCGTGCACGACGCTGTGCACGCGTATGAGTATCATGATTTACCCGTGTGGTATTTTTGGAAGTTTGGACACGTTAAACCGTGTCGTGGTGTCGTGTCAGGTACCTAGGATACTAGGGTATATATGGGGCATCAGTTATCAACCCATAGATTCGAGCCATAGCTCGGTTTTGTGAGTGAGTATGGGTTTACCTGTTTTCGAGTGCACTGTGCACAGTTTCCAGGATTTGGGATTATTTCCAGTTTTGTAAAAACGAATTTCAAATCAAATTTCAATATGATTTATACATGTATTAGTGTATTTTTAGTATATATATATGTAGTATATATGTATGTGTGAGTGTGGGTGAGTTTTGAGATTATTTGGTTGTGTGTATGTGTAGTTGTGGTGTATATACATATACATGTATATACATAACTGTGTGTGTGTGTGTTTGGGACTGGATTTTGGTTCCAGGAATTCTGAAACCCATTTCCCTTCCTGTGTGTTCTGTCCAGGTACTTTATATTGTTAGATGATTGACCTAGGACAGCGTTCTACCGCCGACACTGCAGCGTAGGCTGGACGTACTCACTTCTCGTGCCCTTACTCTAGGGTGCGGGTCGTGACACCAGCTGGTGTGAGTTCTCCATGCTCTGTCGCAACACCTCTGTCTGGCGGTGGGACGCATCGGCCTGATGCTGCTGTGCCTCGGCCTGTGCTCTCTGGGTCTGCAACATCTACTGCAGAAGGGCCATCATCTGCTGAGTATCAGTCGGTAGCGGAGGCTGCAGAAGAAGAGTAACAGGAATGACTATGGATGGTCTCACTGCTGGAGGTGGAAGACCTCCTAGAACCGTCGTTGCTGCTCCCGCCTGAAAGGCAGGGACTGAGGTGGCAGCTCCTTCAACTGCAGCTCCCTCAGCCGAAGGTGGAAGACCTCCTGGAACCGTCGCTGCTACTTCCCGTAGCCGTAGGTTGAAGTCCTACTGGATCGGACCTCTCTGGAACTGCACTAGGCCCTGCTGCCTGAGAACGAGTTATTGTCATCCTGAAGACGAATTGAACCCAAGAGATCAATATAGCACAAGATAAGATATTTTCAAAGGAGGACAATTGAATTCAAATGCAAGAAGAGTTGTCATGGTAATCAAAAGATCATAATTTTTCCTAAAATGTGATTGAGTAACTCCTATCATATCCTAGATCCTACGTCCTAATCGCAGGCTCGTAATTAGTACTCTAAGTCGAGCACCATTACGAGATCGTACTAATCGCGACACTGACCTGCATGGGCCGCCACAAAAATATGTCACGACCCGCATCCTGAAGAGGGGCACGAGCACGTGGTTACGTCCAGCCTACGCCGCAGTATCGGCGGTAGAACGCTATATATAGGGTCTGTAAATATTATGACTAAAACAGATAAAGGTACCTGTACAGTATATACTCTCTGAATGGAGGTGACATAGCAATACAGTCTCAATCACAAATACAAAACTAAGGTAGATAGCATGGAAGAGAAATATGATAGATAAAACAGGAAATAAGTCCGAGATGCACACAAGTCCAGAGCTATACACAACAACCCAGAGTCACAGAAAATATATATAAGATACTACAATCTGAAAATACTAGCTGGCTCGCAGGCCAGGCAAATCTAACTAGACTACACTACTCAGGGTGAGCAAAGTCTAGTGGCTCTACCAACAAGCCACAGTCCAGGTCTACTCCGTCTAACCCGTCCCCATAATAGGTCAGACAATCTGCCTGAGAATCATCTGTAATATATCAACGGTATCCTGTCAGGAAAATGAGCAAGTACAAACACCAACAGCAGTTCCATATGAATTGACAAATTCTATAAGAGACAGTGTAATAAAATACAAGACAAAATCAACAGGAAATATATATCAAGATGTGAGTACTGAATAGGATGACAATATGTATATAGGATTGCTTAGGAACTATACGGAAGCCGAGTTACAACCCTTAAACCAAACGAGGACCGGGGTTGTAACTCTTCTCCCGAACAGAACTTAGCCTCCTAGGATAAATAAATATAAAAGGTGCCTTGAATTATTAGTGCGTTATGTGATCGGCTTGGGAAAACATGTTCAGGCTTTCCATCTGACCGGCTACGAAAAAATAACAAGTGTGAAGCAACAAGTGTGAAGATAAGCCCGGTCACCATGGAAAGTTGTGAACAAGTAGCTATGGACAAGTGTCGAGTACAAGTGTGAAGAACAAGTGGGTATTTTGATCACACAACCACTAATAACTCCTCATCCCCGAATAGTATAAAGGATCCGGACATAACACGTCATGATACGGGATTCAAGAACAGGTGATCAGCCCACTCCCAAGTCCATATCTATACAAGTACAAGTAACAAATCGAGTCATGTACCAATATAGCAAGTAATCCGAGAACAACATCTCATGACAGGATCCGATATATACTAGTCCGTAAAATATCGTATCTGGAAATCAAGTAAGACACTACAACTGAATCGGATATAGCAGATATCAAGACAATGAAAACTATCAGTGAATGTACTCGCCTGTGGTCCTGAGCTGATAAATTGAACAGACGCTCAGAGTAATCACAGACCTATAGATGAGATGTCACGAGTCAAAACAGGGTTTAATAATGAAAGAAAAGCTAATTTAGTCATGATATGCAAGTCTAAGTCAAAACTAGGTCAAACCAAGTCACACCAAGCTAAACTAGGTCATACTAGGTCATACTGAGTCAAACTGGGTCACACTAGGACAACCAAGGTCAAACAAGATCACAGGAACTCAATCCAAGTCAAACTAGGTCAATCTGGGTCAAGGGTTGACTTACAGTTGACTTTTGGTCAAAAAGTCAACTCTGGTCAACACTGAGTCAACCTTGGGTCAACCCTAGGTCAAACTAGTCAAACATTGACTAACAGTTGATTTTCAGTCAACTGGTCAACTCTGGTTTGGTTTCGGTCAATTCTAAGTCAAGTGTTGACTTGAAGTTGACTTTTGGTCAAAAAGTCAATTCTTGGTCAACGGAGGTCAAGACTAGCCTAAACTACCCTCATCTAGTCATTACCTACCAAGACAACCTATTTCTAAGTCCATCTTAGAAGCCAAACTCAATATCTTAACAATACTCTATTACCTACATTTACCCTTCACAAGGTAAATACCAATACCTTGCCCATTACGTACAAAGGAAACCCCGCTAATCCTCAAGATACTAGCCTAGGCTCCTTAGGGTAGCTAGATACTATCCTATCTAGGATTTACCTACCAAGAACTACGGGTTTCCTAGATATCTAGTCCATCTTAGGACACATGTTGGTTATCCTCATTACCTTACCCTTATCTCATTCTCACATCTAACTAACCATTCACACACACAAACTCACTCACTCACTCACATATAACACCCATGATACCACACTTATAGGTTCTCCTATAGGCTCTCCTATAGGCTATTAGCTATATATATATACCCTCTAGACACTTATATAAACTCACACAAACACACACACACATAGGCTTATAGGGCTGTCCATTTTTGGACTGATATTGGGACTGGTTTGGGACAGATAGGGACAGGTTTGGGGCTGCACATATAGGCTAATATGTGGGCTGAATATAGGGGTTCATGGCTGAAACAAAGGGGCTTCTTGGCTGTCCAAAGTGGACTGATACATGGGGGTTTAAGTATAGCTAATAGGTTGAAATAACGACAATCTTAGGACAGGTTTTGGACTGGTTTGGGCTGCCATTTATGGCTGAAATAGGACAGCTATAGGCTGTCCAAATGGGGTCAAAACAGGCTGAATTGTGGACTGGTTTGATGGCTGGAATAGGGACCAGTTAAGGACAGGTTTTGGGGTGTTTATGGGCTGGTATGTGGCAGCTATAGGCTGCCCAAAGGGCTGGTATGGGACAGCTACTAAGGCTGGAATGCACAGCCCATTACTCCCCCTTTCCCACTCTCTATTTCACTCATAAACACTCCTCTCATCTCCCACTCAAAATCCATTCTCTCTATCAATCTCTCTATACAAATCTCTACTCCCCACTCTCACTCTCTAATCACATTCTCTACTCTCCCTTCTCATCTCTATATCCTCCACACACACACACACATACATATATACATATCCACACACACACACACACACACACACATATATATATATATATATATATATATATATATATATATATACATATGTATAACCACACACACACACATATATATATACACATACACTCCAAAACATCCCGAAACCTATTCGAATATCCCAATCCTCACAAGTCTACCCTCTAGGGCCTAGACATGTATCCCACACAAGCAATCTAACACGCGCACGCAAGCGAAAACGAGAAACGAGACCCGAATGGCCAAATGGCCATTCTAGCGACTCCGGAGTGTCCGATTCGCGATACCACGCGATACGGACACCAAACCTATCCGAAATCGACCCAAACTCTACCCACGAGTTCTAAATAATGATTAGAACCTATTCTAAGTGCTAACTTGTCTATTCTAGTGTCGGTGCAAAAAGTCATCCGTGTATTGGAACCCGAAAACTTCGAAAAAGCCTATTTTTATGATTTCTCGCAAAACGACCCCACGTATCCAAATATAGACATGTACCTAGCCTCATCTCACCCAAACTAACCTAATTAGGTCTAAATATGCTAGGAGCAACACCCAAATATGTCAATTTAGGGTTTTCCCCAAAATTGGTACTAAACCTAGTCCGAAAGTCCCAAATTAAGTCCAATGGGTTCCAAACCTCTTCTAATGGGTTATGCTACACCTCGGACATCCTCTAATATACAAATAACACTAATTAGGAGCAATTACAAGAGTTAGAGTAAGGGTTTACCTCTTGGGAGTTGGAATCCCAAGAAAAAGCCCCAAAATTGGTTCTTTTTGGGTCAAAGCCAAATCTATGCTTCCAACCCCTCCATACTAGGTTCTACCTAGATAAAAATCACAAATAAGAGATAAACAATGGTTAGAACCAAGATTAGAGAGAGATCTAGAGTATGGAAGAGAATTAGAAGAGATTTGACTTACTTTGGAGCTTAAAATCCAAAGGAAAAAGAAGCAGTTTTTTGTAGAATGAGAGAAATGAAGAGAGAGAGAGTTTTCTTGCAATGAGAAGAAGAGAGGGGGTGCTATCTACTGCCGGCCATATTTTAGAGGGTTGGGGGCATTTGGCAAGTTACTAAAATGCCCTCCAAGTCAAAGAAATGAGTGGTTTTGAGTTGGGGTCAAAATGGTAACTTAAAAACTCTTAATTTTGAGTTCTAAATCTAATTCTAATCCCTAATCCCACTAAAATTAAATGGGATTAGTAAAATATAAATATCTGGGTTTGGTAATAACAAGTTGGTCGGGTCTAGTTGGGTCCAAAACTGATTCGGGTCGCTAGTACAAGTCGAAATTAGACAAAACTCAACCCGATCAAATAAAACCCCAAAACACAATATTAATAAATAATTATTCAAAAAAATATTTGAATATTAAAAATGACAAATTTGCCCTCAATTTTGAAAACTAGAGGTGACAGACATAATCCTCCAAACTCTTTTCTGCTATGTAATAATGCAAGATTACTACATAGGAGGAAAGAGTTGGGAGGATTATGTCAAAACACACGACTTAAAAACTTATGACATGTTAGTCTTCCGACACCGCGGTAACATGATATTCACATGAAGGGTCTTTGACAAGGTGACATGTTGTGAAAAGATATATCCTTATAGTTCTCCTACGGATGTTGAAGAAAAACTCTGTACTTCCTCCGGGTCATGCCGCTGGTTGTGCTGCTTCCCCCTCCTCTTCCTGCCCACTTCTTCTCCCCCGACTCTATACTTGAGCTGGATATCATATGTGGCTGAGAGAGTCAAATAAGAAGAAGGGAAGTAGGGAGGAGCAGATGGGTTCAGAGCCATGGTGGAGGAGAGGAGAAGGAAGATGCTTGATCAGAACGGATGGCTCAGAACACAACCCAAGATTCATTCTAGCATACATTAGTGTGAATCATCTATGTTCTGTACATATGGTGTAGTATATGTTCTTATCGTATCTAGTATCTGAAGAACGTAACAGAATCAAGATGAACTCATATAATGTAATACTAAAACATCATCTACTACTATATAAGATATAGTGATAGGTTGTCGTATCATCATAGCCGAGGGATGAGGGTCGGAGGACAGTCAACTTTATCTACGGCTACATAGTTTCTGCCTCGCCAGTCGAATGGCTGCAGGGACTATGTCCTGATCACCATGTCGTACCGTAGATTAATGCAAATGGAGCTGGAGCCAAAATACAGAAACCAAAATACAAAATACAGAATCAAATCCCTGGGTTTGCCGAAAATACAAAACATAGTTCTAATTCATATGTATTTTAAGTGTGAGAATGGATGGCTCAGAACACAACCCAACCGGAGAGGATACTCTGAGAGATCCATCTGAGTAGGACGTATACTCTGAGAGATCACCTTTACAAGAATGATATCAGTAGTGGGATTGAGTGTTGGAGGAGATATTATCAGAGTATACGTCCTACTCAGATGGGTCTCTCACCGTTACTAATTTTTTCTGACAGCATTGTGGATGTGCTCCATCAACAGATTCTTACTCCGAGCCAAAACTTTACCCCGGAGCTTAAGTGGACATCATTCGTGTAGAGCTCGAGTGAGAGATTCCTGACAGCATGGTGGTCTCCTATTCTTCGGTTGGAAAAAACTCGTCGGGGACGAAGAAGATAACTCGAACCTTCAGTTCTTATTACCGCCACCAGAACTCCAGAAACGGCTGGAGTAACAAATATTGAAGACATTGCTCCCGAAGCTCTTGGGAACCAGTTATCTATGACAGCAGTAACAACAACAGCTCCATCTCAGCTTGCTGTCACACCAACAACATATGTTCCTGGTCTCCAAAGAAGAGATCTATTAGATATTGCTGCCACACCAAGCTCCAGCATAGAGATGAATCTCCTAGTTGAGATTCATACTGAAACCTTTTACAAAACTCTGGCAACCCTAATAAAAATGGTCCTGAATAAGGGCCTTGGTTATGAGAGTTTGAAGGCGACAATGGCTCTAACCATCAGGAACGTTGCTATGTTCAATGATGCTGGGAGAGCTGCAGCATTGGAGAAAATTATGGAGGGCCTTGAACAGCCGATCAGAGAATATTTCAAGCTGTCAAGTGAGACTGTTGAAAGTCTCATCCAAGAAGAATATGACGCCTTAACGGCTGATTATCTTGCTCGGGAGATCACCTATAATGAAGCTCTCCATGAACATAGTATGAAGGTTGCTAAAGAGAAAGCCTTTTTGGCTGGAATAAAGCTCGCACTGCATAGTCATAGAGTAGCTTATGATGCTTTGAACATAGAGATTCAGAATAAAAATAATAAAATCCAAGAGGTCGAGGCTGAGTTGGCTCGCTTGAAGGCCGAGAGAGAACAGATGATCGAAGCTCGAAATCTGCACCTCACTCAGAGCTCCATTTTAGAAGAACAAGCCTTCGGGGCTGAATCAACCATCAGAACCCTTGATGAAGCCAAGGATAATCTGATAATCAGCTTCGCTGGACTTTCTTGTATTTGCACTCCTGAAGCTCGACGTGCTGAAGCTACTAAGAAAGTTATGAGCTCTCGTGACAAGCGATTAGAAGAACTACAGAAGTTGCTTCAAGATGTTTCTGCTCCACCTTAAAAGAGCTCCTTGTCATCTTTTATCTTATCCATTTTGTAGTGTTTCCACAAGAAATGAATAAAATATTTATTTTGTGATCCTATCATTTATTTGGAATTTAAACAATAGGTATGAGATAGAAAATACTTATCAGAGATAATATGGATATGACAAGTCTTTTAAACTCAATACATTGTATCTATCCAGAGGTAATATGGACATGATAGATAATGAAATCTTATTTTCTGTTTAGAGTATACAATACTATCAGAGGTAATATGGACATGACAGCATGTAAGAACTCAAAGAAGACTAGATTAATATCTATTCAGAGGCTAAATGGACATAATAGATAGGAAAATACAAGCAGATTTAATATTTATTCAGAGGTCATGAGAACATGATAAATAATAAATCCAACTTTTTATACCAACTGGTAAGATAGAAGATTAAAATTTCTCTCCAAGGAGACAAGTAATCAGCTTATCCAAACATTGGTAACTGGGGAAATAAGAAGACAGGTGTCATAGAGAATACACGCCAATATTGATAAAAGAATGGATGAACCAACGTATCTTTTGGAAAACGAAAAGTCGATTCAATTTCCACAAAATGGATGAATCTGATGTAACGGATGGATAGGTCTTTTCGAGAATGAAAAGTTGTTTCAATTTCCAAGACCGGTTCGTTAATAGATCTTTCCTATAAATAGGTGAGAACTCTTTGTAACATTTTATTCTTTATTTCCATTTCTCTATCGAAAATGTCTTCCAAGGACGTGCAGCAAAAGAATGAAGTCTCCATGAAAGTTGAGGACGTCATCGAGACACGCCCCATTGAGCCAATGGTGTCAGACCCAACCAAAATAAGCGAAAGCTCTTCTACGCCCAAGCCACCACAAGACATCCTCGCTTTCTTAGTAGAGCCAGGGAAAACTCCTAAGGAAGAAGTACTGAGGATGGCTGCCTGCAAATTTTTTATGAACTCAGGTACCGATGCCTTCGATGCATTGGCCGACTATGTATTTAATAAGGAAGGCAGTGGTCCTCATCCTTAATCTTTTGTTCTGAACGAAAATAATAATAAAGGAGATTTTATTTTCATTCTGTCTTTTTTTATACATAGTACTTCTTGAGAAATTTGCTATTGATCGGCATCATGAGTAAATCTCCATTAGGCTTAGATAACCGATAGGCGCCATTGGAAAACACAGTCTCAGAGAGATAAGGACCTTCCCATTTTGCTTGGAATTTCCCTTTGCTTTTATGAGTCATCACCATCGGTCTTCGAACAACTAATACCAGCTCACCGATCTTGAATACCCTCTCTTTAACTTTACGATTAAAAGTTCAAGATATACGGGCTTGATATAGCTCAATATGCTGTTGTGCTTGAAGACGTTTTTCGTCCAATCCTTCAAGTTCTTGGAGTCGTAAGCGATCATTATTCTCTATAGTTAGCTCATTAGCAATAGCTATTCGAAGAGATGGAATCTGAATTTCCAATGGAAGGACAGACTCACATCCATAAACCAGTAAAAATGGTATAAAACCAGTAGGAGTTCGGACTGTTGTTTGATAAGCCCATAAATATTCTCCAAGTTTCTCATTCCAGTCACGTTTATTAGAAGAGACAAACTTTTTGAGAAGTTTGATGATCGTCTTGTTGAAAGCTTCGGCTAAACCATTAGCAGCTGAATTATAAGCCGTAGAAGCCAAATTTTGAATTCGATTCTTATCACAGAACCGATAAAATGCCTGACTGGCAAATTGTGGTCCATTGTCATGAATTATCCGTCGAGGAATCCCGAAACGATAAATGACATGGTGCTTGATAAAGCTGATCACATTAGATGTTTTCACTTCAGTAAGGGGAATTGCTTCTGCCCACTTAGAAAAGTAATCAGTTATAGCCAATATAAACCGATGTCCTTTAACAGAAGGAGGGTTAATCGGACCAATGATATCCATACCCCAAGCTTCGAAGGGCCAAGAAGCGGTTGTATGATGTAAAAATTCAGAAGGTTGGTGAATAAAGTCAGCATGAATCTGACATGCTTTACACCTTATGGCGTAATCCACAGCATCTGCTATCATGGAAGGCCAATAATACCCCATTCTTCGAATACGATTGTAACTTTGGACCTGGATGATGAGCACCACAGACACCATCATGAGCCTCACGGAGTGTCTGTTTAGCTTTATTTTCTGAGAGACAACGCAGCAAGAGTCCATCGTATGAACGACGATATAACATATGTAAAGACGAATCATAATAGAATTGAAATGATCGTCTCTTAATTGATGCAGCTTCTTTTGGATCTTCAGGTAAAATCCTATGAACCGCATAATCAATAAATGGACTTCTCCAATCCCTCTGTTGGAAACTTGACTCTGTAGTATAACTCTGGTCAATATACAAATTATTCTTGACACAGAATAAGTCTCGGTCCAACAAAGTGATTATATTTTGTCTCCGAATTGGAACAGCCAAGTCTGCAGCTAAGCTAGCAAGAGCATCAGCTTCCACATTCTGAGAACGTGGTACAAATTCGATGAAGAATCCTTTAAATGAAAGGACCAACTCAATTACCACTTGATGATAAGGGATGAGATCAGGATTTCTGACTTCATAAGTCCCTCTAACTTGATTAACAATCAGTTGAGAATCTCCATAAGCTTCTAGGAACTCAATGTCCAACTGTTTTGCTACTTGGAGACCAATCAGCAAAGCATTATATTCTGCTACATTATTAGAGCATGGCTCATTAAGAGAATATGCACGGTATATGACCATTTTATCAGGAGAAACCAAGACGATTCCTACTCCAGAGACAATATTACCCTTAGGTCCAACCCGTGATGCTCCATCAAAATATAATTGCCAGATATCATTCTTCAAAGTCATATTGCAATCCACGACTTCATCTGGAATGTCCTCATATAGCTTTGATGTTTCAGGTATAGGATGAGCAGCTAATAAATCAGCTAATGCTTGACCCTTCACTGATTTTTGAGGTATATAAACCATGTCATAAGGAGTGAGCAACATCGCCCAGGTAGCTAACCTAGAGTTAAGAATGCTCGATTTTCTCATCAATACCCGAATGGGATTTATTCTGGAGATGACATGAATAGTCTGTCCTGTCACATAATGTCTTGTCTTTTGGATAGTAAAAACCAAGGCCAGACATTCCTTTTCTACAGGAGTATACCTACGTTCTGCTCCGACCATCATTCGGCTAAGATAATAAATTGCTTGTTCATGCCCCATATTACTTTTTGTGTAAGAAGAGCACCAAGTGAATGATCCAAGGCTCGAACATATAGCAAAAATGGTCTTCCTACCACTGGAGGTACCAGAACAGGTGGATTTGTAAGGTATTGCTTGATGTCATTGAAGGCTTTCTGGCACGCTTCATCCCAAACAAATGATACACCCTTCTTTAATAGACGGGAGAAAGGTTGACATCTCCCAGAGAGATTAGATATAAACCTCCTAATATAAGCAATACGACCCTGAAAGCTACGGAGTTCTTTCAAATTGCGAGGAGGACGCATTTCAAGAATTGTTTTAACCTTATCAGGATCAACATGGATACCCTGAGAAGTAATGACAAATCCTAAAAACTTGCCACTGGAAACTCCTAAGAAAGACTTAGTAGGGTTCATTTTCAATTGATGTTGGCGCATCAGTTCAAATACTGTCTTCAAGTCTTGAATGTGATCATCTTTTGATCGACTCTTAACAGCAATGTCATCTATATAACATTCTACTGTCTTCCGTAGATGTTCTTCAAAGATGTTGCTCATAGTCCGTTGATACGTGGCACCGACGTTTTTAAGACCAAACGGTATAACCGTATAGCAGTAAACTCCAAGAGGTGTACGAAAAGCAGAATGCTTCTCATCTTCTGGATGCATCTTAATTTGATTGTATCCTGAGAATCCATCCATGAAAGACATGCGTTCAAAACTGTATGTATTGTCTATCATGACATCGGTAATCGAAAGTGAAAATTCATCCTTTGGACAACCTGCATTAAGGTCTCGAAAATCTATGCAAACTTGGACTTTTCCATTCTTCTTCATAACAGGAACAATGTTAGCAACCCAGTCCGGATGTTGTTCTTCACAAACGAAGCCACATGTTATCAGCTTTTTGACTTTCGCCTCAATTACATCCATCATATCTGGTCGAAAATGCCGTTGCTGTTGTTTTACAGGCTTGACATTAGGAAGCATATTGAGTTTATGAGTAGCAACTTTGGGATCTAGACCTGGCATATCCTCATAACTCCATGCAAAAATATTAATATATTCTTTGATCAGTTTTATCAACTCTTCCTTTTCATCTTCAGAAAGGTTTTTACTGATGAATATTGGTTTAGGCGTAGTTCCAGCTCCAATATCAATCTGGACAATCTCGTCCTCTGTAGGTGGTTGTGTTGTTCAAAACGAAGTTCCCATTGAGTGTCCATCTGTTGAGCCCAAAGATCATTCTCAAGTGGTTCAGATTCACCATCAGTTTGAACCATGTTTACTGAGAATATTTGTTCAGTTTCATCATAATAACCTCTTTTAACACACGAGGAGTGAGATGTATCGGATTCGATGAATTAGATTTCTTTCGAATCTGATGATTGCGAAGAACTAGAAGAGAATTTTTCTTGAATATCATCATTAAACATATGGGACAGATCATATCCCAACCCATGACGAGTTTTCTGATGAAACGGATCACCACTTAATGATAATCGTCTATCTTTGCCTTGATTGAGACCTTGCATAGTCTTTAAATTATATCCCATATTCTGGATAATCTTGAGAGATTGTTGACTATATTTGTCAATTCGGATTCTTCCTTTATCTTTATCTCTCAAATCATCTGTCTGAGCAACAGAGATATTTTTAGCCGTGCCAAACACAATTTGACACTTGTTTTTCTTACCAGACGGAATCACGAAATAAGATTCCTCGTGACGTCTATAAGTTACACAAGCTTGCGATGAAGCAGCTACAGGAAGAAGATAAGAAGAAGATGTTAGGAACCTCTGAGCATAAGGTCCAACATCGACATGAGGAGGAAAAGAATTTTCCTTATTGTCAATGTATAAGGTTTCCTCTGTGTCTATATCGTTTTTATACTGATGATTTTGATTGACAGCCATATACTCAAAAAAGAAAGCTTCGATATTGGAAAGTACAGAATGATCAATATTTACATCATTTACAATTTGGCTGCTACGCTTCGGATTAATCACTAATGGACCATCATCCGTCTTTTGCGTAGATTTACCAAGATCGCCAATATCATTCATACGAGAAGTACGCCCTTTGACCTTGATCCTAAGAGGTTGAACTTGGCTTTTAGTAGGAACATTCATTGATTCCTCAGATGAAGCTTGAGTTCTCCCTTTGACCTTGATCATCAAAGGTTGATTGTTGACAGATTGGGGTTGGGTTCGTCCTTTGACTTTGATCTTCAAAGGTTGCTCTTCTAGCGGATCTTCATTAATAGACTAATCTTCGGCAGATGATCGATCTTCAGCCATGTCTGATATCACCTTTACATGTTCTTGTTTGTAGAGCCTCGAATCAGAAAAATAGGCTTCGACACCTTTGAAAGGATTGATATCAGCAAACTTAGTTTTTACAACTCCTTGGAAATCCACATACTTGAAGCATTGGTGGAGAGTTGAAGGTACGATGTTATGCTCATGTAACTACGGTCTTCCAAGAAGGATATTGTAGGATACATCTGAATTAATAACATAGAATGTTGCCATAGTTCGAAGATCTCCAATTTGAATCTTCAGACGAATCTTTCCCAGTGGTTTACACTTTCCAGAGTTGAAACCAACTATTGTGGTACTAGTGTAAGTCAAGTCACTAGAAGAAATCCTCAATGGTCTTAGCATACTTTGAAGAATTATGCTAATGGAAGACCCAGGATCAATGTAAATTCTGTCAACTTCAATGGATTCAATATACCCAGTGTAGCACAAAGGCCTGTCATGCTTGTTATGCTTCAACAGCATATCTTTTTGTGTAAAGGTGATGTTGAGAATTGCTTCCATCATACTATGACATTGTGGGCATGACACTGGTATATTATCAGGAGTCTTGAGTTGAGCTAAGCAGGAATCAGCTTGCAGCAAAGCTTCACTCAAGGTTTCGCGACTTTCTTTAGAAAGGCGAAGCAACTCGAAGATAGATAATATAGCCGGAGTATTAGCTAACTGGGCTAGAATATCAAATTTATAGGATTTCATCACCACCCCCTGACTGGAAGCAGACTTCAATGGGACGTCAAAACGTACTGCTTTCTGTTTTTCCTTTTCAACCACAGCAGGAACAGGAGACGGTTGAGTTGGTGGTGTTTCAACATTCTCTGCTTCTTTGGAGGATCCCTCATAATCTTTGTGGTACTCTTTTCTAGATCTTGTACCAGCAAAGGTTTCTTCTTCAGACTCAGAAGAAGGAAGTACCATATTGCAGGATTTAGTCTTCCTTTCCTTAGCCTTCTTCTTACAAGGATTGTTATGAAGAACCTCAGAACCCAATCCAACAGTGCATTTTTTATTTTGAATTTGTAAAGGAAGTCGTATTCCTTTATCATAATTCAAACCTTCTGCCTTTTGAAAATCATAACCCATCTTCTTCATGAGAAGGACAGATTGCTGACTGTTGTAACACCCAGTTTTACAGATGAGGATGATTTTGAAATTTTGTAATTATAATTATTATTTATTGATAATTATTTTATATTATGATTTTTGGTAATTTTTAATTATTTTTAAACTATTTAAAATTATGACTTGTGATTTTGACATTTTACTATTGTTTGGTTTTAATTTCGAGGAATTTGTCACCCCCAGTTTTCAGGAACAGGAGTATTTTTGTCATTTTGTATTTTTAAAATATTTTTGAAATTTATTTTATTATTTATGATATTATTTTGGGATTATTTGAGTCGGATTCGAATTTCAACTCAATCCGACTTGAAACGGGGACCCGGGGGTAGTTGACTCTAGTGGGACCCACACACTAGTTAGGCATGGCCCACATGATATTAATTTTAGTCCACATGATAGAAATATTTTAGTTAGAGGTTAGACTAATTATTATGGATAAGGTTAGTGTGATTAGAGACTTTAGAATGACTAATTTAGCCCCAACCAATTAGCCCTTTCCTAATACTCATAGAATAGGTTAGTGGGGGCATTTTGGACCTTACCATAATAGGACAAATAGCCCATATGACCAGCCACTTTGGGAGAGGATAGGCTCAAGTTCATTCATTATTCTCATCCACACTCTCTCTCTTGTTCTTCTCCAAATTCCTAGAGAGCAATCCCTAGCAATTTCTCCACCAAATCCTTCCATTTTGCCACCAAATCTTCTTCTTTCCTTCTTCATTCTAGCCAAGGAGGAAGCTACCCAAGTTTGGGAGGATTCGGAGCTCGTTCGTGTCCTTTTGGAATCTCTACGTGTCGGTGTCGCTCCGGGAAGGCTTTTCTTCGATTCGATCTACCGGGAGGTATAAATTCCTTCTCCTTTTCATTTTCTCATGCATATATGTCTATTTTGAATCTATAGGAATGACCCCCATGGTTGTATCTCCATTTGTGTCTATTTTGTGTCCATTTGGAGGTCATAGGAGTGTCATTTGTGTTGTGGTTGTGTCCATGTGGGAAAATCCCAAATTTGGACACACTATGTGTTGTTATGTATGAATGAATTATTACATGTTTAATCTCATATTTTTGTATTGGAGATGTGTTCTATAGTGTCTCATATATATATATATATATATATATATATATATATATATATATTAGTGTAGAGAGTGAGTTCTTGATATATTATGTTATATACTTGTGTTCTTTTGTCTCAAACTACCCAAATCCGTCATGATTTTTATCCACGTTTTTAATTTCAGCCCTAACTTAGAAATGTCATAACTTCTAGCTCAAAGCTCGGTTTAATCTCTCATTTTTTTTAAAAGAAGCGTATTGAAGTTAGCTTTCCAAAAACATGTATTAATAGGCCTAATTCTTTCTGTATCTTTCTGGAGAATTATTTGAGTGTCAGCTGTACGAAAGACAAACGCGTTCTCGGTGTTTTCGCGATTCCGGGAGTTTCCGAAAACGAAAACGCGATCCGCTTGAAGTTTCGAAAAGCTAACACATAGATCTATAACATACTTTAATCCTAGATTTTAATTCATGCTGAGATGGTACAGTATTGATTATTAGTAGGAGTTACTATTCGGCATATGCATTTTGTGCACCCTTGTGTGTAATATAATGTTCTATTTGATTTTAACCCATGTTAATGTATATACATTATATAATTAAATAGAGAATGCAAGCATGAGTAAATGGTTAAATAAATGATATATGAGGTGTAAGTATCCTATCTAATGTAAGCATGTATAAGTATGGCTTGTAATGAATATGTAGGTTCCATAGTATGTAATGTATGGTGTATATAGTAGTACAAGAGAATAAATGAATGATGAATGAATGCAAGCATGAATGTAATGTAATAATAGATATAATGTATGTAATATACAAGTTAATGTGATGTAATATTCTATGTTAACACAAATCATATATTACCTCATGTACCCCTTACACTATGTTGACACTATCATACTTGACACATTGTTCACTTACACTTTGACACTCTTTGATATGTATACACTATGTATGCCCATTTAACCCTCACTTGACCCTTTGCCATGTTCACATACACACACATAGCCTCTTAAATAAGTATTTATGAATATAGTTAACTTAGCTATGTATGTATATTATATATATGTTAGCATATTGTGTTGTAATATATAAGTTTATATAACCATTTGAAATGCCATGATTATAGACCTAATGTTGAATACCAATATATGCATGTGTATATATGTGTAGACATATATAACTTAAAGTAATAGATTACCTAGTGTATATCCAATGTGAATTCTTGCCTATTTGAGTATTGAATAATTGCATGCTATATAGAGTTGGGTGTATGTTGGCCTGTATAGCCTTGTATTGATGTGTGCTTGCTAGGATAGTCTTGGTTAGGCCTAGTAAGACTTACTGGGTTAGGACATGATCTAGTTTGACCTAGAACAGCGTTCTACCGCCGACACTGCGGCGAAGGCTGGGCGTTGTCACGTTCTTGTACCCTCACAGTGGGTGCGGGTCGTGACACGTTTTTAGTGGTGGCCCATGCAGGTCGAGTTTATGTAGTGGTATTCGAACTAGAGTATCACTACAGCCTGTAGTAGGATTAGGATATTTTGAAGGTACTCAATCACATTAGGAAAAACTTCTTATCAGATCCCTTTTATCTAAATTTGCTGCTTGTTGTTTTCCCTTGAATATAAACTGTCCTCCTTGAATTTTGCTTCATTCTCAGAAATTGTTTCTTTTTTGATCAGTTTTCATGATGGTTATGAAGACACGATCTCATCGCTTCGGTTCGAGAGATACTATCGAGAGGCTGGCCACCTCTCGTCCTGTTCATCAGGGCCTCGAGACCGCAGCTTCTGTTGTGCCGACTCAGGTTGGATTTCTTGCTATATTGGAGGTGTACCTCTATCTGTACAGAGATTTTCTTCCGTCATTTCTGATTTCTCTCAGCAGCGGTGATTCATGCAGCATCAGCAGCAGACCAGGGAAAACTAGCAGGGCGAGCTATCGTCAGGACAGTCAAGGATGCGCAGACCATTGGAGATCTTGCTGCAAGTTCCGTTCTTCTCAATTCTATTCCCGTAATTGTCTTTTATAATTACCTTGAAATCCGATTCCATCTGTTCCTTGTTGATTGATTAATTTTGTCATGTTACTCTTTTGTTGTGTTTGTTTTTTTTTCTTCTGAGAAAATCATATGGGCTAGGTCGCCTAAATCATGGAATCTAGAATCCTCGATAGTCGTGTTAGTTGGCATAGAGAGGACATGTAGTCAGATTTTGGATGTATTCTCGGGTATGGGAATTTAAGGTTTTCGTCGTCGCATGCGGTAGTGCAAAAATTTTAAATACCATGAACCTAGAGGTACGTACCTTAGTCAAGGATTCTGTGATTATCGTAGCCTTGCTCACTAGCATGATGAAGACTCTGGACAACATGATTTTGGACAGACGCATATGATTAACAGATTGTATCTTGAGAAGGTTTAAACATCATACCCTTTTGATTGTTATAAATGACTTAGGAGTAGGGATATTTAGTTTTGTAGAGCTTATTCATAGGTAGTTCCTTCATAGTATAATGGTATGATGACTTGTAGAGTGTCTGTACCCTAGAGCTGATAGTTAGCATTGGTGTTAGAATAGTAACCCATTGCAGATAATTCTCCTGTTATCTATAATACCAACCAGTTACACATAGGATGTTAGTATGCCTTACATCCTTGATGATTATTACTACTTTCCCTTACCTTTTCCAGTGAGGCACCCATGACCAGAGCCTGCCTTTGAGAATAGTTGTAGTTTCACCTAAGACCGAGAGGTCTATTTGCATAGATAGATTGCAGATGATATTGGCATATGGGATATAGGTTAGTTGGTATCTATAGGCCATTGTTGTATAGGGTTATAAACATGTTGTTTAGCCTATACTTGGTTCAGTTTTCCATTTTAGTTAAGTTTCCTTCGTGTTGAGTTCCTTTGTGTTGATCACCTTTATAGGCAGTGTGCAGACCCTTCACTAGATACCATGTCCCCTTGATTCAGACCATTCATCCTTAGCCTAGTTCTAAGCATTGTTTCAGACCCTTATAAGTTTAGTCTGCCTTAACCCTTAGTTGATCAGTTATGTATATATATAGATGATATACTTAGGATATATGTGATGGGTTATTGTTCTTGAGCATATATATATATATATGTGGTATTTGGTATTCATGTGCTTAGCTTGTAGGTATTTAGTTATAGGTGACTTGATAGGATTGGGAAGTTAAGAGCTAGTCTATTATAGAGTTTCTCTTTTGCTAAATTCTAGTTGCCAACACCTAAATAGCTAGCATAGGTAAAACCCTAAGAAGTTGACCAGTTGATGACCAAGTACTTGGATGTTGAGAAATTGACTAGTGATTGACCCTTGACTATGTTTGACCTAGAAGGGGGTGCGATCATCTTAATTTCGAGGACGAAATTTTTATAAGGTGGGTAGGATTGTAACACCCAGTTTTTCAGATGAGGGTAATTTTGAAATTTTGTAATTATAATTATTATTTATTGATAATTATTTTATATTATGATTTTTGGTAATTTTTAATCATTTTTAAACTATTTAAAATTATGACTTGTGATTTTGATATTTTACTATTGTTTGGTTTTAATTTCGAGGAATTTGTCACCCCCAGTTTTCAGGAACATGAGTATTTTTGTCATTTTATATTTTTAAAATATTTTTGAAATTTATTTTATTATTTATGATATTGTTTTGGGATTATTTGAGTCGGGTTCGAATTTCAACTCAATCCGACTTAAAACGGGGACCCGGGGGTAGTTGACTCTAGTGGGACCCACACACTAGTTAGGCATGGCCCACATGATATTAATTTTAGTCCACATGATAGAAATATTTTAGTTAGAGGTTAGACTAATTATTATGGATAAGGTTAGTGTGATTAGAGACTTTAGAATGACTAATTTAGCCCCAACCAATTAGCCCTTTCCTAATACTCATAGAATAGGTTAGTGGGGGCATTTTGGACCTTACCATAATAGGACAAATAGCCCATATGACCAGCCACTTTGGGAGAGGATAGGCTCAAGTTCATTCATTATTCTCATCCACACTCTCTCTCTTGTTCTTTCCCAAATTCCTAGAGAGCAGTCCCTAGCAATTTCTCCACCAAATCCTTCCATTTTGCCACCAAATCTTCTTCTTTCCTTCTCCATTCTAGCCAAGGAGGAAGCTACCCAAGTTTGGGAGGATTTGGAGCTCGTTCGTGTCCTTTTGGAATCTCTACGTGTCGGTGTCGCTCCGGGAAGGCTTTTCTTCGATTCGATCTACCGGGAGGTATAAATCCCTTCTCCTTTTCATTTTCTCATGCATATATGTCTATTTTGAACCCATAGAAATGACCCCCATGGTTGTATCTCCATTTGTGTCCATTTCGTGTCCATTTGGAGGTCATAGGAGTGTCATTTGTGTTGTGGTTGTGTCCATGTGGAAAAATCCCAAATTTGGACACACTATGTGTTGTTATGTATGAATGAATTATTACATGTTTAATCTCATATTTTTGTATTGGAGATGTGTTCTATAGTGTCTCATATATATATATATTAGTGTAGAGAGTGAGTTCTTGATATATTATGTTATATACTTGTGTTCTTTTGTCTCAAACTACCCAAATCCGTCATAATTTTTATCCACGTTTTTAATTTCAGCCCTAACTTAGAAATATCATAACTTCTAGCTCAAAGCTCGGTTTAATCTCTTATTTTTTTAAAAGAAGCGTATTGAAGTTAGCTTTCCAAAAACATGTATTAATAGGCCTAATTCTTTCTGTATCTTTCTGGAGAATTATTTGAGTGTCAGCTGTACGAAAGACAAACGCGTTCTCGGTGTTTTTGCGATTCCGGGAGTTTCCGGAAACGAAAACGCGATCCGTTTGAAGTTTCGGAAAGCTAACACATAGATCTATAACATACTTTAATCCTAGATTTTAATTCATGCTGAGATGGTACAGTATTGATTATTAGTAGGAGTTACTATTCGGCATATGCATTTTGTGCACCCTTGTGTGTAATATAATGTTCTATTTGATTTTAACCCATGTTAATGTATATACATTATGTAATTAAATAGAGAATGCAAGCATGTGTAAATGGTTAAATAAATGATGTATGAGGTATAAGTATCCTATCTAATGTAAGCATGTATAAGTATGGCTTGTAATGAATATGTAGGTTCCATAGTATGTAATGTATGGTGTATATAGTAGTGCAAGAGAATAAATGAATGATGAATTAATGCAAGCATGAATGTAATGTAATAATAGATGTAATGTATGCAATATACAAGTTAATATGATGTAATATTCTATGTTAACACAAATCATATATTACCTCATGTACCCCTTACACTATGTTGACACTATCACACTTGACACATTATTCACTTACACTTTGACACTCTTTGATATGTATACACTATGTATGCCCATTTAACCCTCACTTGACCCTTTGCCATGTTCACATACACACACATAGCCTCTTAAATAAGTATTTATGAATATAGTTAACTTAGCTATGTATGTATATTATATATATATTAGCATATTGTGTTGTAATATATAAGTTTATATAACCATTTAAAATGCCATAATTATAGACCTAATGTTGAATACCAATATATGCATGTGTATATATGTGTAGACATATATAGCTTAAAGTAATAGATTACCTAGTGTATATCCAATGTGAATTCTTGCCTATTTGAGTATTGAATAATTGCATGCTATATAGAGTTGGGTGTATGTTGGCCTGTATAGCCTTGTATTGATGTGTGTTTGCTAGGATAGTCTTGGTTAGGCCTAGTAAGACTTACTGGGTTAGGATATGATCTAGTTTGACCTAGAACAGCGTTCTACCGCCGACACTGCGGCGTAGGCTGGGCGTTGTCACGTTCTTGTACCCTCACAGTGGGTGCGGGTCGTGACAACTGTGCAAGTGAGTAGGCAACAGACTTTTAACAGGTGGTTCAACAGAGGAAGAAGAAGAGATCTCTGCAACTACAGGAGAATGAGGAATAGAATTCTCTGTAGCTACGGGAGGAGAAGGATTCGGGATACGAGGAAAAATCCCTATAGGGGCTTTTTCATAAGCAGCGAAGACTTGGTGTGCCCTGTATAAGGAAACACTATTCATGGCTAGCCACTGCTGATGAGTAAGCTTTAGCTTGGTAGGAGGAGCCAGACTTGGAGGACATATGTTTAATCCTATCAGTCTATCTTCCAAAGGAATACCATCCCATAGATGATCCAAATCATCAGGATCTAGAATAACATGAGAAATCATGTTGCAAGTTTTGACTTTCTTACCTTTCTTGGATTTTGAAGTTTTACATTCATCTTCCATTTCAGGTACTAAGTCAGGATGTACCCACATAATTTTACCATTCTTTAATGTAAGAGGCAACAATCCTTCATTTTCCTTCCTGGCAGGCGGGATATTCACAATCTTCATCGTCGCCTTCGAAATTGGGACAATTCCATCTGGTACTTGTTGAGAAAGAAAATCTCCAAATTAAAGAGAAACCATATTGGTTGTGACCGTATGCTCATCATTAGTTAGAGAGATGGCATTGGCATTAATCAATTCTTGGATTTTTTTCTTTAGGACATAACAAGTCCTGGTGGGATGATTAATGTATCTGTGATAGATACAATATTTAGGATTGTCAGTCAGATTCACCTCATTAGGCCTCTTTGGCTCCGGGATCTGGAGTTTGCCACTCTTCACCAGACATTGAAATATCCCTGGGATATCACTCTCGTCAAAAGAATATTCTTCTTTTGGCTTAGAAGACTCCTGATTATTCGGCATCGTTTTGCTTTTGGAAAGATTAACCATAAGAGTATCTTTTCCTTTTGTATTACGATTGCCAGAATTATTACCAGGATTACCTTTCTTTCATTTATCCTCTGAGGCAAAAATCATCACATGTTCACGAGCCAACCTACCATTGGTCTCGGCCGAAACTGCTGCTATGATAAACGAAGCCCAATCTGTGAATTGGGAACCCGTGAAGACAGCAATGGATGGTCGTAGATTCATTTTACATGTATCAATTAACGCTGAATCTGGCATACCAGGAGGCATCTTTAGAGTCGTCTGTCAGAAACGTTCAATGAACGTCCGAGTATCTTCTTTCTCCTTTTGCTTGATTTCTATTAAGGAGGACATGTTCATGTCCATACCTCCTTCATAGAATCGGGAGAGAAACATTGCCTTAAATTCGTCAAAAGACGAAATGCAATTATCGGGTAAACTACGATACCAATCGTAAGCTGAACCCATCAAGCACCCAATGAATACTCGAGTGAGAAGAGCATCATTTTTCTGCAAATGTACAGTCATAATATCAAAGTAATTGATATACTGACTAGGAGAAGCCTTTCCATCAAACAATACCATGGACTGTGGCTTGAATTTCGGTGGAAAGGGTACATCATTCCAATGAGGAGGATAAGGTTGCTTAATCCCTAACCTATGGAGTTGATCCTTTTGCTTCAAAACTTCAAACTGTGCTTTGAGCTCACGCACTGCTTGAATGGCTTCACTGGTTTGCGGAAGCACATTTGATTGAATAGTTGTTGGTTGTACCGTAACCCCCACCGGAGATGGTATACCTTCTGGAATGATGGGATCTGGAGATGCAGAATTTTGGTTAACAGCAGGCTCTTGGATATTCAAAAGTATATCAACCCCTTGGCTATCTTGAGTTTGTGCTGCTACCTGTACCGGTGTTACTATTGCCGGTTGAGCAGTTTGCTGAGTCGTTATTATCTGGTGCATGCTTTGCATCATGTTAAGCATGTCTTTCAATGATTGCTCAACGGCAATGAGACGTTGTTCTGTATTAGCAGATGACATCTCTGGTTTATCTCCAATAGCGTAGGATTCAACCTCTCTTGAAGATACAGAGGGATTAGTATAGAAGTATGAATCAACACTATCAATTTCAGACTCAAGAGATTGAGTACCCCCAGCTTTTGAATCAGAAGTCTGCAATTGTCTTTGTCTTCTTGATCGAGTATTCTGATATACTCCTTCAAAGGAATCAAGAAGTCTGTTGAATTGTTGTTGACCTGGGGTTTGGGACGTGTTCCGTCTAGGACGTCGTCCTCTGTTGGTGTGAGATGCCATGTTGACTGATGCATATGACAACTCATCAGTTTATTGTTGGGACGTATTAAAACTTAACCGATCAAAAACTGACCGTTTGGAGGCTGAACAACAACATTTAATTACAATCTGGTGACACTCACAGTGATAATTTTCTTGGGAGAGTGTCACGGAAGATTGTCTATTTTTACGCTTTTGCATTAGCAATTCACGTAAATCAGAAGGAGTAGGAGTAGTCTTCTTTATTACATTTGGGGTAGCAAAACGTTTAACCCCTTGTGTATAAAGAAGATTACTGGCTGCATTCGCAGAACCAAACTGTATATTTTTACGTGCTTGGAGTTGCGTGCGTAAATCGTGAGATTTTTTAGCACGAAGGACTCCATCTTCATTGCGTGTAATTTGTAAGTTTGGTACCTTGCGTACAGAAGGTTGTTGGTTAAAAACAGAAGTTTTACCAACTATGTTTTTATGCTTCATACGTGTAGGTACAGTCACTTTAGATACAGAAGCATCTTTGTGAATTTTATCTACACTGTCACAGACAGGAGATTTACCTTTACCCATAGAGCGTAAAACATGAGTATCTGCCACGTCACAGACGGAAGATTTTCCTTTATGCGAAGAGCGTAATTTCTGTGTGTCTACCACGTCACAGACGGAAGACTTATTCTTACACTCAGAAGCACAAACATTAGAGTCTGCCTCATTACAAATGGGAGACTCGTTCTTATGCATTGAGCGTAAAATTTGGTTTCTACCCACTGAGCGTAAAACTTGGTTCTTACGTAGTGGGCGTGAAACCTGATTATCTTCACCGTCACAGACGGGAGATGAATTGTCACACTTAGAGTGCAATACTGAAGTAAGGACTGCCTCGTTACGAACGGGAGCCCCTACGACAGGAGTGGGAAGAATTCCCTTGCCATCAGAAGCAACAGAGAGATCAGAAGCTACTTTGGATTTAGGAACCCAAACTTTTCTTGCTTTGCGAGATTTTTGAACATTGGAGCAGCGAGAACCACCCCCAGTTCGGAGCATTTCTTCATAAGCAGTCTGGTCGAAGTGCACAACCAGAGTCTTCTTTGTCGATCCAATCGACACATCATCGTATTGAGCAATTACCTCCTCGTCAGAGGAGAAGGTCGTCCCCAGCAGAGTTGCCATTTTGTTTCACTTAACAAAAGGCCTGAAAATTGGCTTTTGAAAATAAAACGAGAAAAAGTACAAATAGTACAAATTGTTCTGGGAAGTATTACTATGGAAGTCTGATCTGAAGTCGATCACTTTGTTCCTTGGACCATACGATGATGATGAAGATCACTGCTAGAAGATGAACAACCGGAAGAACTAAGTCACCAGAAAGGTATCGACGCACTTGGGCACTGATGGCGAGGCCGAATGCTTTCCTGCTTTGCTTCACTCTGTTCTGGAAGAAAAGTTGAAGAAGAATGCTCCGGAGAATCAAAATCTTTGGGTTCTGATCTCTATGTATTATCTTCCTCCCTCTTTCTTTGTCCCTCTGTCTGTCTGTCTGTCTTCCTTTATATGAGAAAAACTCAGTCTATTTATAGACTTGGCCTTCTGTGCGTAAAACTCAGCAAAAGTTCTTTCTTTACGCTAATAACTGCCACCCATGACTGAAGTCATCATCTGCATACGTTGACACGTGTCCCACTATTTCAATAAGAATAGGATACGCGTACACACGTTCTTCGAGATGTGTGGTATGAAAGCCATGTAAGCAAACCACGTTCCAAAGTAGTCAGGAAGGATAGGGCGTAAACAACAACCCAAATATACTCTGAGCGTAAAGTAGTAGACTAGGCATAAAATAGCCCTGACATGGACTTCCCGCGTAAAGTGGCTAAAAATAGCCTTGAGCGTAAAACGTAGCCCAAATAAACTTTATGCACACGTCAACTTTTGAGCGTAAAAACTCATATAGTCTCCATGCGTAAAAGAAGCCATATTGTGAGCGTAAAATAGCTCAATCCACATACTAAACGACAACATTGGTCTCTGTGTAAAACAAATCCCTTCAAATTCTGTGTTGCACGCTGTCAGTAAATCTTCATGTCAGACTTTACATTAAATGCATGATTTGACAGCTTTGTCCAGCGTAAAGTGGTTAGCTTATCTCTGGCGTAAAACTACTGGCTTGACCTTGGCGTAAAGTGATTAGTCTGTCTTTGGCGTAAAATAGATCATTTTGAGTGGAATGCTCTATCTCTTTGATTTAGTCTATGAAGCGCACATTTTTTACGCTCCTACAACGGCTACATAGTTTCTGCCTCGCCAGTCGAATGGCTGCAGGGACTATGTTCTGATCACCATGTCGTACCGTAGATTAATGCAAATGGAGCTGGAAATATACGTCGCTAACCGGTCACTAGTCCGTCGCTAACTGAGATTGTCACATACACATATGTATATCACAGCTAGATGTATAGATATATACATCTATATAGAAGCACACAACTGATAGAACTCGCACTGTCCTTGAGACAGTGAACATATACACCATGAATCCAAACCCCATATTCACATTTACTAATCCAAACACCACCAAACTAATGGATAACACCCAATATGGATAACACATTATTTAGCCAATATATAAACTCAGATGAATTTGAGAAGCAAAGCCCCCCGCCGCCCCCGACCAAAGCCCGCCGTCCAGTAGTTCGGTTGCATATATATATGAAGAGTGCCTATGGCTGTGCGTCGGTTGCATATACCCCCGACGCCCCCGCCCCAAGCCCGCCGCCCAGCCCCCGACGCCCCCGCCCAGCCCCCGACGCCCCAGCCCCAAGCCCGCCGCCCAGCCCCCGATGCCCCCATCCCAAGCCCGCCGCCCAGCCCCCGACGCCCCCGCCCAGCCCCCGACGCCCCAGCCCCAAGCCCGCCGCCCAGCCCCTGACGCCCCCGTCCCAAGCCCCCCGTCCAGCCCCCGATGCCCCCGTCCCAAGCCCACCGCCCAGCCCCCGACCCAAGCCAGCCGCCCGGCCCCCGACGCCCCCATCCCAAGCCCACCGCCCAGCCCCCGACCCAAGCCAGCCGCCCAGCCCCCGACGCCCCAGCCCCAAGCCCGCCGCCCATCCCTCGACGCCCCCGCCCCAAGCCCACTGCCCAGCCCCCGACCCAAGCCAGCCACCGCCCAGCCCCCGACCCAAGCCAGCCGCCCAGCCCCCGACGCCCCAGCCCCAAGCCCGCCGCCCATCCCTCGACGCCCCCGCCCCAAGCCCACCGCCCAGCCCCCGACCCAAGCCAGCCGCCCAGCCCCCGACGCCCCAGCCACAAGCCCGCCGCCCAGCCCCCGACGCCCCCGTCCCAAGCCCGCCGTCCACCCTCCGACGCCCCCGCCCCCGCTGCCCCTATACGACACCGCAAGAGAGAGAGAGAGAGAGAGGGGATTACCTTCGGGAGAGAGAGAGGAGAGGACGCCGATGCCGATCACCGAAGCCGCGGGAGAGAGAGAGAGAGGAGAGGAGAGAGAGTGAATTTGGGGGGAATGCGAAAAGTTCCCCCCGCCGTTTCATTTAAAGTCTGGAACGTATATTTAGCGACGGACTAGCGACGGCCTATAGCCCGTCGTCCGGTAGTCGCAATTTTTGATACTTGCGGACTGAATATCCGTCGCTACGTAGTCGAAGAAATGTTCCGCCAATTCTCTACACAATTCCTGCCAAATAATCGACTGAGTAGCGACGACTGGCCTTCCGTCGCTATATCTCCGACACCCTAGCGACGGATGTGCGACCTTCCCCCCTCCCCCCCCCCTTAAAATTAAAATAAAAAATGTAAAAGCGTGTGGTCGGTAATCCGTCGGCGAGCGGCCACGAAGCCGTCGCTAACGTCGACTGAAAATTTCCGTCGCTAATAGTCCGTCGCTAATTTACTGTATTTTGGTAGTGAAAGTTCATCCCAAATTAAGAGTCTAAGGACAACCGAAACTATTGTATATGAAGTTCTCATGTGATAATTACTCGTCTGTTTTTATTGGTTCACTTCAGCCAAGAACAGGTGAGCCATACAAAGTATACCATTACTAATTAACCTTCATGGTCGTTCCAATTCCTTTTGCCCATCCTCAAAGACTTTTTTTTTTCACTCATTTCTATAGCAAGAATACAATTGTCACAAAATCATTCTAATATGATTCTTATTCGGGGGAGTGGGAAGCATTTGATGTTGGCAACTGAACAATTGCATAATAAATTGTCAGCATCTTTTAACTTCATGATACCTTTTCTACATTCCTATAATATTTTAAGGACCTCTGACTCAACTGGCTAGAATAGAGGTCGCAGATTAGAACAACGGAAAAAGTGCATTATTATTATTACTTTTTTTTGAAAAAATTATACAAGGAGTTTGTGGTGCAGTTGCGGTGCTAGTGCGCACGATAGAATAGTGCGGGACTTTCTATCGGAATATTACTATCGGGCTGACTTGTAGGCTTCTAAATTTATGAGAATATATATATTATATATGTTAGGCCTACAGTTAAGAGAAGGGAGGAATGTTATCCATATAATCCACTTACAGCCAAAGGATCTACAATTGCCACGTGGTCGACCTTCACTGGGGGAGGAAGTGAAGAGATGGAACTTATGTTAGAAGGAAGAAGAGTTTGTTGTAAACTTAGGCCTCGTTTGGTATACTGTAAAGTAATCATAATCGTAATATAATCAAATAGAATAAATAATTTTTTTTTTCTATTTGATTATATTATGATTATGATTATATTACTGTGTACCAAAGAGGCCTTAGTATTATTCTTAGAGAAGGTGGCAACAATCCTATTTAAGTGAAAATTCACTAGAAGACAAAAGAAATGAGAGTGATACAAAAGTTTGTTTGGGGGTGGGCCACATGTGGCTTACGTAATGTGTGCTGCTGTGCAATTGGTTACATAAAGATTTTATTGGGCTGTGTAAAAGTCTGGAGAACCAATTTGGTACCGTGAGGTGTTCGATAACAACTACCTATCTAGAAGTGGATGGATGGATGGGCTTTCAAAATCCACCTCCATCAATCCAGTTATGTCTAACTGATACTTGGCCTGGCCCAGGCTAATTTAGGAACAAATTTATACATTTGGATGAAAAATGCATATTTTTAATTGGATCATATGGATACCCAATTTGCAAAAGTAAATAACTTTCTTGTCCAAACTCTTAACGGCAAGTTTGACAAAAAAAAAAAACTACCTAAAACTGAAAAACAAGAAGAAAAGTGGTCAAATTTATATATTATAGGAGTTTTGAAGCTTTAGAGATCGTAACAGTCAAATTGGGAACGACGAAAGACTGACATGATTCTTGCACTCCTAACTGTAGTTAGGACCGTCGGAATTCTGCCGGTCATAAAACAAAAAACTTTTGATTTTTTTTGTCGTTGGGTCAATAAATTTCATAGGTATAAAAAAATTTCCATTCCATTGTTATATTCAATACTATCAAAATAAGTTTCATATATTTATTCACTAAAAATATATATATGATTTTCTTTTAAATCACAAAATAAATTGTTTGCACGAAATAAACGCTGGAAGGAGGAATCGAACCCCCATCTATTAAACAAAGTTTAAATGCTCTACAACACCCCTTTTATATCTAAAAGAATGCTTTCTTCTACGCAGAGCCCAAGGTGTGTCATGGGCCGGGCCGGCCTGAGCCCAAATTTGACCGGGCTTGGAGTATAAAGCATCGGGGAAAATGTGGCAGTGATTTTATATTCGTGCAGTCCTAGAAGCTACCAAACCTGGCTTACAGGCTGGCCGGCTGGCCCACTAAACTTATGGTGGGGCCCACACGTGCGCTTTTTTTATTTCCACCACAGGAGGAAATGGATGAGGATTCCCCGCTGGAAGCAGCGACATCTGCAAAATCAAAATCCCTATCGAATCTAATCTCTTCGAGTCCCCTCTAGTAATCTTTCCCTGCGTTCCCACTGGCCTGCTCCGGATTGTTCGATTATTAGGGTTTCGCTGCGATTTGGGGGGAAAAAAGCTTGGATTTTTCAGCCTTTCGGATCGATTTCGAGTCAAAGTTGGACTTTTTCGATCTGGGTCTTCCCCAAAAGGTTAGATTCTTCACAATTTTTTTACTAATTTCGGGGAAAAAGAGGAAAAGATTTGATCTTGGTTTTATTTTTGGGGTTCTCAATAGAAAACAAAAAAAAATTGGTTCTGATTGATGAAAGGAGGGGGGAAAGACGAGGGGAAGGCCATGGAGCCTCTGTTCCCGAGGCTACACGTGAATGATAGAGAGAAAGGGGGTCCCAGAGCGCCTCCCAGGAACAAGATGGCACTCTACGAGCAGCTCAGCATCCCTTCCAAGAGGTTCAGCTCCTCGTCGTCGACGCTGTCGCCTGCTCTCGACAAAGCTGGCTCCCCGCCGCCGCCGCGGCCACAGTCTTCGGGAATTCAGGTCTTTTCCTTTGTAAAAGAATTGGTCTTTGTGAAATGTTTAGATCGACTTACTTTCTAATGGTTTGATTGCTCCTGAAGTGTTATTTGTATGTTGCTTTTGGTAATATCATGTTATGATGTGTGAAATTCTTGAGGTAAGTGGCTAAATCATTAGTGTTCATGGAAATAATGAACTTTATTGTGTTGATATTCTTTTGTCTTCTCTTAGTGATTGGCAGATAATTAGCAAGGCTTGGTTTTCGGTTCTCCGGATGTTAAAATCTTTGTATTTCCATGCACCAGCAGACTCCATTCATAATTAGTATTTTTTTTTTTTCTGGTGTTGTTTTAGATTAACACAAATTTGTGCAGGCAGTGGTATGGAGAGGGAGAGGAGTGCGTGTGAACCGGAGTCTTGTGAGGGTGACAGAATCATTTGCTTTTGATTCGGAGCCAAGGTTTTATTTTCTTCTTTGTTTCATAAACTTTATCACAGTTTATGAATGTATGTATTCACTAGCCAGTTCTTCACATACTATGTTGAGAAGAGGTGAGTGCATCATTTGAAAGGGGATTAAAGGCTTATTTGCTTGAGCACGAGCATTACACCTTGAAATTTGCTCTCCTGCATTGTAAGTCTGATCTTTCTTTGGGTCGAACCTATGTGATTGTCCTTGTTCGAGTATTCCCAGAAATTAGTCTATCCATGGGAGATTGCTGAATCTTGAGAAAGTCATCATATGATTCATCCTTTCCTTATCCGAAGAAAGTGAGTGCCCTCGGGCTTGCCTCGACAAATATTTCAAAAATCTCTCTTTGTTCCTTGAATGCTGCACCCTCCTTCATGCACATAATCTGCCAAATCTTTATAAGGATACTTGTTCTCTTTGTGTTCCTTGTATCTGGCCACTCTAGACCACTGTGTGCAAATTGGTTGAGAACTGGTACAAGTCCGTCCCACTGCCTGCAAAAGAAGTGTAAGCGGCCTCTCCTTCTGATCCAATGATCGAAAGCGATACATAGAGGGCATATTTTCTGATGTAGGTTACGCTACAAGGTATTTTGTGCAGGTGGTGCGTACTTTTCGTCATCAAGGAGCTTTCTAAGGAAAAAAAAAAGTAGGGTAGGTGGATGAAAGGTTATGCTTTTTGCTTCTAGTACACATATTATGCTCTTAGGCTTAAGAGTCCTGGTATAACTATCTATTCTATTTCCATCTGCTATCGTTGTTCTTTAATATCATGATTAAGTCACTGTTAGAGTGTCAGTGCTGGCCTTAATTAGAGAACCACCATTTGTGTTACTTATCCTATGCTTTTGTATATCAATGGATATTCTTAATGTTGTTTCTTCTTATGTTGTTTTGATAAAAAAATTTGTTGATCTTATATCAATAAAGATTGTAATTGGCATAATATTCCTCTGTATATCCAAGGACTCAAAGTTACAATTTCTTTTTGTTGATCTTATGCTTCGTTTTGTTAATGTTATGGTCTTTAACATGCTGATCATTTCTGAATTAGTTCTTTAAATAACTTCCACAGCTGGTAATAGTTAGCATTATTCACGTGTTTCTGCTCTATATTGAGCTTCGTGTTTATGCTTTCTTCAATCAGGCACATTGTACTTGTGGCATTTTGTAGGTTCTCCTTAACTATGGTTGCCATATCCTTATCTTGTTCATGCTTTTTGATTGACAGGTTCCCTGTACAAGCATGAGATGAATATACCTTCGTAGTTCTTAGCTTTTTGAAACATCCTATAATTATTAAGGATATGTATGGTTAATAATGGACTCATAACTATTACGAGGACAAATTGAGTAGATATCCCCATGTTTCTTTACCATAGCTTTACATCAATAATCAGTATTATCTCATTGCACAAGTTATAAATGATTTATGAGTTACCTTTACAATGAGTTCCATGATGTATGCTATATACTAATGATACCATGCCATTCAATGAGAATTATTCACTTCTAAAATAGAAACATGGACAGAAGCTATGGATAGAGGTTTTAGAAGCTTGTCTAGGGAAACATAGAATATGAGGTGCACCTTTAGGGCAACTCAGGAAGAAATAATTGAATATTCATATTGGTAATCAAGAGACTCCAAAGGGTAATAGTTTTCACAATTTACTTTCTAGTATTCATCACGATGAAGGGGATAAGTAGGATGTTTTTTAAAGCAGGATGGTTGAAATGGATGAGTACTCATGAATGCTTTGTGATCTTAGTCAGAATACCTTAAAATTACAATATATTTTTTATAAGACAGCTAGAACACCACAACAACAATAACAAAGCATTTATCCCAAAATTCTATAAGACAGCTAGAGAACCAATCATCCTTAATTAGTTCAAATTTTGATGATTAAGAATCATTCCCAGAAATGAGCAAAGATGCACAAATAATTTGGGATAAAGGCTTTGTCGTTGTTTTTTATTGTTCTTTGTAACAATAGTACTTTATATTTGAAAAAAAAAAGCATTACTGGTAGTTATTTGTTGGCGGTTACGAAGGTTGAGTAACAAGCTTTTCTATGATTGCAGGCTAATGGGCATGGCCCATTCAACATGTCTCCTAACCCACACTCCAATCCAGAGGATAGAATCCATTCTCGTCTGTTAGAGAGAGTGAGTTGTAATACGACAAGAGAAGATTTTGGAAGATCTTTTAAAAGGCATGCTAGTAACAACAATGTAAATGGCGGAGGATCAGCTTCTGCTGAATGTACTTCACGCCATTTATCTAGGGATGTAAATGGCGGAGGATCAGCTTCTGCCTCAGATGTAAAGAAATCTAGGGAGAATTTTGAAGATGAGGATGATTTTACGGTTCCTACCTTTGTTCAAACTGTAATTGCTGCATTCTCCAGTTATGATTTGCCTGCAGTTCAGCCAGGGAAACCAACTATATCCCATGTTGAAAGATCTCAGAAAAGATGCTCTTACCCATTACCCAATTGTAATGAAATGCCTTTTAAAGAAAAGTCCACTAACACAATTTCTAGAAAATCTGAGAGTGAACAAAACTGTAAAGAAACTTCAGTTTTTGCACATTCCCCAGAAATTCGTGATCCTAGAAGGCCGTCCGAGCTATCAAACTGGAACAAGACATCTTTAGATCGTACGGGTACTGTGGATGTTGACAAGCATGCATCCCATGCCAACAAAGAATTGCATCTAGAATCTTGTGCTGATGGTTATCCAAGTGGATCTAGGTGCTCGAACCGTGTAGATGTTGTAGAAGAGGAAGACAATTCAAGAAATATAATAGCATCTTGTTCTAAAGCATCACTTGGGGAGAAAGCTGACAAATTTGGTCAAGAAACTCATGATGAGTCAAATCGTCAGCCCCATCTTGGAGATGGGGATAGAGATGAAGTATCCGAGGCCTCAATGGACTACGTAGCGGGCATGGGCATGATGATATCACCTGATGATGTTGTTGGAGTAATTGGTACTAAACATTTCTGGAAAGCAAGAAGAGCTATTGTCAAGTAAGTACCGTATAGCATTATTTTATATTGTCAAGTAAGTATGACTACCATTCTGATCTATTTGCAAGTACTGAGAACAACTCTACTAGTCTACTGTTAGTTTATTGCATTGTTTTCCTGGTGAGCCATTACTTTATATTCTGCATGAAATTCTCAATCATCCATCTTACCATTCAATTCTAGTACTCTGGTAGAGCAATTATGTTTTTTTTAAAGTATGAACTGATTAGGTGAAAAGCAGTTTATTTTGTAAATATTCTGGTAGTTTATTGATTGTCCGACTTTTTATGATACACTTATTTATAATTGGTAAGTTATCTTAGAGTAAGATCACTTTTTCCCTTTTTTCTGGTGATAAAGAATCCAATCTTAATTTTCTTGCAGTCAACAGAGAGTTTTTGCAATTCAAGTGTTTGAGCTGCATAGATTGATAAAGGTTTGTTGCTCTCAGTTGATTCATAACACTGAAGCATGTATATGAACTTGACACTGAAGCTTAAGGTATTTATTTTGTACAGGTGCAGAAGTTGATTGCTGCATCTCCAGATGTTATTATGACTGATCTATACGTGAAACCCTCTCCTGCAAAAATGGTTTCCGAGAACTTGCCACCTGAA
Organism: Iris pallida; assembly: GCA_029216955.1. Classification (NCBI taxonomy): domain Eukaryota; kingdom Viridiplantae; phylum Streptophyta; class Magnoliopsida; order Asparagales; family Iridaceae; genus Iris; species Iris pallida. The sequence goes on from JANAVB010028398.1 coordinate 14,789,832, forward strand.
GATGTCCTGGAGCTCCCTCCACCGCTAGACAATATTGGGAATTCTCATCAACCAACTATTGAACAAAATGATTCGTCCCAGAAGCTAAATCCGAGCACAGGTTGCCCGGAAGAGAACCCAGTAAGAGATCCACCTCAAGAAGATATTTCAAGAGTTGGACTGCACTCAGTCGATTCGGCTCCTGACAACAGAACGAATGCTTATTGTTTCCACCCGCCACCAAACCAGTGGTTGGTTCCTGTAATGTCCCCTTCCGAAGGACTTATCTACAAACCCTATTCTGGTCCATGTCCTCCAATTCCTGGCTTCATGGCCCCCCCTTTTTATGGAGGTTGCGCCCCTCATGGATTTCAACCTGCAGGTGGAGATTTCATGAATTCTGCCTATGGCGCTCTTCCTTATCAACCACCACCAAATTACTTCCCGTCCTTTTATAGCCTGCCAATGGAGAAGCCAATGTTCTCTTCCTCTGCAGTTGAACAAGTGATCCCTTCGGCTGGGTCACAACCAAATGTACGCGAGTTACAGCAGGCTCGGAGCTCCTGTGTCGTGTCTCATCCGAGCAGAGAAGCCGTTTCAGGACGGGTACGGAAGTTTCCTGCCCCTAAAGATAGCGAGGTACAAGGAAGCACGGTGAGCAGCAGCAATCCTCCTCGCGAGGAGGATGAAAGCCCTTTGTTTCGTAAACCTGGGCCTTTTGTGGCCATGGATCAGGCTTCGGAATCCTGTCAGGGTGACGGTCAGAACCGCGTGATAAAGGTTGTGCCTCATAATGCTGGATCTGCAACAGAGTCGGCAGCACGGATATTCCGGTCCATACAGAGAGAAAGGCAGCAATACAGACCGTGACCGTGATTGTGTCGTGTCAGGAAACCCAGTTGGGGTCTTTAAATCAGGTGTCTTTTTGTTGTTTCAAACTAATTTCGACTGTCAAATGCTGTGTTGTAAAATGTGATATGTGAACAGTTGTGGAAAAACCCATATCCATTTGGTATGTGCCACTCAACTGATCCTTTGTTGCCATCTTAAGAAAATGTCGAGCTTTGATATGAGCTATATATAGTTCACAATGGTGAAATGCTTGTGAGTTGCATTTGGATGATGTAACGACGGAAAATTTATTAGATGCGCAGCTTCTAAATCCTCTTTATTTGTTCCTTCATTTCTCGCCTGTTATTAAAATTATACATCAAGTGTTACTAACTTGCAATTCTATTAGATATCATATTGTTCTCTGTTTTCCTTAGGTTCATATTCCTTTCTTCAAAATATTTTTAGTATCATAGTTCAATTGTTCTTCTCTTTGCTGGTTGCTATTACAATATTTTTCATATCAGGAGAATAATATCATCCCGGTGGGGCTTCAGAAAAGAGTTCAGAAACACTGGCGTGGTGACTCAGTCTCAATTCTAAACGAAACACAGATTTTATATTAAAAAAAAAAACACGCGGCCTTGAGAAACACAGTTGTGATGTGCTTCTGAAATCACTACCTTTAAAGACAAATGGACATTTTCTTTTTTCCAGATATTATTTTATATATATGTAGGATAAAATAATACAAAAATTCAGCATAGAAAAATGAAGGACACTGAAGAATCAATATCTCATAAAAACAAGCTGGTTTGCTACTAATACATCAAGTAGGAATTTAAGGAGGAAAGATCAAACTGCCTATATACAATTTCAAATCGAGAATCAGTCATTTTGCAACTACATAGTATTTGTCACCATTGATCTATACTGGGCCGGCCCAGGGGTAAGCAAGACATCAAACTTGGACAATCCTCCTTTGTTTAGGGCAACCCCTGGTACCTAGCGTGACCCACAAGAGGTCGGGGTTGTGGATGACCCCCGGGACCATCCACAATAAAGGTCAAGGGGCAACCAAAATTAACTCCGGGACGACCCTGGATCCATACAATAGAAAATTTAAGGAGAAAATATTCCAGCCACTCTAATAGCTAGTTCTACCTGGAGATGCAACTGGAGCTGATTCAGGAATGAGGAAACTACCTAGCCAAGTGTACATCACAAACTGGGAGATGCAAATGAAGCTGATTAAGGAATCATGAAACTACTTAGCCAAGTGTGCATCATGTAACTTCCCCACATGATCATCAGTAGGCCTCTTAACTTATTTCACAACAAAAACTGATGAAAAACATTATAGACTAAAGTAGGCAACCTTGAATTTTTTTCCCCCAGCAAATGCATATTTATCATTACACCAGTAACGACTACCCACATCTCTAAAACTCGCAATATTTCTTTCCTCAGTCTACTTTTTATCTTTCACTTTGTAACCTTTTTTCTACTATTCCGTGTCGCTATCCATGTTCCCCATAGCCTTCAAACCTCCTGGTTTCTGCAAAACATTATCATACTAAAATGAGATATTGAGTACATAATTTGATATATAACACACTGCTTGCTTCTATTTTTAATTATTTGGTTATATACAATACTATTTCATAAACTTACAGCTATCAGAATGTAACCGAACTAACCTTTTTGGAGGTCTTTTTCTCCCGAACTTCATAGCGTTCTACACTCAGATCAGACATCCACGAACCTGGGGTTACCATCTGTTAAGAAATTACAGAATTAGACATGATAATGGGTCAAAATCTCAGACTTCTAAATTAATGAGTTGATTTATAACTTTCCATGCCTCAATAGAAGCCACACAAAAAAAAAACAAAGAATATTCTCTTCAGTTCAACTTCAAGAATTTAGGAATGCATAACTGAACCTAATTAAATTTACAGACAATGGAAGTCAATGTACCAAAGCCTAACTCAAAAGAACATATACATAGAATCTCTGATAAGTGAAGGGACAAAAAAGAAAAAGAAAACTCAAATAAAATCATTAATAAGGCTCATCTGGGGAGCTATTGATAGGATTCTAGAAGGAATCCTATCAATTGATTAGCTATATGATCAACTTTGACGTTCGGATTTTGGTAGTATATATAAAGGAAAGTTCATTAAACCTTGAAATGAAGGTCCCTCCATGGCTCACATGCAGATGGTGGCATAGACATAAGAAACAAAAAATTAGGCGCGAAGAACATATAGTACCAAAGAAAATATGATGCTGGAACTTTATGAAAAGAAATGGACTTAAAAAAGTCGTAATATTTGGATCATCTTTTTACTCAGGCAAGAGTTTCAAATGAATTTATATACCTGCAAACAGCGAACACAAACATCGGCAATAAACACAACTGACGCCATTATATTACATGGTCTAAAAGTTGCCTTCAAACACCATCATAGAGAAACTTACTCAGACACATGATTCAAGTATCTTTTTTTTTTCAGTCTACATCTAGTTGAATACTTCATTTACAGATATTCCTTTAATATGCAAATTATGCTTTAATATGCAAATTATGTAAATTATGCTATTATTTATCAGAACTAACACAAGATGAAATATTCCTTTAATATGCAAATTATGCTATTATTTATCTGCAACTACTTATTGAAGGATCAAACTTTGTCTCCATCCTGTGAGGTGAATGTAGTTCTCTACAGCAAGCCTTTACATCCGTCTGAATTCTTTCCTAGCATAAAGTTACTTTTGAGGATTGCTTTTGTAGAAAGAAAAAAACTTTTTTTTTTCAGTAAACGGCTATTACTTTTGAGATCTTCAATTTATTTTGATCACGTTTGTCTCTCAAAAAAAAATTCCATCATTTTGATACGATCTTCTCTTGAAGATGAAATTTTTGTTCATTTTAGGTAATTTTCATTGTTTCGTTTTTTAAATGTTCATAATTCTTTTCAAAAATGAATAACATTATGAATGTTCTCTTTTGTTGTCGAAATGATTTTTTTTTTTTTTGAGGGGGAGGGGGGTAAAATGGCTACTTGTTGAAGAAGATCTCCACTATCATCATTTCTTTGAGATGGTAAGATCAGTTCTCTACTTCATCGCTCAGCTAGTTTGATCTTTCCTATTCTTCGGACATCCTGCCATTCGACTCATTCAAAATTTTATTGATGGATCCTAAGCGGTTGTGCGTCGAGACAGACCAACATGAATCTTCACTCATTACTCAAATATGGAACTTGTGGGTTGAGGGAGAATCATGTGAACAAGTGTAGGATGGTACCATACCATGGCACGAGAGAAAAAATAAATGAATTTTAACGATAAAAGCTTGTTCTCAATAAAAGTATCATATGGATTGAAAAGTAAAATGTATAGTCTCATATACATAAGATTGCATGTGATTTTTCTTATGAAATCACCAAGTATCACAATTACAATCACAATAATTATGAAATCGTATTTTGCATGAAATCGTATTTTGCATGAAATCGTGGTGATTGTGATTCTGAAATCACAACCACATGTTTCTAGTCCTACAATCCATTTTGACTAACCCCTTAGCTCGACGTAGCACACTTGGGGGTGAAGCAAATATTATTATGTGGTTTATTTCCTTATGAAGTTTGATCCTCAGTTCTTTATGAGTACCGCATTCAATATTATAGATGTTGACATGTCATTTTCACAACAAAAATGACAGATATGGACACCATTATGTTCGTTTGAGAGATCAGACAATCGGTCATTTACTGATATATCAGGTTGAGACCCTTGTTAGCAATTCGGCAAACGGAAAAAATTCGGGACGACAAAAGTACGAGTATAAATCGGCTCAATGCAAATAAAATACGTTCAAAAATTCGGTCAAATGTTCGAAAAATAAAAACATTGAGGTTAGAAACTTTACATTCTTAAATATGTTGTCAAATTTGGTTAATTAAACAGGTTTCTAGCATATTTATTGTACCAAATTTGTCAATAATTTATACAGAACATGTTTAAAACTTTGCATGCTTAAAATTTATGTACTGATTTGGATCTGTCAAAAGTACGCAAGTATTATACGTTTATGAAAGATACAAAAAAATTCGCGTATAATACGAGTTTTATTCGGGTGATTGCTAACAAGGGTTGAGACTGATATGTCGGCCAACACAAAATAACCTAATATCGGTCTTAAAAAAATCACTTTTAAAACTTTAAATGTATTGTAAAGCAAAGACCAAAGAGATGAACAATAGAGAAATAAGAGCCCTTATATAGACTTACAATGGAGGTTAATATCATGATGACAATTAAAAGAAGAATGCCAAAAGCTATAGGTTATGGATAACCAAAAGCTATAGATTATGGATAACCAAAAGGCATAGGTTATAGACACCAAATAATTATGGTGATTTATCCATATTTACAACACTCTCCCTTGGATATACACCATTAATTTGTTGGTGGTGTATACGCATTTGTTGCCTCATTAAAACCTTACTAAAAAAAACCAGTGGAAAAAATCTTAGTTAAGGAAAAAGAGTACAACACGCAAAACTCAAAAATATTATGTACAAGTCATACTCCCCCTCGATACAATGGATCTGAAACAGCTAGTTTGTCTGATGATTAAGTCGCAGCATGCCTATTCCGTGTACCAACTTCTGAAATGTGGACTTTGGGAGTGCCTTAGTGAACAAATCGGCTAAGTTTTCATTTGATCTTACTTGCTTAATTTCGATCACTTTCGTCCTTTGAAGCTCATGTGCATAAAATAATTTTGGTGGAAGGTGCTTTGTTCGATCTCCTTTGATGAATCCCTCTCGGACTTGCGCAATGCAAGCTGCATTGTCTTCGAATATTGTTGTAGGCTTATCTGTAACTGTGGGTAGTTGACAATTTACCCTTATATGATGAATGATCGATCGCAACCACACTTTTTCTCTTGTTGCTTCATGTAATGCAATTAATTCTGCATGGTTAGAGGAAGTTGCCACTGAACCTTGTTTTGTTGATCGTCAAGATATAGCTGCATGATTATTAATAAACACATAACCTGTTTGGGAACAACCCTTATGAAGGTCAGAAAGATAACCAGAATCTGCATAACCAACTAGATGAGAGTTATTAGTGGAATTACAGGAATAAAATAATTCCATGTCAGTTGTTCCACGAAGATATCTTATTATGTGTTTAACTCCATTCCAATGTCTAAGTGTAGGTGCAGAACTATATCTAGATAATAAATTAACAGAGAAAGCAATGTCTGGTCTTGTGCATTGTGCTAGATATAGTAGTGCTCCAATAGCACTTAAATACGGCACTTTAGGACCAAGAACTTTTTCATCTTTTCCCTTTGGTCGAAATGGATCTTTATCCAAATCCAGACTCCATACAACCATAGGAGTACTAAGTGGATGTGCTTTGTCCATTCTGAATCGTTCCAAAATCCTTTCGATATATCGAGATTGATGCACTAATATTCCACTAGAACTTCGTTCTATTTGCAAACCGAGACAAAACTGTCTTTCCCAAGTCTTTCATTTCAAATTTTTTTTTCAAATAGTTTGCAGTTTTCTCCAATTTTGCAGGAGATATGATCAGGTTTATATCATCCACGTATACTGCTACTATCGAAAATCCATTCTCGAATTTCTTAATGAAGACACATGGACAAATTTGACTATTTTTATATCCTTCCTTAGTCAAATATATACTAAGACGATTATACCACATTCTTCCGGATTGTTTCAATCCATATAATGCTCGTCTAAGTTTAATTGAACACATGCCCTTTGACTTAGTCTCTGGCATTGTAAATCTTTCTGGAATTTTCATATAGATGTCTGTATCTAAGTCTCCATACAAATATGCAGTTACAACATCCATAAGTCTCATATCAAAATTTTCAGAAACTGCGAGACTAATTAGATATCTAAAAGTAATGACATCCATAACTGGAGAGTATGTCTCAACATAGTCAATTCCAGATATTTGAGAGAAACCTTGTGCTACAAGTCGGGTTTTGTATCTTTCAACTTTGTTTCTCTCATTTCGTTTTCTCACGAACACCCATTTAAAGCCAACATGATTTATGTCCTTTGGTGTTTCCACTATAGGTCCAAATACACCACGTTTTTCTAAAGATTTTAATTCTGCTTGAATAGCATCTTTCCACATTGGCCAATCTTTTCTTTGTCGACATTCATTTATACTACGTTGTTAATTTTCACAATCATCATTGTCCTTTGATATTTCAGTAGCTACTGCGTAGCTAAATATGTCATCGATGACAAGTGCTTTTCTATTCCACAATTCACCTGAACATGCATGGAATATCAAGATATCTTCATTTTCAGGTACCTGTGTCTCTCTAGAGACATCCATAGGTATTTCAGTGAATTTGGAAACATGCACATCTTCATTATCTATTTTCGGAGCTCCAGCCACTATTGGGCTTTTATCAGGACGATGTTTCATTTACTCTCATCTTTCTAAGAGCACTATCCTTGGAACCTATAGGCCTACCACGCTTTTGACGTGTAGTAGTAGACTCATTTGCCGCCTTGTTTAGATTTTGTCCAACATAAACATTAATTCTGGCTGGCACATTTGTAGCACATGGGATCTAGTTACCTTTGCGGCATCATTAAATGCATCAGAAAATTGATTTGCAATCTCTTGCAAATGTATCATTCTCCTTGTCTCATAATCACATTGTGGAGTTCTTGGATCTTGATGAGAGAGAGTAGGCGTATTCCATGTTAATTCACGTTGTTTATTAGCAATGGATTGTTCTATATGAACAATTTGTTGCTTACCTCCCCCTAACGGCGGGAAGACTCATCAAATTGATAATCTTTAAATCTTGCAGTAAAGACATCACCAGTCATTGGTTCCAAATACCTTATTATGGAGGAAGATTCAAAACCAATGTATATTCCCAAACGTCGTTAGAGACCCATCTTAGTTCGTTTGGGAGGTGGAATTGGGACATATACTGCACATCCAAACTTTCTCAAATATGAAATGTTGGGTTGTCTACCACTAACAAGTTGTATGGATGAAAAAATATGGTAGGCAGTCGGTCTAAATCTAACTAGAGATGCAGCATGTAAAATAGCATGTCCCCAAGCCTCAATTGGCAGATTAGATTGTATTAGTAGAGGTCTAGCTATAAGTTGGAGATGTTTAATAAATGACTCAGCTAATCCATTTTGTGTGTGCACATGGGGAACATGATGCTCTACCTCAATCCCTAATGATGTACAATAATCATCAAAAACTTGTGAACTAAATTCTGCGGCATTATCAAGTTCAATTGACTTAATCGAGTTATCAGAAAATTGAGATCTAAGTTTAATAATTTAGGCCAAAAGACGAGAAAATATAAGATTTCTAGTAGACAATAAACAAACATATGACCACCTAGTAGATGCATCTATGAGTACCATAAAATATCTAAAAGGACCACTAGCAGGATGAACATGACCACAAATGTCTCCTTGTATTCTTTGCAAGAAAGTCGGATACTCATTCTTAACTTTTAGGAAAGATGGTCTAGTTATAAACTTTTCTTGTGAACATGGAACACATAGGTGATTCTTTGGTAAACCAAGATCGTGATTTTTCAATAAGTGTCCGCAAGAATTATTAATGATCCTCTTGAACATAGTTTGTCCCGAGTGACCTAAACGGTCATGCCAAATGGTACATAAGATAGGATCATTGACTTTATGTTTTGCCACATTCATATGTGATTCAATTATACCAATGGTAGTGTAATACAAACCCACCGAGAGACAAGAGAATTCTTCTAATGTGAGCTTTTTGCTCCCAACATTAGATGTGATACATAGTGTCTCTTTGTTGTTATTATTTCGAGTTTCAATATGGTATCCATTTTTGCGTATATCCTTGAAACTTAGCAAATTTCTTTTGGAATTGCTTGAATATAACGCATTTTGCAAATGGATTTGAGTGCCATTAGGTAACATAATGTGTGCTCTTCCAAAACCCTCAATTATATGGGCTGGTCCAGCTATTGTTGATACTTTATGCATGTCAAATACTAAATTTGAGAAAAAAATTTGATTCTTCAAAATCGTATGTGTTGTAGCACTATCTACCAAACACATATCCAAGTCATTTTTCTCCCTTCGTATATCCATACCTTCAATATGAAACAAAAGAAAATTTATGAACATATACTCAACTAACACAAATATAATAAAAGTAATTAAGCATACCAAACGATAACATCATATTATAGAGATGCAACTTTCAAATACATAACAAAGTAATGACATTCTTCAACAAACTCTCATGGCCTAGATAATCCATGATGGTAACTAAAAACAAAAAAAATATGACTTCAAATGTAAAAAGTTCATAATACTTGAAATAAAACATGTCGACCGAGTGCTCATTCAATGGAAGGTGGATTCGCCAGCATTTCTTCAAACTGTTCATTGGTAATCTGATTCCCATTTTGATCCTCAAAAAATCGGAACAATTCAACTAAGTGATGTCAAGTAGCTGGTCATTGTCCCAATATGCTGTCATATTTGCTTTCATTTTCTTCGATTCTTTGAATTTGTCAACATCTTGTTGATTAATTCGACATTGCTTAAACCAATGTCCATTTTTGCCACATTTATGACAAGCAGTACTACCCTTATTTGGTTTATATTGAGGATTTGAATTCCCTTTGTTAGAGGGTGTTGTCCACTTGTTCCATTTATTCTTTTGTGAACCACTATTTTCGTCTTTGTTATAAGGCTAATAACCATGACCATACCTCCAGCCATAACTTTTTTCTCTTCCACGTCCTCTACCACGACCTCTGGTAATCCCAAAATTTGCCTTTGCTTCAAGAATTGTCATTGACCCAGTTGGTCTAAAGTTGTAGTTTTTCATGAGAACGTTGCTATTTGCCTCTGCTACAAGGAGACAAGTCACCAGTTTAAAATATTTTGTGAAATGTCTTTCACGATATTGTTCCTGCAAAAGAACATTACTTGCATGAAAAGTGAAGAGGATTTTCTCAAGCATTTGAGCCTCTGTTACTTTTTCTCCGCACAACCTAAGACGAGAAACAATATTAAACAGAGCAGAATTATATGCTTTAACAGTTTTATAGTTTTGGTATCTCAGGTTCAACCATTCACTTTGAGCAATCGGAAGGATTACCATCCTTTGATGGTCAAATCTATCATTTAGAGATGTCCACAAACTCAATGGATCATCCTCACATAGATATTCTGCCTTTAGATCATCATGGATATGATGTCGTAGGAAAATCAAAGCCTTAGCCTTGGCTTCATAAGATTCTTTATTTTCCTTCTTAATAGTACCATCAAGCTTGTTGGACTGCAAGTGCAACTTCGCATCCAATTGCCATGATAAGTAATTGTCTCCGCTCACATCAAGAGCTTTGAATTCAATCTTTGCAAGACTCGACATCTATATAGCAGAAATAATTATATTAGAGATAAATTAATTTAAATAGTAAAATTGACAAGTGCTTTCAATATTACAAAATTTTACATATGCCACAATGTGATGAAACGCTATCAAAAAATATTATGTCTTATGTTTATCGTATATACAACAATGTGATCATTATATAATAATCTTTAGATCATCATGGTTTGTATTTTTGGTACTTTTTCATAATATGGTTCACATATACAACAATGTGAATTTGTACCTTGTGGAATAAATAAAATAAAATAAAATAATGGAAATAGCAATTTCATATAATCTAATTTAATGTAATAAACTCATTCATAATAAGAGAAGAATATTCAATATATTCTAGATTAATTTTATACTTCGGTAAAGTTCATAAAAAATATAGAAATGAGATTCGAGCATAATTTAAATAAATTATCATGAATTATCTATTTTGAATGAAATTGACTTCAGAGATCAGAATACACTAGCACATAACCAAATAGGTGTTGTATATGTGACATCGTGTCCATATAATGTGATGTAGTAATATTCATGTATGCAATAGAGAATCCAAGAGTATCTGACACTTGTATTTGACATTGTTATTAAAGGGATGAATAGATGCCAGATTAATTATATCCTATACTCTGGATATTTTTCTTTTACAGATTGTGCCTTTCAGCTAATAAATAAATCAAAATTTTGTCTAATTCATACATACATGTATAAAGAATAGGTAGATATGTGGTACATACATAATGAATTGGAACTTTCTTTGTCACACACAAAATATTAAAAGAACATTCGGTACTTAAGTTTACTAAAATATGTATCTATGTAAGCAAGACTAAACTCACCTTAAGTTTACTGAAATATGTATCTATGTATGCAAGACTAAACTCACCTTAGAGAACGGTGCTGATAACGTATTGTAAAGCAAAGAGATGAACAATAGAGAAAAATATTTCTTCATTCACTTGTACAAATCAACTTGATAAGAGCCCCTTATATAGGCTTACAATGGAGGTTAATATCATGATGACAATTAAAAGAAGAATGCCAAAAGCTATAGGTTATGGATAACCAAAAGCCATAGGTTATGGATAACCAAAAGGCATAGGTTATAGACACCAAATAATTATGGTGATTTATCCATATTTACAACAAAATGGCTAATAGGTCCCAACCTGTTAAACCCCAATATATAGTTGTTGTAGAGAGACATGTCAAGGAATTATGGATTTGTCATTAATGAGTAAGAAGATCAAGAGTGTGTGAAGGAATACACATATTAGTAGTTTTATATTTGAACTTATCTTATTAGACACGTAAATTACTTGATACAAGATTTTAATATTAGCAGTTCTTTTTATTTGGACTTAAATCGTTACCGTGTTATAGTTAGTTTTAGCTTTAGCATGTTTAGAACATTTAGTATATATAATACGTAAAATACTATTTGTTTATTCATATCCGCTAAAATGTCTCTGACATGTCTCCAACATCCATCATATACAACCTTGCAACATTCTTAGTTTATCTATGCACCGAGCCCCACGATGGACGTTAATCCACAAAAATTTGGAACATAGGCTTTGTTGGTGTAATTGTGAATGTCATGATGGTATAATTATCTAGCTTCCCCACGACATCATTTATGTTTGAGAAAATTTTGTTACCATCTAATCTAGCGAATGTCATTTACTAATTTCTTTTCTTTTCTTTTCTTTGTCACGTTGGCTCAGAGTGCTAGGTAATCAAGAAACATGTCCATAAAATGACCGTAGCTAAAACGATAACGATAAGGTGGACGAGTGAAAATACACTGAAAGATAGGATAACAAACGAGCATTCATGTAGGAAGTTGGAGGTGGCGCCGAGTGAAGATAATTTAAGAGAAAAATAGTTCCATGTGGTATGGACATGTGCAAGTAGACTAATACATGTACCAGTTGATTGGAGTGTTTCGATTCAGCCTAATGAGCCGCTAGAACAAAAGGGTAGCCTAAACAAACTTACATTGAAACTGTAGCAAAGAATATGGTTCTTGTCAATGTTACAGATGGCATAACCCTCATGATAGCTGAATGGAAGGAAATGATTCAAATAACCAACCCCAAAAGTTTGGTATAAAGGATTTCTTGTTGTTGTGTCGTCGTCGTCTTTGGCACCTTGGAGTTGAGCCTCATGAAGAATAAATAGTCACGTGCACATCCTCGTTTCTAAAATTGCAAACTTAGATTGGCTCGCTAGATACTTCAGTTTGTCATTAAGGCATCTTCTGCACAGTTCACCATTTTCCTCTGAAACCACTAGGCTTATCAAGATGACTCAAGTCACCAAACAATTGTGACCCTTTTAGTGACAATGAGTTCTCACTAGATCCTCGATATTGCAAAATTCAATCAAAACAACATCGACTGAAAAAATTGAAAGATATTGCATACTGTTATTTATTAAATCATGATACAAAAGGAAATTTTCAATGCTTGGATTGTCTAGAAATAGATAGCAGATTAAAGAAGCATTTTTCTAGACCTATCTAGTAGATATATTAGAACATCTATAGGAATTTCAAATGGTATCTAATTGTACATAAATGGCATCTAAATTGATATCCATGGACGTATATCAAGGGTAAAGGGAACCTCTTCTCTAGTCCGGACATCAGATCCAGATAAGGAAACCAGAAAACACCATTCTTAGATGCCGTCAATTAAGCCGGACCTTGGAGACGATGCTTAAGATGCATTACCCACTTCTGCATATGCCTTTGTTCGACAGAAGTATCTGAGCCAGGTTAGAAGGTGTGATGTGAACATTGGTTTTATTCGATCCTCCTATCTGGAGGCATACCAATGTTGTTGGCTTCTGATCAACCTGACAAGACCTTCTTCCAACTATCTCATGCCTTTAACTTGAATCCAACAAGAAACTACCAGTCTTGCACACTGTCCATAGTTCACAGCCAGGAGGATAGCTCCTCATTGTAGGAGTGAGTCTTGTCAACTATAACAGTTCCTTTTGTGATTCAATGTCTCGAAGACGAGCCTTAGCTATTTTTTGTGGCACCATGTTCCTTCTTTTTCAGCATAAAAGCAAAATTGATTGCAAAGTAACTGGAGACCTTTTTCAACTACATCTAGAAATGTTTCTAAATCTCTACAGAGTACAATTTGAATAACCATTTAGACTCTTTCCTATTACAAGAATGCCTCTCTTTCTCGCTTTTCTGTGTAAGGTTCATCAACATAACCTAAAGTGCCTTTTGGTAACCAGGCATCCTACGGTGGAAAACCCTTTAAAAGGGTGTAGTTGTCTAAACGAGAAGTAGCAAAATAAGCTTCTAGTCGGATAGTATAATCCAAAGCGAGGAAAACATAAAAGTTAAAAAAATTAGAGAAAAGGAGAGAAATAGGAGAATAAAATATGAAAGAAAGATTACGCTTTTTCTCTCCCTTCTCTCTTCCTCAAAATTCTATTTTTAGGTTCCTTTGGCTCTTGATGATGCTGAATTCTATCCGCTAAAGCACACCGCAACCAACTATATATTGTTTAATCATATTCTTAGTGTTATAGAAAGATGAAATATAGAACACATAAATGGCGCACACAGAGAAATAAGACCGAACAACCACAAACACAAGAGATTTAAGGTGGAAACCCTAAACAAAAAACCACCACAAAGCATAGAAATTTCACTATTGTAGAGTAGTGATGAAAACTATCCTCTACATATCAAATGGGGGCTATTTACCTAAAGTAGTTAGGATAAGTAATAGGTAAAATCTCGCAAATACCCTCAACTTAATTTTGGTACTCAAAATACAATATAAACACAAAAAAACTGACTTGGGTACCATATGGATGACTAGGTATTGCTTGCTGCTGGATTTTGTGAGCCTTAATTATGAAGTAATTGGAATACTAGGATTAAGCCCAAATGAGAAGGCTTATAACAAAGCCCAAATCCTAGTCGAAACTTGGTCGTAATTCTTATGAAACTCAACGTCAAGCAATACCCAGTCATCCTAAGAGTAGGACTAAACTATATGTTACATATAGATTGTGGTGTGCTTCGGACGGGTAAAATCGGGTGACAACAAGATCAAAAGGAACATAAAAGTAAAAGTTAACAAAGTCTAACTTCAGAAGGTCTTAAACAAGGTTCACGCTTTTGGCATGTCTAGTCCATACTCATCCTAACTGATATTGACTACAGAAATTATGGCTTTCTTTCCTGGTCAAATGAACAAAGAAATTTCTAAAAAAAGAGATGGAAAAAAAATGACGACACAACTATTTGATCGTGTCAAATATCAACATGCTATAGTGTTTTGATAAAATTCCTTGTCAACACAACTTAAGCATTACCTTTGTCAAAAGTTGTATACTATAAGGCCTCGTTTGGTTCGCGGAAAGGAAAGGAAATCAATTCTTTGCTCTTTCCTTTGGGAAATTGCAGTTTCCATCAATTTTTCTTTGGGTGTTTGGAAGGCCAAGAAAATTGGGAGGGAAAGTGAATCATTGGAGTGGAAAAGTGAATCCTTGGGGGGGGGGGGGGGGGGGGGGGGTGGGGGGGGGGGGGGGGGGGGGGGGGGGGGGGGGGGGGGGGGGGGGACAATTCCCCCCCTTATTTTTCTTTCCTTTGGGAATCATTTTCCTTTACTGTTCATTTCCTTTGGCATCCAAACACATGAAATGAATGACTTTCTTTCCCAACATCGTGATTCCACAAACCAAACGAGACCTTAGTTCATATATTGTGTGTACTTTGTCTAAGCAAGTAAAATAAACAAGAATATCTCTTGCGGGTGAATAATTCAACAATATTGAATATCATTCCTCTAAAAACTAATAGGAAGAACAAATAGTTCATATGATTATCCCTACACGTGTCAAACGAAATTCTTGTGTTTGAATAATATTTTATTGTTTAGCTTTCTGAAACTAAGAACTATGAAACTCCGATCCAAAACCGTCGAAAGTGTCGACGCAGTTGATAACAATACTCATAATAAGGTTCTAAAATCGTTTGATACCGACACCGCAAACCTTGGTTGACAACCAGTTGGGAGTGTTTGCTAAATCTTCCTTCTCAACCCTCTTGAGCCATAATTGTTACTCGGTAGTCTATCCCACTTTAAAGGGAGAAGACTTGGAGGAACACACTACCAAGTTCCAGTTCGTCATTCTGACCACGTCTTTAATTCTATCCTTTAAAAAATAGGGTAGCATGATATTGGTAATTGGTTTGTAACAAACCATTACTTTTCAAATATGGCAAGTCGAGACCTGTTTCCTCAACTAAAACTATCAACATGAATATGGTTATCAAGATGACAATGACAACTAAAATCTGAATTAGATTCCCCGTTCCATAAGCTATTAAGATGATCCAAATTCTATATTGTAGACAATATTGTATGTTTAAATTCTTAGCAAGGTACCTGTTCGCTATGACAAGTTTACTAATTCTAATTTCATTAGCGAATATTGTACAACAAGCTACTTTATCTATTCATCACACTCTTCTACCAAAAGGAAAAGAACAAATATATTGTGGCTTACTTAGTAATTACACAGAGAACCGTGCATGCCAAGATCCAGGTTGTTCGAAATATTGAAACCTTGGTTCCTACAAGAATATAGATATGTCTCCTAGATTGATTTTACTTGTACAAGATCCAAATTCATGCCCAGATCTTATTAGGGTTTGGATTCATGTCAATTTGCACTTGAGATAAGCCAAAACTCTTATTGTATAAAAAAAAATTATTAGATGATCTTACAGCATGGCCACGTGATACTCCAAACCAGTGCAGTCAAAAGCACGTCTGAGGCGTGCCTCGCAGCAAGATGAATCAGTTGTGTCTCGCATCTCACTAGGCGAGTCTCATTTCTATGCGCGCACAAGGCGCACCTTGCAGAAGGCGCCAACAAGAAAATGACCGTCTTATGTATTTGCTTTTTATTTTGGCTCTATGGGCTTATCCGACAAAAATTATAGTGATGAGAGTATTGGTGGTGAGATGGTGACGATGATTTGATGGAGTTTGATGAAAATGAATGATTGTTCTATTAGCTCTACTTTTATTTGACAATTTTGTTCCTTTTATTTTGTTACTTCTTGTTAGAGAACAAGAATTCTTGTTAGTTCTATTAACTGCTACTACTGCTCTACTAGTTTACTTGGTAATATTTAACATTATTTTGTTGGTTTTAACATGTTATTTGGTTTTATTTCTTACATTACTAATTTATTTATTTATGTATATTTTTATTATTTTTTATTTTTGCGTCTCGCTCCGCTCGGGTGTGCGTCTTGCGTCTCGGACGATATGGACCCTTTGTGCCTCGAATGTACCTTGCGTCTTTGCCTACCTTGCTCCAAACCACTCAAAATGGTACAATTGTACTCTCAACCAATCAAAATAGTATGTGTACTCCATCATTCAATCATGTGGTATAATATACCATTTTGTGTGGCTTGGAGTACCACATGACTATTCTCTAAAATAAAGACGGTTAACTTGTAAGAGGGACTGATAAATTTCTGAGCTCCTCATGAAACATTATCCTCATTTCAATGATAATAGGTAATATAAAATTGTAACATTCTTGGAGGTGTAAGAGGTTGTTTTGTGACAAGAGAGGTCACTAGTTTGAGGCAGAGCCAAAGCAAAGGAGACGACATAATTACCGATTGAGACACAACCCCTCTTGAAACGTTATCATACAGTATGATTCTGTATTAGGTTATGAAGTGTGGGTCCTTAAAAAGATCTGTCTATTTCAAGCGGATAATCCTCTTTTATCTGCTTTAGGGAATCAAAATGGACCAGGGATCAAAATGGACCAGATAGTCGGTCAGACTGTTGTTTAGGCCCACGTAGGAGAACTGTACATTTTATCTGACAATAGGGGCCTTATTTGAGGCAGACGACAGAAAGGGAGCAATCCATTAGAAAAAAGAAATAACATGAATTGAACTACATTCACTCCTTTAGTTCTACAGAAAAAAGAGCAAAGCACATGCTATTACAGTATTACTAGCCTAACTATTATCCACTGTCACCTGTCATATGCAGGAGCGGCAAAAACTTACTCCAGAATCCCAGCAGCACATTATGGGAATTCTATCCTAAAATTAAATAGTTTCCTCTGATACAACGAAAGGAAAAGGAAAAGTGGAAAAGCCTCACATTAATAGTTTTCTGTATGAGCTTTGCCCTTTCTTCGGCCTCTGGGGAGGCTTGGACCCTTTGAAGATCATGAAGTCCTCCTCCTTCTCCTTCACTGTCAGCTGTATTGCCAACTTTGGCCACGCAGTGTTATTCTCACTTACCTGATGAAGAACCCCCACCCTTTTCCAATGAACCACAGCCCCACCAGCATTCGCTGCAGCTTCCAAATTCCTGACAGAAATATCAAAACAAGAACAATTAGATTAACATATTAAACAGGACCAGATGATAGATTTTAATATCTAATATGTTGATGGTTATTATGACAGACGAGGGAGGAGCTGTGAGAATGGGGGAAGTTTCTTCCATTTGGGGAATCGAGTTAGTCTTTAGAGCTTGTGCTGTTGTGTTACATGATTTATAGATGAAGAAAGAAATGATCCATGTTTTCACTTGGATTGAACAGGAAAGCTTAAATTTATTCAATGGATCCAGTCGAAAAGATAGATGGATGTTTCAGCTTATATTTATTGTTAAGATCCATACAACAAAATTCAATGGGGTTTCATTGAACCAGCATCTGATGGAACATATAGTGTGCATCCTTCCTCAATGGATTTACATATTCAGTGGATATGCATTCAAAGGAAGTATTTATTACTTCTGGATTCAACTGGACAAGTTGGTTTTATTTTTCCTAAAACATGAGCATTGCAGGTTCCTATCAGGTTGGATGTACTTACAGAATTATTTGACAGAAGTTGTAGAAATCTTAGTGTTTTAGCCCATGTTGTTTCATCATGGGATAACATATTAACAAATCCTAATCAAGTAATCAGACTAAAACGACAATAATTTTGTAAGTGTTTAAGTTGAACAATATGAGGATAGACCTTCTACCCAAGGAGATGAAGATGCTATTTTTGGTCTAATATGTCAATGAACACCCCCCCCCCCCCCCCCCCCCCCCCCCCCCCCCCCCCCCCCCCCACACACACACACAAAAACAACTATCTACTCAAAAATGCTTTGAATCATCAAAAAATAGCTATTTACTAATGTGCATGCACCAAGTCAACATTAGGAAACAGCTCCTTTGACTTAAATTTCATCATCTACAATTCAAAAGCATTTTAGAGTAGATTAGAGGATTTGCTTAAGATAATTGACTCAAGTAGACTAGAGCTGAGAGCTACCTCATATTCTTAAACTTAAATACTAAGATATTATCCCCATTTTAGTCCATTATGACGTTGTTTGGCATGTCATAACTCATGGAGAAGCAACATGAGTTACCGCATAACTACATCAGGGTGATTCCAATTGCTTGATGCGATAACATAAGATGCAAATCAAGAATTTTTTTTTTCTTGGGAATGTTTTACTCAAAGTTGCCTGCAACATAAGAAGTTAATGGGTTACCGTATCTCATGAAGCGCTCAATTTGGTAGGAAGACAAGTTGCAATTGTTCAAGTTTTCCCCTTGAGTTGTTGCAGCCTATGTTCCGTGGAACATGAATTGCATCTTGATATGAGTTGCGATCAACAAAATCAGACCCTAATGTTTCTTTTTTCCTTGTGTTGGGTAATAACTGATAGCTACTTCCACAATGTTATATTTCTCTGATAAAGAGAAGTAAACTGGACCTTCTGATCTCATTTTCTACAGCTATACCCTTTTTAGCAAACAAACAATTTGGAAGTTGGAAAGTTATTCTCTTTCTAGTTTGTAGAAACTAGACACTAGAGAAAGTGCATGAATGCAATGACAGGTAACTAATAATATTAACAATATAGATAAATTAGTTTCCATCAGTGTTTCAAATATAAATGTTGGTCCCTCTCCTTTCCACCTATTTACCATCTATGTTGCACAGACACGACAAAATGGTGTCCGTATCCATATTGTGTGTTCGTACCCGTATACGTGCAACATAGGGAACTACCTTTGTATCTATTTGAAAATGTCGGTATCCCGTATTTGTATCGTATCCGCATCCGTAACCACCCGTGTCTGTATTCGTACAACATAGTTTACCATTTTTGCTGATGTGCTATAAAAATTTAAAACTTGGTTTACAAGAACAAAACATCACAGTATCACATCAAGGGGAAACTAGGAAGAATTCCCGCAAGTTTCCTGTTCCAATGTTAGTTTCTGGTTGCCAAGTGGGGTCTCTGTTTGAATAAAAAATTTAACAAAGTAAATTAACTAATTCGATAAGCCAATTAATACACAGAATGAGTATTTTCCATAAATTACCTACAAATAAAATTCATTTCTAACTTTTAGTAAATAACACGAGATCAATCACAAACACAAAGGAGAATTGCCTGAGGGCTCGAGGAAGGGTCGGGGAGAAAGGGGTCCTATTAGGCGCCGGAAGGCTGGCCCGACGGTCAGCGCCACGAACTGCGACGAAGGGCTTCTCGTGAGTACCATTATCGTTCCTTTGAATCTTCAAGCACCTTAGCCGCTTCCGGCTGCCCCATTGTAATTGTAACTGCAACTCCTTCTCCGTGGACAACCGACCAACATTTTGGTTATTACTACCCACTCCTCCTCCTCCTCTTCCACCCCGGGTTTGATAGCGATTCCTCTCCATGTCAGTCTGGCAAAGTCCTGCCCAATGCCACACAAAGCTTGCAAATTTCACTACTCTCATTACTAAATAATAATAATAATAATTTGAGATTTTGTGTCGTGTCAGACATGATGCGACACGGACAAATTATTGGCCATGGCAACCAAAGTGTGCAAATTTCAGTACCCTCATTACTTCAAAAATTAAAATACAATATATTAAAAATTGAGAAATTAAAGAAACTGAAGGAGAATTGGGAGCTATGCGGCACCGACACGAATACGACACGCCATTGATTCAGGCGTGACCTAGTTTGTTATTTCGAAGTGTCCGTGTCGTGTCCGTGCTTTTCCTAAGCTCGGGAAGTGCTAATTCGCAGTAGAATTCCACTTGTAAGTGAGAATTCACAAAAAAAAATTTGATCAAAAACTAGGAAATTTTCTTGAGAGAGAGAGAGGATTGCGATCGAAAGATGAACCTCAGATTTCCTCCTTCGGAGTTCCAATTTCAATTCCAATCAATGGGTGTGGATCGATCACCACCACCATTAGAGCATTCAAGAATTCTAGATTTTGACTTGATCTTGAATTTATAGAATTTAGTGGACCTGTGAATAATTTTGGGAAGCTCGAGAAGAATCGAATGGGAACAACAAATAATCTCACTCTTCACTCTCTAATTTGGAACTGTGTTTTCTAAAACCACCCCTTTTTGTTTTCTTTGTTATTCTCTCTCTTTTGTCTCTAGAACTTGGAACCCCTATCATCCGTTGATCATAAAGATCAACGGTGTAGAAATCTTTTGGAGCTCCTGCATAGACTTTTGGGAGTTTTGATAGAATCTCCCGAAACGAAAAAATCATGACGTATGCTAAAGCTAATTTATCGTGTAAATATATTAATTTAAACAAAATACTGAATAATGTAGTCCACATGAGATGAATGGAAGATAAATCAATCATAGTAATTTTCTTAGAGGCATTACTTGTATTTGGAGTAGGACTTGAAAAACAAAAATTCGTGAAAGTGGGTGGAAATTAGCCAATTGTATTATTTCATCTTATTGCATTCATTTTTTTATTAATAATTACTAATATGTAATTAATTATATTTTGTTAATTAAGATAATTAATTAACTAAAGTTAACTAGTATACTTAGTTAATAAAATTATTTTATTTATCGTAACTCGACTATTATTGATTATTAGTCAACTAAATTAAGTATATTAATCAAGTATTAGTAATTTATTATCGAAATTAAAACAACAAAAAATAAATATTATTGATTACCTATAAGTAATTAAGCTAGTTAAAAATATAAATTAATAGTTAATTATTTTATTTAATTAATAGGTATGAATCTTATGAATTTATTATATAATTATGGTGGTATTTAATTAGGAATAAGATAATTAATTAATAAATATATTTGTTAAAATTAAGTACTAGTATTTAATATTTTGTTAACTAATTATTATTATTATTATTATTATTATTATTATTATCCACCTTAACTCTTCCGTTTCCACTTTCTTCTTTAAAAAAACATCTCTTGGTATTTGCAGGAAACAAAAAAAAAGAGAAATTTTGAGTGGCACCCCACTTTATTTTACCATTTTTAAGGTGCACCCCACAGTTTTACCATAATGCAAGACACCCCCCACTTTTGACGGAAAACGTCCAAAACTGACGGTCAAAGAGTTTGACCAATATTTTTTGACGAAAATGCCCTCGTCTCTCCCAAACTCACTGCTGCTGTTGCTGGGTTGGGTGGGGGGGTGGGCTGCGGTCTGGGAGGGAGGGGGGTGGGGCGAGGTCGAGGAGGGGGGGGGGGGGGGGGGGGGGGGGGGGGGGCGGGCGAGGTCGGGGAGGGGAGGGCGGCAGCCGCAGTCGCGTTCATCACCACCACCACCACCTTCACTATCACCACCACCACCATCACTATCACCATCACCACCGCCCCCCCTACCCCCCACCGTCGCAGCCGCCCTCCCCTCCCCGACCTCGCCCCCCCTCCTCGACCTCGCCCCCCTCCCCGACGGCAGTCGTCCTCCCCTCCCCGACCTCGCCCCCCATCCTCGACCTCGCACCACTCCCCCGACCTCGCCGTCCCCCTTACCCCCCACCGCCGCAGCCGCCCTCCCCTCCCCGACCTCCCCCCCCCCCCCCCCCCCCCCCCCTCTTCGACCTCGCCCCCCCTCCGACCGCAGCCGCCCCCCCCCCCCCCTCCTCGACCTCGTCCCCCCCCTCCCCCGACCTCGCCGCCCCACCCTACCCCCCACCGTCGCCATCCCCTCCCCGACCTCGCCCCCCCCTCCTCGACCTCGCCGCCCCCCCTCCCCGACCGCAGCCCCCCCCCCCCCCCCCACAGCAGCAGCAGTAACAACAATGAGTTTGGGTTTGAGAGAGACGAGGGCATTTTCGTCAAAAAATGTTGGTCAAACCCTTTGACCGTCAGTTTTGGACGTTTTCCGTCAAAAGTGGGGGGTGTCTTGCATTATGGTAAAACTGTGGGGTGCACCTTAAAAATGGTAAAATAAAGTGGGGTGCCACTCAAAATTTCTCAAAAAAAAATTGTTTTATGGGTGAAGATCCAAATCCCTCTTCCCACTTAGTTCACCGAACAGGCTCTTACCAAACAGGTTGATAAATAAAGGAATATTTTAGCATATGCCACCATTATAAATGTCGATACTAGTATATACCTCTACTATAAATGTCGATACTAGCATAAATAATGGGATATTTTAGCATATGTCCCTTACACCTAACCCCCAAACCTGGCCCACCATGCCTCTCCTCCAATAAGCATACGACACATGATCCGCAGGTCAAGACTGTGGTCCAAATTCGCGGACAACCTAGCACAGCACTGCTCTTTGCTAATATTTAGTTATATAAAGAAACCAACAGTTTCCTTCCCTTCCATAATTACCAATTCATACCGGGTTAATTGCCTGCATAAATCAGCCGCACTCAAACTCTCCATGTACCATTGTCTTCCAGAAAGGCTAGCTAAATGCCAAGACCTAAGAAGCACGGACACTCCAAAATACATTTCGTGTCCGTATCTTGTTGTGTCGGTCACACTATGGTGCCAAATTCATGCTGCCAGTTCGTGTCGGAACATGTCGTCGTGTTGAATCCGTACATGTATATAAATGACAGTATAAATTAAAATTATACCTGATGGATAGTATATCTCAACAATGTAATAACTTTGAAAACAAACATTATTCCAATGATGAACTTTTTTTTTTTGGGTGTCAACTAATAAATTTCTCTCAATTTACATGCTAGACGATCACAATGCGCATGCATGGGAACAGCTTCAAGTCCCCTTACAACGAAGGCTAACAAGAAAAAGAGACCGGCCCCAAAATGAAGCAGTACTCAATTCTAAGCTACTTCTCTCTCTCTCTATATATATAGATCGATGATCTCAAGCCGACGTGTCGACCGCCGTGAACGAATTGGTTCGGGACACGGGCAACGACCTCGGCGTCCTCGGGTGGTAGTTCCTCTGCTTGTTCCCCTTCTCGTCGTACCTCGCTGCCTCCTGCTCGTCGTCGCTGTTAGGGACCTTGCACCTCCCCCCCAATATTATGGTCTTCATCCACACCGACTCCTCCGCAGCCGCCGCCACTTTCTCCACCTCCTCCTCCTCCTCCTGCTGCCGCGGCTGCTGCTTCTCCTTCTCCTTCCTGTGCGTCCGAATCTTCGACACCCTCTCGGTCAGCCTCATGCTGAGGCTGGCCGACAGCCGGCTACGCTGCTGCGAGGATGACACGTCCCGGGTCGATACCGGGCCGATAGGCCCGTGTGTCGCAGCCACGTCGAACACCACGGGAGGAGGACGATATTTGGTACGTTCTTGATCGTGATCTTGATCACGTTCCGGCGGCGACATCATCTTGTTGGCTGCAGCTTCGGCTGACATCGTATCGGTCTTCTTCACCGACTTGTCGGACGTCGCCGACGATATCGTCGTGGATGGAGACGACGGTTGCTGTTTCTTCGGGGTCGGGGGCTGCGATTTCGGGCTCGAGGACCTGCGGTGGTGCGTCATGCAGAGGGTGACGAAGACGGCGGCGGTGGCGGCAATGCTCGCGGCCAGGAGAGGGAGGGAGAGCGCAGAAGAGCTGCTGGCTAGAGAAGAAGGGATCGGTCTTCCCATTGTGTTTGAGAAGAGGAGGGGTTGTTTGTTTGTTGATTTGTTTATTTTGTGTCCCTCTGTGTTCTTCCTTGTATGGATTCGATCCGGAAAGGAGGGAATGAGGAGAGGTGGTGCAGTTGAGAAAGATGATCAGTTTCTTCGTTTGTGGCCATGAGAGGGTTAATG
The DNA here is from genome assembly GCA_029216955.1 of Iris pallida. NCBI lineage: Eukaryota > Viridiplantae > Streptophyta > Magnoliopsida > Asparagales > Iridaceae > Iris > Iris pallida. The sequence goes on from JANAVB010028398.1 coordinate 14,814,235, forward strand.
AACTGTCACAGCTACTAAAATTAGCTACGTACGTACGTACGTTTTTGTTCAACTTTTAAACTTCTTGTGGATTGTAATGTAGCAATGATCATAAGTTAAGTTGTCACGAACAAAGTGAAGCAAAATATATATATGCTAGTAAATGCACGTTCATTGCAAGTATAATAATAATATTATTTTAATTTTAGTCATATTTTTCCTTTAACTCGTGTGATTAAGATAAAAGGTATTTCTTTTGATTGGTTGAGTTCGATTCATGTATTGTTATATATAACAAATAAAAAAATCAATAATTTTTTTCATATAATTAAAATAAATTTAAATTAATAAGTGACAATATATATACAGTTTAAACGACTCACTTTTGCTTATTTCTTTGTCCATAGACAAAGAGTTTACTACCTCAAAACTCGTAAATCATGCTCCCAACCTAAAGGAACATATGCCTGTTGCTTTGTCCATAGACAATAACAAAATATTTGTGAGGTGAATATAGTAGATAAATGTGATGTTAGTCACACTTAAGTATAGTACACAATTGCAGTATTGAGAAGTACTAACCTTCTCGTGCTGTAAATTTTCACTAGATAGTGCAATGTCACTGTAGCCTTGCACACAGTACACCATGATGTTTGCCAACCATTGCAGGTCTTGCAGTTCCTACGAAAGGGGAAAAATGCTTCTTTGTGAAAACATGTTAGGAACTACGAGACATCAAACCAATCTAGAAATAATTTACAAATGGTAAAGTAGACAATGTACACCAAACAAGCCTAATCTTTTCAAAGTAGAGATGTAAACGGACCGGACAGACACGAATAGTCCATTGTCTGTGTTTGATCCAAAAATAAAAATGAGTTCAGCCGAACGAACACAGATAATCCATTGTGCAAGTTTGAACCACACGGACATGAAAAATTCAGTCCCTTAATTCAATCGAACAATCCGTAGACAAATTAAATATATTACAAAAAAAACTGTTACTTTATCAAGTTTCCTTAGTTTAAGGAAAATTCAGACTCAACAAACAAAAATTAATGCAAAACTAAAATGATATGACAAGCAAAATCAAAAAAGAGTATCCACTATCGGACAATTTGCAAACAAATTTGGACCAGACATAAATATAACCATATCATGTCCAACTTTTAAATGGACCAAAAAAATGTCTAAATCATTTTCGTTAATAAAATCGGACGGCCCACATTTTTCGATTCATACCAACCGATTTATCCATTTTACAGCCCTATTTCAAAGTAATTCAACATTATTATTACCATTTACTCACATGGCTGTAGAATTAGAAATTTTGAATCAAGTAGCTATCAACAGCCGCAGAGAAAACCCCACCGACCCAATAAATTTGCACAATAATATTTCCATTCAAGCTCATAATATCCAAAATACTAAATCCACATAATTTAACCACACATAACCAAATATTAAACATCGCATTAGAACTAACAAGCAAATACTAGAACCCTAACCTAACCATAGATAGAATAGGCCGTCGCATACTCTCAGGCCCTCTCCCCGCGGATCCGGCGAGCGAGCTGGATGTCCTTGGGCATGATCGTCACCCTCTTGGCGTGGATCGCGCAGAGGTTGGTGTCCTCGAAGAGGCCGACAAGGTAGGCCTCCGCCGCCTCCTGGAGCGCGGCGACGGCGGAGCTCTGGAAGCGGAGGTCGGTCTTGAAGTCCTGCGCGATCTCCCGGACCAGGCGCTGGAACGGGAGCTTGCGGATGAGGAGCTCGGTGCTCTTCTGGTACTTGCGGATCTCGCGGAGGGCGACGGTGCCCGGACGGAAGCGGTGGGGCTTCTTCACCCCGCCGGTCGCCGGAGCGGACTTCCGGGCGGCCTTGGTGGCCAGCTGCTTCCGCGGGGCCTTGCCGCCGGTGGACTTGCGGGCCGTCTGCTTCGTTCGCGCCATTTGGGAGGGGGGGAGGAACTAGGGATAGGGACCTAGGGTTTGGAGGAGTTTGGGGGGGGAAACTTTGGAAGCGGTGGAGAGAATCGATGGGAATGGAGGAATATATAGAGAGTGTGGAAATTTTCGGGGATTTGGGCGGGAGATGATTTTAGGCGTTGGATTGGAATACGGAATGGACGGCTGGATTTTTAGTAGGAAGAGCACACCGATAGCGATCCGTGGCGTTTAGTTTCAGCCAATGACGCAACTATATTGGTTTCTATTGCTAATAAGAGCATCTCCAATCCGATTTTGAGTTTTTAAAAAAAAATGTTGCCACATAGGAATAAAAAAAAAATTATTGATGAAGTCATTCTCTAATACAAATGTTAAATAAGTTGTGAAATTGACATGTAATGACATGGCAAAGATATTGTGACGTTAGTTAGACCATCTCCAATGGTGATTTCTAAAATTAAGTTGTTATCCTACTTGGCATTGTACTTCAAGGAGATTTCTATACTAGTTGGAAGAGATTCTACATAAAAATTGTATACATACAAAAAAATGCTTTCCAATGGTTCTCTATTTCTATCCTATGGCCTCGTTTGGTTCGCGGAATGGAAGGGAAAAGAAATCAATTCCTTGTCATTTCCTTTTTTTTTGGCCTCGTTTGGTTGGCGGAATCTCCCGGTTGGGAAAGGAAAGTGATTACTTTCCTATGTTTGGGCGTCCAAGGAATTGAGTAGGAAAGGAAAGTGATTCCCAATGGAAGAAAAATTATGGGGGAAAGTGATTACATCCATCAAAGGAAGGAATCACTTTTCCACATTGAAGTATTCACTTTCCTTTCCAAATTCCTTGGCATTGCCAAACATCGGAAAGGAAAATCAATAGCAATTAAAGTTTCCCAAAGGAAAGGAAATGACAAGGAATTGATTTCCTTTCTCTTCCATTCCGCGAACCAAACGGGGCCTTTGGGAAACTTTAGGGTCCGTTTGGATAGGTTTTCTGAAATTTTATTCTGAAAATAATTTTTAGAGATGATTTTATAAAGTTGTTTTCTGGATATAGAGATTTTGAGTTTACGTTTGGTTACTTTCGTCTGGAAATAGTTTTCTCCAATGGGGGTTTCTATCTTCCCTATTTCTATGGAAGAAATCCATTTTAGAAAAAACTTCTCCCAATGGTGATTTCTATCACCATTTCTATCATAGGTGGTAATGATGTAGGATGGAAACTTTCTAGGAGGGTTTCTACATGTAGAAACTCTCATAGAAATTCTCCTATCTCTCATGACAATTATTATTGGGCCCCACACCATTAAATTGGTTATTTTACTATATGACACATAGGATAGAAATGGAGAACCATTGGAGAACATTTTTGTATGTCTACAATTTCTATGTAGAAACTCTTCCAACTAGGATATAAATCTCCTTAAAGTACAATGCCAAGTAGGATATGTCACTACCACATTTCTAGTGTGAGGGTATTTTTGTCATTTTTGGGGTAATTTAAATTTATTAGAATTTATTAGAATTTTTGGGATTTTTTAGGAATTATTTTGGAATTGTTTGGACTAGATTGATTTTTGGCTAGTTTGGACCCATGTAGACCAACCTAGGAGCTAACCCTAGTTAGTATGGACTTGGTTAGGTTATGTGACTCTAGTCTAACCTAAGTTAATCCTTGGTTTGGTCATTAGACTCTAGTTAGCATTAGGAAATTAGATAAGTCATAAGTCATGACTTATGGTTTTAACCATTTAATAAAACAACTTAGCCATAGCCTATGTGACTTGGCCCAAAGCCCAAATTAGCAAACCCTAACATTTTGTCCAGCCAACCTAGGGATTTCTCCACTATTTAATCTCTCCTAAAATCTAGGGCTAGCCTCTTCCTTAGGAATTTATTACAAGAGAAGAAAGAGGTGAGTCCCCATGTTCAAAAATCCCTAGAAAATCCATTTTTTCTCCTTTTTAATCCAAACAAGTTGCAATAGGTTCTAATTATTGTTTTCTTGCTGTTGGAATTGGTTGTTCTCAGTTTTCTATCAATTTGGAGGAGTTTCACCATTGTGAAGAACATCACTCATTGAGCTTTTTGGAGGATTTTGATACATAGAGGTAACTCTCTATTTTCACCATAGAATTCTGCTTTAATTGCATGTATAGGGAGCCCTAGACCTAATATTACAGTAGGAATAGGAAACCTTAGGTTTTTGTGTCGTTTCGTGTCCTAACAGGACACGTATCAATGTCCTGTTCTTAGTGTTTGTGGAAATGCCACTGTGGACTTGTTTGTGTTATTTTCGAATAATTTCTGAATGAGAAATTTCATTTTGATGTCGCTTACAAGATTTTAATGGACTGAGATTGTTTCGTGCTCGTGTCGTGTCATTTTGGACACGCGTGCACATGTGCTGCACACGCTCGCGCGCGGCCTGCGGGATCCCCTGCATCTCGGGGTCTCCACAGGATACGACACGTATTGCCTTGACACGAAACTTTGAGGGAACGTTGGGGCACCTCCTGACATCACGTTCCCCAAGTTTCGTGGGACTTCGTGCACTGGTTGATGAGAAATCGACCGTGCACGGGTTTTTCCCTGAGATGTGCGCACTGTGTAAACACGTACTGATACGGCTTCGAATAGCTGGACACGACACACACTGACACGATTCAGGCACTTAGACACGAGCACCTATACCTAGTCTAGTTGGGGACACGAGCACGGAGCCTGAGATGGCCTGTGTCGGGTGCACGACACGCGTGCACGCCCGCACGATGCTGCCCAGTTTCCTGTGTCCTGATTTACCCGTTTGGGTTTTAACTTGAATGGACACATTTGTGTCCACTTCTGTGGACACAAACACGTCACACAGCACGTGTGCAATGTATGTATAGGTTACCAACCACTGTTTTATTATCTTAATTGATTTTTATTGATAAAACTCGATTTCCCTATTTCCTAAAAACTGTGAATCAATCCCAGATTTCCTGTTATTCTCAGTTTGCAAAGTTGAACTTTGGACATCATTTGATCCCCATTAACACTGTTATTTACATGTTATAAAACCCCTAACATGTTCACCTACTTGAGTTCTTCTAGTATGTCAAGTTTAGGTGTCAATTGTTGTGAATTGATTCACTTAGAGTGAATTATGTGTGTGGACTGTTTTCCCTTAACAGTTCTAAATAACTGAGCCTATTCACTGTTATAATTTGAAACCTAAAATCTGATTTTGTTTTTTATTCAACTTGTGTACTGTGATAGGAAGACCTAAGATGATTTTCTTTCCCTTTTAACTGAATTAATAAGCTATTATTGTATGTGGTTGATCCTTAAACTAAAATCTGGGATTTTTAAGAGGAATCCAAATTGTTTTGGTGTAGGATACTCTAGAAATCTGAAATGAGTTTCGTTGATAACTGAATTCAAAATCTGAGATTGTTTGTAGAACACATTAAACTGTTTTGGATTCCTGTTTTACTGAGTTTTGAATGGGATAGTTCACTAATAATCCTCACTGATTTCTCACTAATTCCCTTTGTTTCACACTGTTTTACTCATGTACACACTCATGCCCACATGCAAGTTCAGCCCTTTTTTGAAGTTCCTGTCATATGTCCTATACACATTGACACCATTTCACACACACCCTTTGTGAGACCCGTCTCACTGTATCGGTACTTTATACGGATACATATTTATTTGAGCCGTATTTCGTATTTATCAATTTGTGTGATATTTTAAAATTTTCCTAAGTGTAGGATTTTCATGACTTGATTTAACTTGGACTTGGTTTTATTTGGTTCGGTTCCACTTTGACTTGGTTTGGTTTAGTTGATTTTTTATGAGATGAGGTGTATGGTGGAGATTGCTTGGGCTTGTTATATAAGCCACCTACCACTCTCTCTCCTCCATTATTTTTTTCATTTTCATCTTCATCTTCTTCCTCCAGCCCAAGGCAAGTACACCTTGCCGAATGTTGGACGATTTCAATTTCGTTTGTTCCGTTATCTTTATGGTTACATTCTAAGCATATTTAGAACTTGGAGTTTTCCAATTTGATGGCTAGATTGTTGTATATCTAACTTTGAAGAAATTTTGGTTTTATGGGTCTTGATCTATTTTGACTGCATGTTCTTGGTTAGCAAGTGCTTTCATGTAGTTTGTTCTCTGTAATATGGATTTGGGGCTCTCAGTGTTAGTGGTAGGAGCTTGAGTCATGGATTCCATGGCCATCTCCTCGGATTAATTTGTTGTTCTGGAAATAGTGAGCCGCATAGGCTGTGGCAATAGCATTAAATGCAGGCTTGCATTTTGTTTGCCACTTGCATTAATATTTGTCCTCAGTATTTTTTTAGTATTAATACTTGCTCTCCATTTCCATTTGAGCCGCATGGAAAGGAGCTACAGGGCTTTGGCATCTGCATTAAATGCATGCTTGCATTTTTTTATTATTAAATAAATAGTGAGCCGCATAGGCTTTAAAGAAAGCAATTAATTGTACTTTTCTTATCATGCAATTTTTCATGCATTCTTTCTTAATGCATTTTTTTCCTTACATTTTTCCTAAGAAATCCTTTGCTGGCCGCATGAGTTCAGGAGCTAGCCGCATAAGGTTTCCTAAGGCTTTATATTTTGCATTTAAGACCCTAATGTTTAATATATTATGCTTAGTGCATTGATTACATGCCTTTGGAATAAGCTAGCCGCATAAAGTTTCTTAAGGCCTTATGATTAATGCATTTAAGACCTTGCTATTTCATATTTTATGCTTGAAATTCTAATGCATTACTTTTATGCATTATGCCTTTAAGGCCCTAAATGTTTATATTTTTATGCTTTAGTCCTTAGGATTGCATTTAATGCAATTTTTTAGCACCCTTGGCCGCATGAAGTCAACTTCACTCTTGGCCTTAGATATTTTGGCCCCATAGTATATTAATATTTAGTTTGTGCCTGGCCTTTACATTGTTGCTGGCCGCATGAATATAATCCTTGGCCGCATGGCCTCTTCCCACTTGTTGGCCGCATGGCCATTGTACTTTTGGACTTGAATTTAATATTGGAATGCATGGCTTTTATTGAGCTGCCTGTACTTGCAGGATATATTTTAGTATATGTCGTCATTGCTTGGCCACGTGAACCAATATTTAAATGGTTCACGTGAACTTTTCTTATTGCATTAATTGTGGGGGGTCCTACATAGCTTCTTTTAGTTGACTTGCTTGCTGAAGTAGGATTTTGCATTTAATGAGGGTCCCACTGTCTTTTGTCTTATTTAATTTTATGGCCTATTTATTGTTTCCTGGCCGCATGGGGTCCCTCCCACTCTTGGCCGCATGCACAATTGTATGCTAGCCGCATATGGCTTGCTGGCCTTAAATGCTTGACTGATTTCATTTAAACAATTTCGGAGCCGCATGGGTGGCCTCCCACTCTCTTTGACCGCATGGGTCCCACTTTGATTGTTTAAATGTTTTATTTGCTTGAATTGTGGTCAGAATTTCTTCCCACTCCCAACATGAAAATTTTAGAGTTTTTCCTTGGCTTCAAGAATATATATATTATTAATATATTATTATTTAATTGTACAAGTTTCTTCCTTCTTTGATAAATGACATGACACGACGGTGACCCGTAGTGGTGCACTCTTGAAATGAACTTGACATGATATTCTTGACTTGATATTCTTGACATGATAACTTGACATGATAATTCTTGATAGTGGCCCGTCGTGGCGCACTCTCGATAAGTAATAATAATAATTCTTGATAGTGGCCCGTCGTGGCGCACTCTTGATAAGTAATAATGATAATGATAGTGGCCCGTCGTGGCGCACTCCTGACAAGAATTAATTAGTATCCTGACACCGTGGGTGATTGTATTTGTACAAATGAACCCGTCTCGTCTTGCATCATGTCTAGGACATGAATTCCTGGTTTCCCACGGTCAGGGATTCCCACTGAAATGGACTAAGGCTAATTACTAGAATAATCCAGTAGTTCATGGAGAGACTTTCCCAGTTACCTGTTGCCCCTTTGATCCCGGCCTTATATATATATACATGGGATTTGTTGCTATCCGTCGAGATGAGCGCACTTCCAGCCCGTCGTCGAGCGTGGTACCTTAGGACACATGTATCTTACTACAGTGTGTCTGCTATATCATGCTATCTTTTCCTTTTCTTTGCTGGGGTCATTCAGGTAGTAACAAACGGGTAACCGGACTTGGAAGAATCTCATTGCATCTTGCTAGTAACTAGGCCTGTGATAACCCTAGTTAGTTAAAGTATCAAGCCGTACTTATTGCTTGGCCGTGATTGATTGAATGGAGTCTAACTCAGTCTAGTCTTGACTTGATCCTGCACAAGATTGTCACATGACCTGATTGTTCATATTCGTCCTGTCCTGTACATGATCGTTACATGTCCTGATTTCTTATTTTATCCTGCCGATAAATGGTGGGAGAAACCAAGTTCTGTTCAGACGAAGGGTTACAACCCCGGTCCTTATTTAGTTTACGGGTTGTAACCTGGTTATCTGAATAGTCCCGTGGCTATCTCATCGTATATCACCTTTCCAGTTCCATTTATTTAACATATTCTCCAGTTTACTTTATGTCAAATGATGATTTACTTACTGTCTCCCTATGTTCGGGATAAGTACATTGGTACTGCACAAATCCCGATCCTCCTTTACTTATTTGCTTGTTGATTGCTAATGATTGCTGGTTTTAGTTCATAGTTCGGCCTCCTTTGTGGTACTTGCTATTTGGGGTCTGACCCCACTGGTTTTGCATGGCCAGGTTCTGATAGAAGAGCCCGAAGGATCTACCGCCCCATCTACTCGACGGTGACCAGCCGGAGCACCAGAGTGCCTCAGTGGATTTCTTTTTCATTCTTCCACTGATATGTAAATTCTCCTCTTGTAACGTTTAGCCCCGAGCACGTGTTTAGCTCGTGTTTTGGTATTTTCCTTGATATTGTAGCCTACGGGCATAAACATGATATGTGTATTCTAGACTATAGCTAGTCCTTATCATGTACGACTAATACTCTAGCTAGTCCTCAGTTATGTGGTACTGGCTTCATGATCAGTCATGTATATATGGTTCGGGATGCCTTACTATTGTATGTATGATGATCGTACTCCTTGCTCTTGTGTAATTGCCTGTGATTGAGATACCTAGGATTGTTAAACCATAGGATTGACTGATGGCTTGTAGAGTAACCCCCATATCTTGACAGCTTATACGTGATTTCAGAGTATTAACGTACTTTGGGATTGCGTAGCTGGCTGTGTCCGCCTCCATCCAGTATTCTGGTTCTGGGGCGTGACATGGTTTTAGTGGTGGCGCCATGCAGGTCTGAATCTCGATTTTCAGATTTGTGGGGGTTACCATGTTTAGATATCTCAATCACGATTATCCTTATTGATCTCCTTCGGATTATTCTCTACCTCTGATACTTGACTTGATATCTGTTTTGATCATTGATCATTCATGTTCCCATGATTTGATCTTGTGTCCTTCAACTTTCAAGGGCACTGTTCCTGATCCTTATGATTATCTTGTTCGTGTTTTGCCGAGGGTAGCTCAGCATTCTTCAGCCAGACCAGTTATGGAGGATCAGTCTCAGCATGCAGGCAGAGATATCAGTCCATCCCGATCAGCCAGTCGCTTCTGTCTTCGTATCTGAAGACAGGTGATAAAGTTCATGCATCTGTTTCAACTACGATGACACGTCCTGGGTAGAGTCATGTCTTGAACTAAGTCATTGGTACCGACTTACCTTGAGGCTTGACTTTTATCCATTTTTGGAGTCAGCTTAGGCCAGCGAGGACGTTGGTTTCTACACAACTGTCTCAGGAGACATATTGATCCATATGCCTCCAGCCCTTCTTGATCATGATTGTATTTGTTCTTGTGCATTTATTTACCGCTTACGCATTTATTTACATTACTGATTGTTTTACTTACTTATATGCCATGCTTGATTTATTGAGATTGTTCAGTTTCCTGGAGCTTTTGTTTTGTTTTCTTGCTCGACTAGCCTCAGAAAATTCCGAGGACGGAATTTTTCTAAGGTGTGGAGAGTTGTGAGACCCGTCTCACTGTATCGGTATTTTATACGGATACATATTTATTTGAGCCGTATTTCGTATTTATCGATTTGTGTGATATTTTAAAATTTTCCTAAGTGTAGGATTTTCATGACTTGGTTTAACTTGGACTTGGTTTTATTTGGTTCGGTTCCACTTTGACTTGGTTTGGTTTAGTTGGATTTTTTATGAGATGAGGTATATGGTGGAGATTGCTTGGGCTTGTTATATAAGCCACCTGCCACTCTCTCTCCTCCATTATTTTTTTTATTTTCATCTTCATCTTCTTCCTCCAGCCCAAGGCAAGTACACCTTGCCGAATGTTGGACGATTTCAATTTCGTTTGTTCCATTCTCTTTATGGTTATATTCTAAGCATATTTAGAACTTGGAGTTTTCCAATTTGATGGCTAGATTGTTTTAGATCTAACTTTGAAGAAATTTTGGTTTTATGGGTCTTGATCTATTTTGACTGCATGTTCTTGGTTAGCAAGTGCTTTCATGTAGTTTGTTCTCTGTAATATGGATTTGGGGCTCTCAGTGTTAGTGGTAGGAGCTTGAGTCATGGATTCCATGGCCATCTCCTCGGATTAATTTGTTGTTCTGGAAATAGTGAGCCGCATAGGCTGTGGCAATAGCATTAAATGCAGGCTTGCATTTTGCTTGCCACTTGCATTAATATTTGTCCTCAGTATTTCTTTAGTATTAATACTTGCTCTCCATTTCCATTTGAGTCGCATGGAAAGGAGCTACAGGGCTTTGGCATCTGCATTAAATGCATGCTTGCATTTTTTTTATTATTAAATAAATAGTGAGCCGCATAGGCTTTAAAGAAAGCAATTAATTGTACTTTTCTTATCATGCAATTTTTCATGCATTCTTTCTTAATGCATTTTTTCCTTACATTTTTCCTAAGAAATCCTTTGCTGGCCGCATAAGTTCAGGAGCTAGCCGCATAAGGTTTCCTAAGGCTTTATATTTTGCATTTAAGACCCTAATGTTTAATATATTATGCTTAGTGCATTGATTACATGCCTTTGGAATAAGCTAGCCGCATAAAGTTTCTTAAGGCCTTATGATTAATGCATTTAAGACCTTGCTATTTCATATTTTATGCTTGAAATCCTAATGCATTACTTTTATGCATTATGCCTTTAAGGCCCTAAATGTTTATATTTTTATGCTTTAGTCCTTAGGATTGCATTTAATGCAATTTTTTAGCACCCTTGGCCGCATGAAGTCAACTTCACTCTTGGCCTTAGATATTTTGGCCCCATAGTATATTAATATTTAGTTTGTGCCTGGCCTTTACATTGTTGCTGGCCGCATGAATATAATCCTTGGCCGCATGGCCTCTTCCCACTTGTTGGCCGCATGGCCATTGTACTTTTGGACTTGAATTTAATATTGGAATGCATGGCTTTTATTGAGCTGCCTGTACTTGCAGGATATATTTTAGTATATGTCGTCATTGCTTGGCCACGTGAACCAATATTTAAATGGTTCACGTGAACTTTTCTTATTGCATTAATTGTGGGGGGTCCCACATAGCTTCTTTTAGTTGACTTGCTTGCTGAAGTAGAATTTTGCATTTAATGAGGGTCCCACTGTCTTTTGTCTTATTTAATTTTATGGCCTATTTATTGTTTCCTGGCCGCATGGGGTTCCTCCCACTCTTGGCCGCATGCACAATTGTATGCTAGCCGCATATGGCTTGCTGGCCTTAAATGCTTGACTGATTTCATTTAAACAATTTCGGAGCCGCATGGGTGGCCTCCCACTCTCTTTGACCGCATGTTTGTTCTTCCACTTTTGGACCGCATGGGTCCCACTTTGATTGTTTAAATGTTTTATTTGCTTGAATTGTGGTCAGAATTACTTCCCACTCCCAACATAAAAATTTTAGAGTTTCTCATTGGCTTCAAGAATATATATATTATTAATATATTATTATTTAATTGTACAAGTTTCTTTCTTCTTTGATAAATGACATGACACGACGGTGACCCGTAGTGGTGCACTCTTGAAATAAACTTGACATGATATTCTTGACTTGATATTCTTGACATGATAACTTGACATGATAATTCTTGATAGTGGCCCGTCGTGGCGCACTCTCGATAAGTAATAATGATAATTCTTGATAGTGGCCCGTTATGGCGCACTCTTGATAAGTAATAATGATAATGATAGTGGCCCATCGTGGCGCACTCCTGACAAGAATTAATTAGTATCCTGACACCGTGGGTGATTGTGTTTGTACAAATGAACCCGTCTCGTCTTGTATCATGTCTAGGACATGAATCCCTGGTTTCCCACGGTCAGGGATTCCCACTGAAATGGACTAAGGCTAATTACTAGAATAATCCAGTAGTTCATGGAGAGTTCCCAGTTACCTGTTGCCCCTTTGATCCCGGCCTTATATATATATACATGGGATTTGTTGCTATCCGTCGAGATGAGCGCACTTCCAGCCCGCCGTCGAGCGTGGTACCTTAGGACACATGTATCTTACTACAGTGTGTCTGCTATATCATGCTATCTTTTCCTTTTCTTTGCTGGGGTCATTCAGGTAGTAACAAACGGGTAACCGGACTTGGAAGAATCTCATTGCATCTTGCTAGTAACTAGGCCTGTGATAACCCTAGTTAGTTAAAGTATCAAGCCGTACTTATTGCTTGGCCGTGATTGATTGAATGGAGTCTAACTCAGTCTAGTCTTGACTTGATCCTGCACAAGATTGTCACATGACCTGATTGTTCATATTCGCCCTGTCCTGTACATGATCGTTACATGTCCTGATTTCTTATTTTATCCTGCCGATAAATGGTGGGAGAAACCAAGTTCTGTTCAGACGAAGGGTTACAACCCCGGTCCTTGTTTGGTTTACGGATTGTAACCTGGTTATCTGAATAGTCCCATGGCTATCTCATCGTATATCACCTTTCCAGTTCTATTTATTTAACATGTTCTCCAGTTTACTTTATGTCAAATGATGATTTACTTACTGTCTCCCTATGTTCGGGATAAGTGCATTGGTACTGCACAAATCCTGATCCTCCTTTACTTATTTGCTTGTTGATTGCTAATGCTTGCTGGTTTTAGTTCATAGTTCGGCCTCCTTTGTGGTACTTGCTATTTGAGGTCTGACCCCACTGGTTTTGCATGGCCAGGTTCTGATAGAAGAGCCCGAAGGATCTACCGCCCCATCTACTCGACGGTGACCAGCCGGAGCACCAGAGTGCCTCAGTGGATTTCTTTTTCATTCTCCCACTGATATGTAAATTCTCCTCTTGTAACGTTTAGCCCCGAGCACGTGTTTAGCTCGTATTTTGGTATTTTTCTTGATATTGTAGCCTACGGGCATAAACATGATATGTGTATTCTAGACTATAGCTAGTCCTTATCATGTACGACTAATACTCTAGCTAGTCCTCAGTTATGTGGTACTGGCTTCATGATCAGTCATGTATATATGGTTCGGGACGCCTTACTATTGTATGTATGATGATCGTACTCCTTGCTATTGTGTAATTGCCTGTGATTGAGATACCTAGGATTGTTAAACCATAGGATTGACTGATGGCTTGTAGAGTAACCCCCATATCTTGACAGCTTATACGTGATTTCAGAGTATTAACGTACTTTGGGATTGCGTAGCTGGCTGTGTCCGCCTCCGTCCAGTATTCTGGTTCTGGGGCGTGACACCCTTTCCTCTCTCTTTACTGTCCTATGTTGTTTCCTAGTTCACTCCCCTCATGGACACACACACAGTCACTCACACCACTGTACACCCTAACACACACACATTGCTTTTCCCTCTCTCTATATATACATGTATGTATATATATTATATGTGTATATCTATATAAGTAATGTATACATATATATAGGTATATGTATATATGTATTTAAGCCATATGTATGCATCATAATGCACATGCTTGTTGATGTATAGGAATGCAATATAAAACATGAATGTGTGTACATAGGGTATATGTATATGCCTATATGTATGTAGGTAGCTATATAGTTGTATTGTAATATAGTAGTGTAATGGTTAGAATAGGCTAGTATAGACTTGATAGGCTTGCATAGCCTTGTAATGGTATGTGTTAACTAGTGTAGGTTTATTAGACCTAGAATAGACTTACTAGACTAGTGTAGACTAGTTTGACCTAGTGTGGACTTGTTTGACCTAGTTTGACCATAGTTGACCTAGTTTGACTTCTAGGGTTGACCAGAGTTGACCAAGAGTTGACTTTGGCCTAGTTTGACCTAGATTCATGTAGAATGCATGGTAGAGCTTCATTTTATCATTTTGGACTTGTTGTGACTTGTGCTGTTTTAATAGGAGCCAGACACCACTCCTCGGACAGTACTTTTCAGTTGGACACTCAGATACCAGGCGAGTACATTCTATGATTATTTTATATCATGTTTAGAACTATTTCCTGCAGTAGATTACTTTACTTGTACTGTCACGTTGGTCACACGGATTGGTACTATATGGATCCCTTCTTGAGATGTTATCCTTAGGGAGCATCGGGTACTCTATGTTCTGTGCGTTTCACTTACATAGCGTATCACTATGCTTCGTTGATTCTTCGATCACTTGTGTCATATACTCTTATGATCACAGAGTCTTCCTGGAATCCTTATCCCATTTATGGGTCTACTATGTATCACCTTTCGGGGGCTTATCACCTTTCGGAGGCTTACCACCCTTCGGGGGCTTATCACCCTTCGGGGGCCTTACATAGTATCATAACATAACCTGGTTGGATCCTTGTATATTGATTGGGGGTACGGGGGAGTAAAAGTGGACATGTGAATAATACACCAGTAGTGTAGCATCAGAATCATTCCATAGTGTAGCATCAGAATCATCCCATGCCGTTTACATGTCCATGTTGTACTCTGACTCACTAGCCACATGTTAGTTCTCTATTTATTGTAGATATTCTATTACAACTTTCTCTCACTGTTTACATATTGTACTTCTTTCAGTACCTGTATCTTACTTTACTGCATGATTATATCTTCTAACCTGCTATGAACTGTTGAGATGTACTGTACTCGCTCCTGTCCTGACTGGACCTGTTGAAAATATTACAGAGGACGAGGAGGAGGCTGGTGTGGATACCTATTACGGTGCCACCTTAGATGAGATGTTGGACCTGGACCATCAGCAGGCCCCACTAGCTGTGGATGACACACCCTTAGACTAGGATGCTTTCATTTCAGTATTTCATGGATGATTGTACTTATTTTGATACTTGGGATCTGGGATTTGTATTATCTTAGACACTTAGACTTTCTAATGTACTTGGGATTTCCTTTCATTTCAGCAGTTTCATTTATCTATCTATCAGCTATGTTATCATCTGTTTTTCCTTGAGTTTTATATCATGTCGTGCTTCTCCTTCCTTAGTTGTGATTGAGTCTACTTTTATCATGTCATCCCCATTCGGGGAGTATAAACTGTTTAAGCTTTATATTGTTAGATGTTGTGACCTAGGACAGCGTTCTACCGCCGACACTGCGGCGTAGGCTGGACGTATCCACGTCTCGTGCCCTAACTCTAGGGTGCGGGTCGTGACAGGATAAGAACTCAATTTTAGAAATCACCATTGGAGATGGTCTAAGAGATAGGTGAATTTCTATGAGTTTTTATCCTACATCATTGCCACCTAGGATAGAAATGGTGATAGAAACTACCATTGGGAGAAGTTTTTTTTTTTCTAAAATGGATTTCTTCCATAGAAATAGGGAAGATAGAAACCCCCATTGGAGATGGTCTTATCTAGTTCTACACAATACACTTGACAATTACTTTACCTCCACATCATCACTTATGAATAAAAAATTAAAATATTAAGAAATAGAGGAAAGGGAAAGAAGTTGTCTTGGAAATTGAAAAGAGTAGATTTTATTATCTTCTCGATACTTTTGCATTGGAGAAGATTTTTATATTTTTATTGTCTTGTGTGAATATAATCTTGCCGTCTAGAAGAGATATGTTCGTGTCCGGTACGTCAACACTTCACCAAACACGGACTAGACAAATATACGTTGTTGATCGTTTTTCCTTTTCTTTTTTGTTACATTAATTATGTCATGATATTTGTATTATTTTCTTGTCACCGTCTTACTTCTAAATCGATACTCGGGCCCCCGAGTTGGATTCAGGTGCAATTGATTGATTGAGACGATCGAGGTCAATGGATATCATATTGTTATTTTTGGTTGGGATCATGTTACCTCGTATTATATCTCGACACAATTTTGGCCCCCATGACACATTTACTTATATTCATGTCTTGGCACGTACTCGACTCGACGTTGGAACATTTGGGACGTGGACCCGTCTTATAAACTCGTGTATTACTTGATACTCTTGGATTTCTCGTGGACTCATGCTAGATAGTAGTATCTCAATTGTAGGTGATGTGGATGCGGTCCCTGTAATCTCATTAGATGTGGATGACAGTTACTAGACGTCCGAGCTCCTCTGCAAATCTTTATGGTGCTAAAATGATGCATGCAGTGTGTTATGCCTAACCGCTAGTGCCTCTATGCAGCGTCACGTAGTTGACCCTTTTTCCCTAACCCAACAACTAATGTATGCAAACGTTCTCCTCAACTTGAATTTTACTTAGCTAGTTAGTCTTGGTGGTACCCAATTATCTCGTGGATTGTAATATAATTATATATGTCTTATTCTACCTTTGATATGTTATTATGTATCTTGTTGCGTCCCTCTGATAACTTGATTTCTTCTCAGGCTTAGGTGAGTAGGGCTGAAAATCGAACGAACGAGCTCGAACAAAGAGTGTTCAAGCTTGGTTTGACTTAATTATATAACTATCGAACAAGTTTGATTCGAGCCGAATGCGAACGGTTTGAATCATTTTACAGCCCTAACTAGTGAGTATTTATAGGACATGTTGTACAGACTATCACACTGTTTTTCTCAAGTTTTAAAGACTTTTTTATTGAATTGATTATGCTCTTTACATCATAAATTTATCATCATATAAAGAACAAAAAATAAATAAAATTTCTAAGACAAAATATAATTCTATCTATTAAAAAAGACTCTTTTTTTTACCATTATTATTATTATTTTTTTCTGCAGTTAACTCTTTTTTTTTTCAAGCAAAAGGGAGCAGGAAGCTCCAGATGGCTATGGGGACACCCCAAAAGCCTACAAAATGTGGGGACACGTGACCCCCCATGCAAAAAAGTGGGGCACATGCCCACTCAAAAGTAAAACCTACAGAAGCTCCAGGAGGGAGCACCAAAATAATTGGAAACTAACCCAATAGGAAAGACAAACAAAAGGTGGACCCACACAAGTCCATGCAAAAGTAAGAAATAAAACAACCCAAACAGCAAAGTGAGCGTTGGAGCTAGTCCAAGCAACCCAAAAACATTTACAGCTCCATGTGGGGACCGGACACCCACAAATCTGAGAAGAAGAATCCACGCGCAACCTACTGAGCATGGGTGTCGGTCAAGAGAGCGGACCGTATATCCGCCGGGAGCTCCGAGGGGTGGGAGAATCTGTCCTTCCTGCAACGAGAAAGCCAAGGAAGCTAGAGCTTTTGCCACCCCATTAGCTCGAGCGGATACCGATCGGAACGTCGGAAGAGGATTGAGTCGGGACCGAATACTCCGAAGTTTGTAGATTAAAGTCCAAGGAGGGGCCTCTCTATCCGTCATGATGTTGGTAAGGCGTTTAGAGCATGATTCGACCTCGTTGAGGACCCAATGACCTTCCCGGCACCACGTCGCCGCATATAGAAGAGTATCCAGTTCCGGGACGTGAGACTCAATGTTGTTCATGAAGAAAGAGAAGGCGGCAACGAAGGTACCGTCGGCATTACGAATAATTTCCCCTTCCGCCGTGCACGAAGGATCCCCGCTCCGGCCGGCAATGTTCAGTTTGAGACCTCTGGTAGGATCCGTCCAGAAACCCTCCCCCCGCTGCCCGCTGCAGAACAGCGAAGGGGCTGCCCTGTCCGTCCCAATCAGGCCTGCTGGAGTGAGGAAAACCGCCATCAGGGGGGGGCCCGAGCAACGCCGAGGTGACCAGAGACAGCCACCCTCCCGTGCTGACCAGGGGCAGCACCCAGCTGGCCGTCCCGGCTGTTCACAGTAGCACCGCCCTGACGTGGGGAAGCACCCCAATTGCAGACGTTGTAGGCCGGGGGGGCCCTGCTGTTGACGGTGGTAGGCGGCTGAGCGCAGCAGTGCGCGGCCGAAGGGGGAGGAGCGCAGCTGTGCGCGGCAGCGAGGTTTGGCTGGTCCCGGGCAGCAGCGCCCCCCTGAGTCTGGCTGGGGGCGCACCCAGCAGCAGCCCGCTCGCTAGCAGAAGGGCTACTACCCGCGGGATCAGAGGCAGCAACCTGGAGTTGCAGGGCCGTCGTGATGCGGCCGATAATAAAGTTGCTGTTCCTAGTCCCTTTGTCGAAGAGGATCTCATTTCTTTGCTTCCAGATTTCCCACAACGCATTGGCGAAGATGACGTTCCTGCTAATACCCGAAGGAGAAGACAAAGACACGTTATTAAGCCATACCTGAGCAAGTTGTTCTATGTTGGACGGGGCCGTGGAGAGCTGGAAGTAAACCGCAAAGTGTTGCCATATCTTGGTCGCCGTCTCACTCACCACAAATAGATGATCGATAGTCTCCGAAGCCGGCTCCACAAATAGATGATCGATAGTCTCCGGGGCCGTGGAGAGCTGGAAGTAAACCGCAAAGTGTTGCCATATCTTGGTCGCCGTCTCACTCACCACAAATAGATGATCGATAGTCTCCGAAGCCGGCTCCTCACAACATGTACACCTAGAGGCCAACTTGAAGCCCATGGAAAGAAGCCTCGCGTCCACCGGGAGCGCGTTCCGACTAAGCCTCCAGAGGAAGGCCCCGATACAAGGTTGGATGAATTTGTTCCAATAATACGGACTCCATATGTCAACCGGATAACGCCTCCTGTAGAATTTCCAATAGGACTTGGTAGAAAATCCGCCATTTTGATTTAAGACCCAACAAATTTTGTCTTTGTCATCATTAAGCACCATTTCATCCAGCTTGTTCTTGGCCTCAATAGGGAGGTAGTCCCGAATATTAACAGTAATCCCGGAAGCCACTCTAACTAGAGGAGAACCCACCACATGTCTAAGAGTAGGGATATAATTAAAAACATTGGGTTTAGTGAGAGTGTTCCCATACCAATTAGCACCCCAAATGGGGATATTCCCCCGGCCCGCAACCCATTGGCAATGAACGTAAACCGTCGGGAGAATAGTCACCATCGATCGCCAAAGGGGAGACGGTTTGTGCGGCATAATGTAGTTCGGCAACGTGGGATCCCCGTACTTGCGCAACATATAATGAGCCCACATCGACTCGCCCACAATGAGCGACCAACATCTTTTAGCGTGAAGCGCTAACATCACTTGTTCGAGAGATCGGATCCCCAATCCCCCCTCATTCAAAGACCTGCAAACTTGTTTCCAAGAAATCCACCGCTTCCGGTGCCTCTCATCGGAGTTCCAAAGGAAGGCCGCCATGCTTTTCTCAATATTCTTAAACATTTTGTTAGGAGGTTTAATAACCGAAAGAGCGTGAATAGGAATAGCATTGAGAACACTCTTCAATAAAGTAATCTTACCCCCAAATGAGAGCAACCGACCTCTCCATCCAGAAATACGCATGTCAATTTTGGCCACTAAATCCAAGAAGTACTCCGGTTTTGCTCTCCCTTTATAAAGTGGGACCCCTAGGTACTGGATCGGGAGTGAGGTGAGCTTTAACCCGGAACTACTAGCAATAATATCTGCATGACTAGCCATATGGGGTTTGTTAGAAACAATTAAAGAAGATTTGGATAAGTTGATTACCTGCATTGATCAAAGGGAGAGCCTCCATGAGCTGAGGTTGGTCCATTGCATTACTTTTTGTCCAATCAGCTATTTTGCCACTTTTATGGCCCATGGAAGGACCATAGATCATAATCTTGCTATTTGGAGATGACAAACTCTGGTGAATGCACCATGATCATGCTAGGTAGGTTAGAATGCCTCCTGTTCTGTTGTGCTTTTGTATCCTTCTGTTTCTATCTGGTTCTGTACAAGGATGGGACTGGTTGCCCTCCTAGTTTGAGATGAAGATAATCCCAGTGTTTTTAAAAAAAAAAAGGGACCGGCCGGTCAACCCGTAAATCAGTAGCTTTTTCGAGCTGCTTTAATACAGACTCGTTTACTGTTTTTTTCTGGTCGAGTCGGTTGGTTAGACACCGAAGCATCTGATCCAATTGGGTTTTGAATCGATTTGACTTTGATTTTTGTTTTGGAATATACATATGTTTGTTTGTTTTTTGACTAAGGCCTCGTTTGGTACACTGTCATGTAATCGTAATTGCATTACAATCAAATGAAAAGAAGAAGAAAAAAAAAAATATTCCATTTGATTATATTGCGATTATGATTACATTACAATAAACCAAACGGGGTCTAATTCTGCTATGAAAAATATGCAAAACTTCTTAGTGCTATGTAATATATTCAACGTAATATTGTAAACCTAAATAAATGGTTCAATTCGGGTTAATTTAGTGGTTGGAACGGTTTGACCCAACATAGTGTCGTGACCGGGTCGATCTCATATCCGTTTTTTAAAACGTTGGATAATCCAGTACGCCTCTCAAAAGTTTATATATCTCCACTCTCCCACCCTAAAATACTCCTTAGTCCTTACCTACGTGGAAGTTAAAATTATTCAAAATCCAGACCCTGTCAACATGCAAACATTCAAGCAATAGGCTAAGCCATTCCTCACCAAAGCTGAGTCGATGGGAGAAATCAAGACGGTCCAAAAAAAACTACGACTTCCATTGAAATCAAAACTTACGAACTTTCCAATATGGGAATGATCAGCGAGACTAATATGTTCCTAATTTTTCAATCCCATTTCTGAACTCTATATTGCACTTCAGTGAATTAGACTATTTCACTATAGAAAACTTCTGAAGTTGAAGAGGTTTAGCAAAGGCGTTCTCTTTGAATGGAACAGCTAAGTAGGTCCTATCTCTAGATATTAAAAGCAGGTTATTATTAAAGTTGGCACGGTACTGAATCTACTGATATGTAAGTGGTTTTGTTTGTTTTTGTTTTTGTTTTTTGTTTTTTTTTTTACAGAAAGAAACGGTCCGAAGACTATCCTTTTTCCCTGCGTGTCAAAACCTCCAAGCTCTAGTGGTTAGCAGGTCCATTCTCGGGATTGAACCAGGAGAGGTGTGGGTGTGTATGTATGTGAAAATTGGAGACAGTGAGCCCAAATGACATGCAACGCAGTGTGTACAAAGTCCCGTACGTTACGTTGGACATTAAAAAAAAAAAAGGTCCATTATCGTTGGATGTGTTCGATCCACGGAAAAACGAATTATTCCAACAAATTAATGGTGGGAGTTCAAAAAGAAAAGAAAAAAGGAAAAAGATATGTAAGTTGTTGAAGCATTCATAGCAGTAGAATAATTACTTAGCAGAGATAAGGGATAACTGATGGCTGAAAATCACAGATTTTGAAGAAGATTCTTAGGATTTGGTGAGGAATTTAGAATATAATAATTTCTTCTCTCCCTAAAAAAAAATATAAGATCGAACAATTGTGGAGTCATTTAACTACTAAAATTTTGAGATTACTTCTGACACTGGTAATTGCTTGTGTCTGCATGTTCTTTCTGAGAGATTAGGGTTCATGGGCGACTCCAGGATTAACTCTGTTTAGTCTTTACCATATATTTTTATAATATTCTAATAATTGCCCATACATGTTAAGAAATGCAGCTTTAGGGAGAAATTGTCTCAAAAAAAAGAGAAAATTTGAGAATCAAAAATATATAACAATGATAGAAACACTCAGACCCCGTTTGGTTCACTGTAATGTAACCGTAATGTAATCAAATGAAAATACGATTACATTACAGACGAGGCCTAAGTTACCTAAAAGAAATGACAACACCAACAAAGTAATGATCCCGAATTTTATCGAAAATCATATCCTTCTTTCTTTGCAAGTTATGTATTACGGTTTTGCATCAAAAGAATTATTTCTTCACATTAATCATATATTACCCACAACAAAGAAATGGCCTATTCTTTACATTCCCTGACTGCTGACCATGGATCTCAATTTATGGCACACCAAAAAACTAAAAAACTAAAAAAAAAAAAAAATTGTATTGAAGAAATCAAATAATGAAAATGTCAAAAAATTAAGAAGTTACAAGCTACATCTATGCTAACTGAACTGCAATGCTATGAGATGCAGTTCTTGGGCTATGTTTTTGTCAGAGTCGTAGTTAAAGGCGCCTCTTGGACAGAGGTAGAGTGAGGTTGACTGTGGGTGTAGGAAATCCCATGTAAGCGATACTCGGGGAGAGCCTGACTTTGGGGCTCGGCCGAGGCGACGGGATCGGTGCTCTGCTCCCCTTAGGCGAAGGGGTGACCCTGGGCGAGAGGTTAACTTGCTCGAGCGCCTTGGACTGGAGGTCGGCTGGGTAGTCTCGGACGCAGCCGATACGAGGACCGGCCCCCGTACACCACTTGCGCGACGGGTGCCGGCGCAGCATCTCGAATCCCTCTGGCTTCTCGGGAGCCTCCGTTGCCATTTCTGTTACTGGCTCGGTAGTCTTCTTGAATGAAGGGTATTCATCATCATCGATCGAACATCTCTGGAGAATAAGTGGTTTTCGTCGGTAAAATTGTACAATAGTTCGCAGTATCGGCCGTTACCGATCCGATACGGCCGATACCGATACGGTTTGGCATGTCCCGATCCGATACCGACCGATATCCGATACTGACCGATACCGACACTGGGGGAAAACTTATCTATCATATGTAAATCAATCGGTAAGGACGAGTACTATTTCATTCAATTTCAAAACTACTAAGAAATAACATTGAAAATATTAAAATTATGCCTAATGTATAAAATATTTTCTAAAGGGTGCTACTATTAACACTCCTAAAATATCATTCGGCACTCATATTTAATTTTTTAACATTTGATTTCCAAATCTACCCCTACATTAAATATGACATTAATTTGTGTATGCATAGAAGGAGAGAGTGTAGGATGACATTTTAGGAGTGTCAATAATGTTAATGCAGGAATAAATCTGGAATTTGACATGTTAATAATTTATTAATAATTTTTTTTTTCCGATATCAAAAAATCCGATACTCCGATCCGAAACCTCCAATACTGTCGATACCACCGATCCCGATACTCACAGGAATGGTCCGATACCGATACCGATACTTCGAACCTTGAATTTATATTCCCAACAGTTTATTTGCATGTCAAGGTTACCAAACATCTTACCTTGACATGGGTGAGGTCGACATTGTTATCCTGGAGGAAGCTTATGAATTCCTTGAAATTTTCTTCGGTTGGTAGATAATGTCCACTGTATGGCCATATAGCCTGAAGAAAAATATGTGAACCATTTCAGAATCCGCACCAAAGCTTATATCAAAACTAAGTAGAACAACAATTACTAGCAAATAGAAAGAAAAAAAGAGTCGCACAATGGTCTCTTGCAAACCTTCAGATCCCCTTCTTTGACGACCATTCTTCCTGCAGCTGTTGTAGCTCCCCCTGCTAAAAAACTTGAATGTTGAAACGAACCTTTCTTCTTCTGCTCATAACATGAAGAGTATCGAATGCCAGTTTATGAATAAAGTTCTAAACTAGCAATTAATACGAGTTCGGGATCGTGATCCTCCTGAACAAAACTAGGAAACAGGTATATATTAAGCAGGTTGTAGGAAGTTTACCTGGCCTACATATAGTGCTCTTGATGTGCTGAGGACAAATATCCACTTAGAACCTTCAACAGTATTGACAAGCATTTCGCTTTGCTTATATATAAGTTTCCCATTTTGCACAATGACTTCAAATGATGCCCTTTCGTTCTGCAATAGAATAAGTGAGTCGTCATAAGAGATCACTCGAGTAATGTCTAGTTGTTGGCAAATAGAGGTATATTAGTGAGTCATCAGAAGGGATCACTCGAGTAATGTCTACTCGTTGGCAAATAGAGGTCTATTAGTTAGGTGAGTCATCAGAAGAGATCACTCGAGTAATGTATAACTTGAAGAGATCACTCGAGTAATGTCTACTTGTTGGCAAATAGAGGTATATTAGTTGAGTGAGTCATCAGAAGAGATCGCTCGAGTAATGTCTACTTGTTGTCAAATAGAGGTATATTAGTTAAGCCCAAAAGCATCGCCATTTGAACAAGAACATACAGGTCCAAGATATTTGATGCACTGCTGCTGAAGATGGCTTCTTGAGCACTTGTCGAGATTTACTTCTCTGCCATCTCCCACATCCAACCTTCAATTGGCAAAATACACAAGGCTAATTACTTTAGTACAATAAAAGCCAGCTTCGACACAAAATCAATTTCATATCATAGGAAAATATACTCACTACGGATCTTACCAGTAGAAAAATGGTTCCGTGCTCTCAATATCAAACCAGACATCATAATACAAGTGCAAATTGTGTCCATACCGATGTCGTGGGTCTATCTGTAGAAAACAACATAAAAGAAGAGCACATTGACCATCAAAAAAATCTCGTTTAACAATAGGGAGAATAAACTTGTAACATAAATGTAATTGGTATTGAGCAAATTAAGAGTAGAATACTGATCACGCACCGCTTCTAGCCAATGTTGTAGTGCTAGCTTCTGAGCCTTTTCATCTTTGGACAAACCTTTGCCAACCTGAATGAGGAAACAATTCATCAGACTGATTGCAAATAGAAATCCGTGATCGAAATTGAAGGTTAAACAATTTTCTTAGCACAAGAATTACCTTGGCTGCCCTTGTTCGAGCTCTAGCCCAACGAGAAACTGCCGTCTCTGGCTTTTGGACATCGAAGAACGTTATCGAGCTATGCTTCAAGGAAGCAAAATCCAATGCCTTCCACCTATACACCACAATGAATAGAAATCAATTTGTAAACCCTTAGGAATACATTTTACTACCTAATACTCGGAACTATATGATTAAGTCGATGGACTAACCAGAGCTCCTCAACCACCACTGCACAATCAGCCAGATTTCTCCTGGTCCGGTAACTCTTGTACACCTTTTGCAGCTTGACCGCAGCTGCGTCGAGCTCACACTGGGGCCTTGGCGAGCTAAACCCAGGAAAGATGCACCTTGAGGGCTTTTCTTCAACCACTTCATCATTCCTTTTGCTGTGGGAAGTTACTATAGAATCACAGGGTTGGTTACTGAATATTGGAACTGTGTTTTCGGTCTTCTTTTCTTCGGAAGGTTCCCAATTCTTGAAACTCAATGATATCTCAAGATTGGACCCTCTGGGTGTCATCTTAATCCCTGAATTGCTTCTTGGGAAGCTGATTGATCTCAAGGTCATCTTTGACTTCATTCTACTTGAAGCTCATGGATTTCGCTTGAGCTGCTTTGGCTTCTTTCATGCCTATGAACTTGTTCCTCAAGACTTCAATCCAAGCCAATGAATGTAAGGAAACCCATAGACTCAGCACCACTTCTAATTCAGAACTTGAAGAAGATGTATATTTCCTGCCACGAGAAATTTATGATGTTTGTCCATATGTTAGAATAAGAATTCAATCACTAGTGTATAAAATTTGCAAAAAAAAAATCATTTAAACTCAACGTCACAAAATTTTGGAAATAATTATTTTCTATATTGGTAGCGAATTCATGCATTCAAGTCGCAAGTTTGTAAGCTATTCAAACTTTTAACTCGTTAAGGTAAGCAACTGAAGCAGCTAAGGATTTCTTCTACCAATTCAAGATGGCAATATATACAATTCAGAACCATATATATAGCTAGCTAGCTAGGTATATAGACAAGGAAGAGCAACAGAGAAATAACGCAACAAGAAATTGCATGATATCAACGATGGAAAATTCCAAATGAACAAAATTAATGAAGTTGGTACCCAGAATAATTTGGAGAAGCAGCTCAAGAGCTCTTGAGGATGATGGTAGAAGAAAGGGAAGATACTGCTACCAAGCTGACCAGCTTTGTTGGTTATATATACATACAGCAGACAGGGGTGGGTCTGATCCAAACCGAGTGGAATTGAGTACTATATACGCTTCAAATAAGAAATGGAGATAACATAAGCTACTTTTAATTTTTCTTTGTGGAACTAAAAAGTGCGTGCATGTGTGTTTTGGAAGCTGAAAAAATGGGATAAAAAGTGGTTGTCAATAGTTTACTGTGTTTTTTTTTATTGACAGGAAAAGGATTGCATACACAGAGAATTTGGAACTTTTGAAGTGTTCAAAACAAAAGATACAAAATTCTCATATAATAATAGTGTAATAATAAAGAGAGGGGTCAAAGATATTGAGGAGTGGTTGGGTTTTTTATTGCGAACTTGATGGAAGATGTCACATTTAAAGCAGTCAGCAAAGTCTCTGTGTAGACTGTGGGATTGAATTGAAGATTTTTGCAGCCTTCTTGTTCCAACTTCCAAGTTGCAACTTGATAATAATAGTTGACACCTTGGTTTACATAATACAACCAAGAACCCTCGTGGGAAACAACTATGTTTATATCATATTTATTTATCTTGGATATGATCTCCCCCGGGATAGCCGAAACGCAGCTTATGGTGTGTTTGGGAACTTTTTTGGGGGAGGGAAAGAAAATTTTGAGGGGAAGAAAAATGGAGAGGAGTAAACTGAAGGTAAAGTTAATTTTCCATTCCTTTTGTTTGGATGACCAAAAAGTAGGAAAAGAAAAAGTTAAAAATAAGTTTTTTGTTTGTTTGTGGATAAAGATATAATTACTATTTATGCTCTCAAATCATAAGGGAGGAAAAAAAAAATTAGTGGGACCCACGGTTTTTTTCTTTCAAATTCCCCTCCTTCATTTTTCCTCTGCCCTTCCCAAACACCATCACTTTTGATTTTCCTCTCATTTTTTAGTCGTCAATCGCCTACAACAGGTCAACGGTGACAATCCAATTCCATGTTACTCATCCTAGACTGGGGATGCTCATAATGACAGCTGCTGCCAAAAGGAAGAACATAAAAGGGTGCCAAAAAGAAGATAGAGAAAGGAGGAAATACAACAGTGAATTACGTAGCCCTCGGGTGTAAGCACAGATTTATATGCCTAATAGCATTGCCAATTAAACCTTAAATATTGTTTGTAAGCGCAAAATTGTACCATCGTCCAACTGCCCAATAAAAAGGTTATATCCAACTCAATTACCAAAATTTTGGGTTTGTATCAAGAATGAACATTGAATGCAACTTTCAAACTATTCTATTTGCTTAGCAAAGAAAATTTCTAGAGCACCAATAATGGCACACTAGAACCATTAATAACTTTATTCATCTCACACACACAATTAACTGTTGTTTTTTAAAACAAGAAATCTAGTAGTAGAAATGTTGTCCCGATAAAAGAATAGAACGAGATAATAGTATCAATGCAATTTGTATCAGCCAAGCAACTCTTGAAAATTTAGGAACTTGAGATTCCTTTTGTGGCTAAGTAGTGAATACTATACTACTATTTAGGTAATCTTTTAATCAGATGCTTACACATTAAGAGCTTTATTTGTTATCACAATGATATCCTTCAAATCTAAAGCTGTCATGGATACAGCAACAAGTATACGAAAAGAAAAAAACAAATAAGGATAACTCTGGCACAAGATACAACATAGAAGGAAAGACA
Source organism: Iris pallida (assembly GCA_029216955.1). NCBI lineage: Eukaryota > Viridiplantae > Streptophyta > Magnoliopsida > Asparagales > Iridaceae > Iris > Iris pallida. The sequence continues at coordinate 14,842,038 of JANAVB010028398.1, forward strand.
TACCTACTACACCACAGCACAAACAACGAACCCCACCTTCCATATAAATGCTCAAAACATCTTTAATTCCACTATAAGCAGGCTGTGTACTGTAGTCTGTAGCTCCTTAAACCATTCCCCAACCTACTTGAGCTTGATACCTTTGATTACAGAAGAAAGTCGTTAAGAAAAAAAAAAAACAAGACCAATGAAATTGAAACAAAAACAGATATTGTGAATGGATTTACAATTAAGCCTTACAACCTTGATTGTATAAGAGGTATCCTCATTGGAAAGAGCCACTAAGCCGAGCAAATATGATATCATAATTGGAAAGAGCCACTAAGCCGAGGGATACAAAGGATTATGAGGGAAATAATGTTTACGTCCTTATTTTGAAACTGAATTTTGAATAGGGTCCTTAATACATTTCAAACTTGCAAAACTACCTAGTCTAAGGCCGCCCCTCATTGCAGGAAAAAGAGCACATATATTTTTTGTGCTACCACACTGTCTTCCATCCAGATGTTTCTGTTTTCTTTTTTTTCTCCAAAATTAGGGTCCTAAGCAAAAACTTGTTTGACCCAGGGATTATTGTAAAGGTTGAAAAGCCATAGGGACCTAACTCAAAAGAAAAAGGTTCAAGTGACTTAAACCTCACTTTCTATTTATTCAATGACTAGGAGTTGCAAGAGTTTGATGGGCTACTGGTATGCCTGTCAATGGTAACCAATAACCCGATCTGGATCAAAGCTAAAAATTAGGTTTGGATGCTAAAAATGGAATCAAATGAATTCCTAAGATATTTATATAACAAAGGAGTCCGAAGGTGACCCTGCCTGGAGGTGATAGAAGTGATGTCAACGTTAAGAAAGAATAAGATTACGGCCAAAGACATGATTCTCCAGGTCATCAGCCATCTCATGAGGATGTGAGGCTTTCTCGACTGAGAAGTCAGACTGTCTCTATGAAAACGAAACCATATAAATTCATTTTGGAAAGAGAGAGGTACTCTCGGGGAACCGCTATCTTAGTCATTGACTTCAAGTCCTCGAGCAGCTTATGTGTCGATAATATTAATGTGGTGGTCCCACACATGATCAACACATAAGCTATCACATCGTGTGGTCAGCAAAATGTGATCAGATTTTGGAAACCCCCTAGCATTGCCCGGGGGAAAAATGTACATGAGGAGAGCATAAAAGGGGTCAAGTATAGTACCAAATTTTGGGGCTACACCAACTTAGAGCACGCAATTGCCTACTACTCCCTCCCCGCCACTGACTCGAAGAGAGCACACCCATCACCTTATCATCACAGATGCATCCAACCTCATTCCTCATTCAATTATCAATCCAACTGTAACCTGGATTCTTCCTAATCCTTCTCTCATGCATCGCCCATCTAATTCTAGCCGCTCTCTCCCATTCACCATGAGCAGCATACACACTGGATAGCTGCACATACGGGCCCGAATAACTTGGATTGAGCTCGATAAGCCTTGCTGCTACATTCCTTCCGAGAATCTCGTTCCCATGAGCCTTGCACCCTCCAAGAATAGAAGTCAGCATGCTCTCATCAGCCTTAAAGGGCATCATATCAGTAAATCTTAGAGCTTCCTCTAGCCGGCCTGCACGGACTAACAAATCGATAACTAATGAATAGTGCTCAACTATTGGTTCAACATCATACTCTCCCTTCATCCTGTAGAACAGTCCCATTCCCTTGTCGACCAGACCAGAGTGACAGCAACCAGACAACAGGCCGATAAAAGTCACTTCCGTAGGGGCTATTTTTGCTTCTTTCATGACTTCAAAGAGTTCTAGCGCTTCAACCCCAAAGCCATTCGAAGCATATCCCATGAACATTGAGTTCCACAGGGCTACATCGGACTTCTCCATTGCATAGAAGAGCTTCCGGCCGTCGTCAACACTCCCGCACTTGCAGTAGAGGTCGATGAGAGAAGTGCAAATGACTCGGTCAGATTCAAGGCCAACCACAGTGGCAACACCAAATATCTGCTCTCCAGACACGAGAGCACATATGGAAGCACTCGCACTGACTGCACTAGCCAGAGCCACCTTGTCGAGCCTGAGGTTGAGTCTATGCATTGTTGCAAAGAGGTCCAATGCTTCAATGGCACAAGCATTCTGGCTATACCCAACCACCATAGAATTCCAAGAGATCAGGCTCTTTCTTGAAATCGAATCGAAGATACTGCGAGCTTCATCCGTTCTCCCGCAATTGCAGTACACATTAATCATAGAATTAAGCAAGATAGTATCATGAACCCTGACTTCCCCGAAAGCCTTACAAGCATCCTCCCATTCACTGGACTTGGAGTAAGAGTCGATCAGAGCGCTCGCGACAACTACATCCTCCATAATTCCCAGCTTCAAGCTGCAAGCATGAATCTGCTTCCCAACTTTAACTACGCCGGAACTAGAACAAGCATTCAGGATACTAGCAAATGTCGATGAATCCGCATGAACCCCTTCCTCTCTCCTCATCCTGATAAAGAGATGCAATGCCTCTTCACCTTGGCCATTTGCCACGTACCCGTTAATCATTGAATTCCACAAAACCACACCCGCATTCTTCTTCTTCTTCCTATCAAAAACCCGTCTTGCGTCCACAAACCTACCGCAGTTAGAATACCCCGTAACTAAAGCCGATAAAGAGAACTCGTCTAAGTCCTCCATCGAGTCGAGAACACTACACGCGCTATCGAGATCCTCGCATTTCCCGTACATATCGACGAGGGCGCTACCGAGAACGGAATCCAGCTCGACTCGACCAGCAACAATCCGACAATGTACCTGCTTCCCAACCCGATAACTCCCGTAGTCGGCACACCCGCTAACAACCGTCGTGACGACAAACTTATCGGTCAGGTCCAGACTCTTGTACAGTAGGAACGCTTCTGCCGCCTGCCCGCGTCGGAAGTACCCATGAAGGAGCGAATTGGCAGCTGCAGCGTCCATCTCGCCGCGCATTTCGTCGAACAGCTTGCGGGCGTTGTCCAAGTCGCCGCATTTGGCGAGGCCGGCGACGACGGAGGTCAGGGAATAGGAGTTCTTGACTGGGTTGGCGCGGAAGGCGGACAGAGCGGCGGGCGCGTCGTTGGAGCGGAGGTAGGAGTCGACGAGGGTGTTGTAGGAGAACGGATTCTTGGCGGGCATGGAGTCGAACAGGTTGCGGGCGTCCTCGGCGGGGGAGGGGGAGCAGCGGGAGTAGAAGTGGAGGAGGGAGTTGGCGGGAAAGAGGGACTGGAGGTGGCCGGCTTTGAGGAGGAGAGCGTGGAGCTGTCTGCCATTGGAGAGCTGGGAGTGGACGGCGGAGGAGCGGAGGAGGTGGATGATAGAGGGAAGGTTGGTGGTGGCGGGAGTGCTCATAGAAATTTGAATGTTGGGCAAAGTTACCAAACTATAGGAAATGGAACTATAAATTAATTTAAAATTTGGGGCCGGCTATACACACCCCAACCATTTCTAAGGACACCCCACATAACTTAAATGAAAAAATAGATTCATGTTAAAAGACCAATATATCCCAAGGCTTTCTAAGAACACCCCACCACAAAAAAAAAAAATCTGCGATGACCATGACAAATACTGGTCGAACGGACAATGGTCTGTTCGACAAATATTGGTCGAACATGTCTTCTTCTGTTCGACAAACACGGGTCGAACAAATTCTATTCGAACATGCATTTTCTGTTCAACACATTCTGGTCGAACATACACACTATAGTTCGACTGTGTAAGCCCCCTGAATTTCAGGGTTTATTTTTATTTTTCTGAATGAATTGTTTTCGATAAATATATTATTATTTAATTGTTTAGATCATTAATGTACCTTTCCATGACTTTGACTTCTGGAGCGTCAGGGATACCAATCTCTGTAAACTCTCTTCATGGGTTTTGAAGTAGGCAAGATTATCTTCCTGTTGATATATCGTGTCCCACTTGAACTCGTTCCCTTGTGTTCTTTTTGTATCGCGCAACTTCGGGTCAACTTAGACCAATTAATCATTGAATAAATATTCCCACTTTTATTTTTGATCTTCGTTTGCACGTCACCGTGACTTTTAATTTAGGAGCACCAGACCAGTCGTTTTCTCAGAACCAACTTCTCATAAATGATCTACTCGAGACGCTCTTCACCCATGACCTTCGTGTCCCACTCAGACACTCCATTTTGTGCTTCATTTTCTTCGCACAATTCCCGGGTCAATTTAGGCCGATTAATTATCTACCGTGAAACCCGATTTAATTTCCGATTTAATTTCGGAACCCGACATCGACCCAACCTAGCCGACCCAAAGTATGGACGTGTCCCACACGAAGCCTACTACCCACATGAAACTTGCGTCCCATTTATTGGAGTCTCCGTATATTATTTATTTATCCATGATTATAAATCCCTATTTTTAATTTAATTATTGCACCTGGTCCGATTTTGATCCGACCCGGCTCGACGGAACCCGAACCCAAGCTCCATGTTGCCCTCTCATGACTACCCAAATACCCCACATAATTTTTCTATTTTTTCTATTTTGAAAATATCTCTCCCTCTCTCTATTTTACAAATATCTCATATATATATATATATATATATATATATATATATATATATATATATATATATATATATATATATATATATCTCACTTTACACAACACCCTCCCCCTCACCTCTACCTCACAGACCCCCCCCCCCCCCCAAATAGTGGCCGACTTCATTTCAAATATCTCCTCTCTCTCTCTCTCTATTCTCACACTCTCTTTACATATATACACTCCCACACATATAACACAACCCACACACACACAACTCTCTCTCTCTCTCACTCAACACACACACACAAGCCGACCCCCTCTTCCTCCCCTGGCCGAGAGCCTCCACAGCCGAGCAACCACCCTCTCCTCCTCCCGAGCTCCTCTCCGACTTCCCCACTCCGCCTCTTCACAACCACACACCAACACCACCATTACCATCATCATCATCTACAACACTACAACCACACACCACCACCTTCACCATCCCCTCCACCACTACACCGCCGCCGGGCAGCCGCCCCGCCGTGCCCCGGCGATGCTTCGCCGCAGCTGCGCGCTGCAAACAGCAGCAGCGGGCAGCAGCAGTAGCGCTGGCAGCGCCTCCGCGCGCCGTTGCCGGCAGCCGCGCGCGCCGCACGCGCCACCACGGCCGGCAGCCGCCGCCGGCGACCCACCCTACCGGCGCGCGACCCCCCGGCGATCACCCCCTGGCCGCCGCCTTCCTCCCCGGCGCGACGCATAGGCTATTCGTGTGTTTACGTCGAAATCCCGTCGGCGCGCGCGAGTTTGGAACTCAGAATTCGCGCTCCATTGCAGCAAGTTCGTGCGTGTTTTTCGGGAGATCCGACCGTTGGATCGGCGATCTCTTTGCTCCGTCGTAATCTCGGTATATCCATCTTAACTTCTGTCAATTTTCGTCAGTTAATTTTGTCGTTTGATACCTCAAAACTGGCCACCAAGTTGACGTTTTAAATTGAACTGTTTTTGGACAGTTTCGTGGAGCCGACTTCGTCAGCTCGTAACTTCGCCGTCGCAGCTCCGGTTGACGCGCTACCAGTTTCTGTGTGCAGCTGGTATAACCATCTTCCTGTCTCCTTTAGTTTTCGTTTCATTATAAGCACGTTTGGTTGGTTGAATTCGACGCCAAAGTTGGCCGTCCGAATTCTTTAAATTGTACTTGTAAAATTCTATTTTTGAACCCGGGACTCCGGATTCAATTTCTGACACCACCAGTAGACTCGTGGCGTCTTTCTGGCATATTTTCATATAAATTTTGCTTAATTTGGAGAACGTGAGCCCTGGCACGCATTTCGGTGCAAAACGGGTCCCACTTTTTGAGTCAACGGGTCACTTTGAGATCGGCTCATCGGAATTCCATTCTGGATATACCGTTGAGTTCGTATCGTCATTCTGGACTCGTTGACATATAATTTGCTGAGTTTTGAAGACATTTGCTCCAGCACGTATTTCCGTGCAAACCGGATACCAAGTGTCGCGTCAACGTATCATTTTGAGATCGGCACATCAGAATCCTATTTCGGATATACCGTTGGGTTCGTATCATCATTCTGGATTCGTGGACATATAATTTGCTAGGTTTTGTAGACTTCTATCCCGACACGTTTTTCGGTGCAAAGTGTGTCCAACGGCGGACATCATTTTGACCCGAAATTACCATTTTGCCCTTGTGTCCAAATTGGACTTATGGGTAGGCTATCCTAGCTGATTTGACCGTTCTGGACACATTGGTGATATTTATTTTATCATCCGACATCATCTGTAGATTTTGTTTATGAGTCATTCCTTAATCTATAATTATTTATTTTTCAGAAATTGTTACTTTCTGGTTTTGAATTTTTATATATATTTTAATTGCTGTAAAAATATGAGAAAAATTGTATTTAAATACTATGTTAATTTAGCTAATTTATTATAATTTTTCCTGCATTTAATAAGTACTTTTGGTATTTTATAAAAATGGGAAAACATAACTCATTTTCAGGATACATGTTTTTGCTGATTTTTAATAAATATTTATGAGGGTTTATAAATTCCAGAAAAATTATTATAAATTTCTATAATTAACAAGGATCATTTTGGTACTTTATTTTATATATAATTTAGCTTTTTGTCTATCTCTAAAATTATTGGAACATAGTGTACAGTAGATTTAATTATTGAATAATTACGACTTGTAACTTTTTATGTTGTTTTGTGTTTTAGTCGTATTGGACCTCACCCCGTGCTAGTGTAAAGATCCTAGGAAGTTAGTTTGTGTATAGTGGCACTCCACATTAGACTTTTATGCTAGGTCCCCACTTAGTTAGTGTCCAGTTAAGAGTCGTGTCACACCACTAGTGTAATGTTGAACATAGCTTAGAACTGAGTTTGTATATCATTATTGATAGGACATCGAACATCTATATCTTCATACTAGTATTCTTGCTTTGCTCGAGGCAAGTACATCTACAAACTCATTTACTGTCTTTTAATGCTAGAACATGTATTAACCGAGGTAGCAAGTTAAATCTTCACATGTTACATTAATTTAGTCCCTACCCTGCTTAGGACAGTTATCATATCTTCACATGTTTCTTACTGGTTCTCCGTACATGTTTCACTATGCTTATATCTGCCCGAGTATTCACATGTTTTACTGCTCTCAGTACTTTCACCTGTTTTACTGCTATTAGTACCTACCGTGCTTTATACTGATCCCAGTATCTCTCACATGTTTTTACTGTTCTCGTATCTCTCACATGTTAGAATATGGGTTATGGGGGAAACTGATAGTCGAGTACGTGATCATGCCCCCTCTACAGTACCGAGCAAGATTTCATTTTATATGTTACTGCGCCGTAGGCCTTACTCTCAAAGCTGTATTTGTACGTATGTACATCTATCGCCTTTACACTTGTACGGAAGTACATTTCATTATGTGCCCCAGCACATTGTACATCTATTGATCGATCACGTACCTGCTACAGTTTTAAATATTACATATACATCTGTCTTTATGACATATGTATCCTTGCCATGATAGATTATGAGATATACCATGATTCCAGATATGCCATGTTCCCTGTGTTACTATGATATTGTGATCCCAGTTGTACCATGAGGCCATGTTTCTATTATTTCCTGTTTTATAGACTTATCACACCATGTTTCTTGTTGTACATCTCTTTCATTATATGTTCAGTACTTTAGTTGTAGAGGTTGTACTTGCTCCCGTCCTGACAGGATAACGTTGTAGGTTTACTTTTCGAGAAGGAAATGCTATGTGTTACATGTTATGGTACTGCATTGAGGACCTGGCCTTAGCTCCAGAAGAGGCCCCAGCGGGGAACCTTGCTTAGTTATCTTTCATGTGTTTAGTAGACTTAGACTTTGTCTGTTCTTATATTTGGATACTGGACTTTGTCTCCAGTTAGATACTTTGGTTATGTATTATTAAATCTGTGTTTATTTACCTTCGCTTATAGATGCTGTGTTGTGATGAACTTTAAAATATGATTTTAGAACTGTTAGCTGCTTAGATCCTTTATTGTTTATTCTAGAACAGCTTACTGCGCTTTAACCAAGCGTAGGCTGGACATGGCTCGGCCCGGCCCAACAATTTGGGTATCGGGTCGTGACATGTTTTTTTGGCGGCCCATGCAGGTCCAGACTTAAGTTGTTTGGTTACGTTATTGTACCAAGCATGCATGCAATTAGGATCTAGGACAACTTGTTAACACTAGGGATAAACATTTAGAACACCTAGAGGATAACTAGGATTGCAACATAGGAGAACTCATCACAGCATAGGACCGTTAACTGTATTTAGTCTCTTGCTTGAATTCAGTGGGTTACAATTTTGACCAGGATAGTACCCTTGGGATGACCCCTGAGGATCTCACTCTAATCTTATCTAGAAATCTGTTTCCATTTATTTCCATTAGATCTTTCTTAAATTCGTTGTTGAATTTAATTTCTGATTTTCGTTGTTAACTTTGATCTTGCATCGTGATAAATTTTGTGGATTGAATTATGATATATTCTGATAAGGTAAACGTCTGTTTTATTTATGGAGTTTAGAATTTATCGCAGCCATATTAGCTGGTATGACAAAAACATAGAGCCTGATTTTGGATATACTATCATATTCATAGAATTTAGATTTTCTTGCAGCCATACCGGTTGGCATGGTAAGGAATCTAGATGATATGACTATAGGGTGTATACCTTAGTTATGGACTCCCTCGTTTATTGCATATAAGCTTACTGGTAGGGCGAAAATTCTGGCAACATGATTTCAGGAAGACGTATATGGTTATCAGATCATATCTCAGCTTGGTTCACTTCGTTATGGTCGATTGAGCAAGAATAAATTCTTATTATCATTCTTCCCTGTCTTGATTAACTCTGTTCCATCTACAACTAGGATTATAGGTTCTCTAGGATTCTCCAACAGGATTGTTTTCATGTTATCTTTTTGGACATAATTATTTTTGTGTTCCATCTTTCCTATGACTTGACTAAACTCTTCTTCGTTAACCTCTTGGGTAATTCTTCTCGTTATGTATCCCGTTGTCTTCATACCATTCTTGAAGATTTTTGTCACGACCCGATCCCAATAATCTGGGTCTAGTCGGATCATGCCCAGCCTGCACCGTTGTTGAGACGGCGGCAGTAAGCTGTTCAGTAGCAGGTAACCACACAACAACACTATAATTTGTCACAACTCAACTTCGGAATTAAACTTTATTAAACTGAAATTTAAATACAAATGAAACTGTTCTGAAAGGAAATACAGATTTGAAATAAACAAAATGCAGAAAAGGGAAAATCTATCTATCAGCCTCAGTTCCATCGTCCTCCTGCGGGGACTCTGGCAGCACAACGGAGTACAACTCAGGGTCGTAATAGCTGTTGTAACACAGCTCAGCATCCTCAACATCGCCTAAAAATATATCTCCAGTCAGGAGGGAGCAAAGTACAATTCATGCTAATTTTTAAAAAGTTAAATAAGAAATAGAATCATGCAGTTCTAAACAGTTTTAAAACAGGTTTGTTACAGTATAAAACAGTGATTTGAACAGGTAATGAAATATGACCGGCTTAGGTTTATTACAGGAAGGATAATGGGTTTTGTTACAGTAGTGGTCATAATCATTACGCTATTCCCCAGTCCCCAGTAGTTATAGTACAGTACTCTCGGTGAGAGTTTCGTGTTTGCATCGTGGTTTAGACATGCAGCAAAGCGATTAAATAAATAACTGTAAACCAACATAAACTATACTTGCCTCAGGAAAAATGACTGGAGAGGTGGACGACTTCGAGACGGGAAGTTAGAGTCGTCCTCGAATTCCTACATTCGAGAGATAGACTCAGAGATTAGGTTTACCAACTTAACTATACTAGTTGTAATCTCTATTTGTGTCCTAGTCCAATTTTAGTTATTTAATTAACTAAACACAGAAAAACACGTTTATTAAGTGCGTTGATTTAATACGAGGGAAAACGATTATTTAACTTTTGAATTCGGGGAAAACTCGTCGTTGCCAGATTATTTATGAAAACTTGGTAATTTTATAAATATAAATATAAAAGTTAATTTTTCTTATTTAGTGAGAAATACGTGACTTTTTAACTATTAATAAACTCGTCAACTTTAGGTGAGAAAACATTAATTAATTTTATACGAAAAATACCTTTTTAATCATTTTAATCGTTAAATACTACAAAACTCGCAAAACCAGAAAATGACAGAAAATCTAAGCTATTACAGTCACAGACCAGCCAGCTGGGCTTATGTCCATTACAATTTATTTACATAAATTGAAATAAGATAAACTGCCGTTAGTCCTAAACTGAAATAGAAATTAAATAGAATTTAAACAGAAAATAAATAATAAAAATAAGGATAAATAGCAAGTCTCAGATAATGGTCTGATCCTCATTTTTGGCTAATTGTCTCAACGTCCGGGCGGGGCCGGTATCGTTTGCACTTAGCCGGGTCCATTGACCGGTACGGTCGTCATCCAAAAATGAATATCAAATAAATTCCGAAAATCATTTTAAATTCTTTTTGAAAATAAATCAGGATTTACGGAAAAATCGGGCAGCATCTCCTCTGTTTTTGGTCAACCCAAAAACTGGAAAAATGGCGCCGATAATTCCTGCAAGTCCCAAACCAGGGAAAAACCCGCATTTCATATATATAAAATATCCACAACCAATCCACAACATAATCGGGACGACCAGAAATGATTTCGGAAGTCCGATTCCAAATCCACAAATCACAGCACGTTCCCGGAAATTTTCGGAAACTAAAACATACCAAATATCTATTCCCGAAATATTTCGGGAATCCAAAACAATTCACAGGACCTTTCCGAAAGTCCTGAAAAATTACGACGTCGCTAATACCGAATTCCCAAAGGGAACCGGGGACCATTTCATCATCGACAGGATAAATAAAATAGCGGGACAGGGTTATACCTCGGATTGCTCGGCTAGAGCTCTCAGATGATAAAATAGAAAGAATAGAGATCCAGCACAGCGAATTAATCCCCGAAATCAGCGCTGGAACCAACGTCGACGTCGAGGAATACCGAGAAGTCAGAAATCAGGGCACGACAGGGTGCTGGCCCAAGAACGGGGCGCTGGACGGCGGGGAAATGGCCGACGCTGGCCGGGGGCTCGCCGGAGTCGGGCAGCGCTGGGGCGCAGAGGGGCGCACCGGTCGGGCACTGCCGCGAGGGGAGCGGGTCGCCGGAGTTGGCGGAGGAGCTCGCGGAAAACAGCGCGGAGGGGCGCGCGGTCGCCGGAGAGCCGACGGGAAGGGCGCGCGGGGAGTGCGCGGTCGTGGGCTGGCCGGAGGGAGCGGCCGAGGGTGGCGCGGTGGTGCGCTCGGGCGGACACTGCCGCGAGTGGCTCCGGTGGTCGGGTGGAGCTCGGCTTGGGGGTTTGTGAAAAGGGTTTTCCAGAGAACAGAGAGGGAGAGAGGAAGAGAGTAAGAATAAGGGAGAGTTGATTTCTGTGAAGTTGGAAAGGGTTTGCCAACTGATGCCTTGAGAAGAGATGGGAAGAGAGGAGAATAATAAAGGGGAAGTGGGGTGTTAATGTTGGAAAAACGTGTGTGGAGTAGAGAAGATTAAGGGAGAGAGAATAGGGAGAAGTGCTTTACCAAATCGTGAGTGAGTGGGTGCTGGTCCTACGGGACCAGCTGAAACTAAGTTTTTTTTTTTTAATTAATAATGATTAACCAAGTCCAAAAATCAGATTTTAAAAGAATGGAATTGGGCTCAGGCCTGGGTCTGGGTTCGGACTCGGGTCTGGGTCTGGAATCCAAAAGTCCCTGTTATTATTTTTGAAAACACTTTCACTCAAAAATATTTACTAATAATATTAATAATAATAATTTTTTTTAGAAAAAGCTAATAATAATAATACTAAACTCTATTTAATAATTAATCACAGGATATGGGTTTCACAATCTTCCCTCTTTAGAAAATTTCGTCCTTGAAATTAAAGGCAAGGTCTGGGATTTAGTCATGCAATTATGCCTGAAATCAGTTTGAACATCTTCCTTAACAGTCTTATGCCCAAGTGGGTTAACAATCCCGAAACTCATCTAATGCCATATAATCATCAATTTTATCCACTGTTTTAATTTACATTCTTCCCTCCTTTAGAAATAATACTCCAAGATTACTAAATTTCCGATTCCATTCCTAAATTGCCAATCACCCTAAAAATTTTGTCTTCTAAATTTTCAATCTTGAACACATCCCATATTCATGCAATATGTATTTCTCCCAACTTGCTAATATATTCAATTTAATTCTATGATTTGATACTCCTAGTTTTTAATTCTTCAATGTCAAGCCTTAATGCCCAATATCATATCTAAAAATCCTACACCACGTTTCAATATTCTGATTTGTCACGATCCATAAAGTTTTATCATTTCTTTCTCCTAGGTGATCATTACTGTGATTTTAGGCTATCATGTATATATCTTCATTTTCCGGTTTGATCTCGATCTCTCTTTGAAATCATGATTTAAGCTCACATCCTTGATTTGACTAAACCTTCTCAAAAATAAATCTTATTACATCTTTCCAACCAATCTTTCCAAAAATTCGTCATCCTCAATTATTTACATTTTAAGTCCAATCTTTCTTGTTTCGATTATCCTTTATAGTTAATTCACCATGCACCTTCCTAGAGTGCATCTCTATGCCTAACATTGACAACCTTTAACCTTCTATGTCAAATTATTCACAAGCTTTCCTCGATACTAATCACCATTGTACATTTTAACTCATATATATTTCCTATATATCATGCACTCTAAAAATCCAAGTTATAAAATGTTCTAGGTTCACTTCATAAGACAAAATCAGATTTGAGGCATGATTGCTAAACAAAAAGTGTAAACATATCTAGAAAATTTAAAATATTTTGTTGATCAAAAATCATAAGTAAACATCGGGGTATGATTTAAATAATCATGACGAGTTTAAAGTTTTAAATATGAAATCAAATAAAAACAGGAAGGTCAAAGAAATACGACATCAATAATTTATTTGAGGAACAAAAGATAATATAATTTCCGAAATGAGAGACAACTTTCAAATCAAATTGGGATGAGGTATAAGGGTTTGGGACTCAGAAAAAATCAACAAGTTGTATGATAGTAGGATAGAGACAGTGATTTGAATATCTGTGATGGGAACATAATCAGATAAAATATTTCTGAATATAGAGGCAGTTGCTAGGAATACAAATCCTTTAATCGGATCAATAGTCAGAATAATTGGTGGTGCAAAAGGCAACCATGGTACGAATATAGTCTGAATAATATTCGGGAACCAAATATATTTGAAGTTACTTTGTCTCAAATTCATGCCTCGCCAGTGTGCACCAGACTGCAATAAATTTTTGACTCCATAACTTGAATAATTTAGTTTTACCGAGTAGTCTTCCAACTTTACCCATTTCATGGCTAAGCAAACATAGAACAAAGTCTCAATAGTATTTGGAAACCTAACGATTACCTGTCATTATTTCGACTTAAAATTTATGCCTCGCCAGTGCACAACTAGCTGCAGTAAACTTGCAGTTTTCCATAATTCAGGTAAATGACTATCACATAAATGTGCGGAGTCATGTTAGGTTGCTAAATATTTTCTCAGCTTTGTCCGTGTGAATTTCAGAGGAATTCCAAAAATTCAAACAAGTTTAAGGTTCTAAACAGAATAGAAATGTAGATGACTGTTCTTCCGAGATCAAGGGATTTATCAAAATATGTGTTTGAGATTCAAGAGACTGGAGCAAAAATCAAGAGGAGCATCTGTCCTCAGATTTTCTTTTCCAAAGATGAAATGATCAACCTTGATTTGAATAATTGAGTCAAACACTAGATAAGATAGTAGAATCACCACTTCGGATTAAGTAAGAAAAACCAATGATAATATTCCCGACAAATCACTCAGGAAATACAAAGAAATTATTTTGAGAAGAATAATTTCATAACTAAGGAAAGTTGAAAATTTGAAAGAAGGTAAGTCCCGTTGATTCAAGGAAATCAAATTTGAAATTGTCTAGTAACGCCAAGAAATTTAAATAGCTCTGGGACAACTCAAAATTTCCATGACTAAAGAAAATTCAAATAATAGAATGGATTCAAAATGTGATCAATTTTCTGACCGTTCCTGCTTCATGATCATAGAAGCTTCCTAGGCCTTGATTTGATCAAGAATTTGCACAGAGAGAGTAGGGTTTTAAGATGAGTGGAGGAAGTCACATATGAAAATATTCTCGGTTTTTGGAAAAACATAGGAGGGAACAATATTGAAATTGAACATAATTCCTTCAGGAGGATCATGAACTAACTAAGCTGAACCAATTCTTTTGGTAATAGATAACCCTTGAGGCTTTATGGTTCCCAAAGAATTTGGTTCGGGATTAGTTCAGAGAAGGTTAATTGAAATGAGGTCGAGGCAAATGATCGGATATGCTAGTCGTAGAAATACTTTGGGTAGACAAGTGTTAGTTAGATTTGCTAAAGGGAAATTGAAACTCTAAATAGCGAACGAATCTGGATTCCGAATAAAAATAGAGAAATAAGGTTTGATTAACAAATTGAGGAGGTGAAAATAGGTTTGCTGAAGAAGAAGATTGAAGAGTTCCAATATTAGTCCATTAATAGCAAAAAAATAAAGATCCTAAGGGATGCTAGAATCTGATAAAAATATAGGAAGAAAACAATCTCGAAAACCAGGGGACACTAAAAGATACCAAAAATCTAGAAAATAAAACATGTAATAACATATACCATTATACAGGCGGCCTCAACTGGTTAGGGTAGCGTAAACGGGTCGGGGTGCCGGTGCAGCATGAGGACGGTCTGTCAGCTGCATGGAAGGTAGGTCCCGGCGTGCTTGAGGGGATATGATCGATAAATGACACCTCATCATCAGCAGGGCCGGATTGGGTAGTCTTCACTTTGACCATAATCGGGAAGGTTTAGGGTACATACATAAGCAAGGTATCCTACCAGTCTATAATCAATCAAAAATATTTATGTATATAATTCGGTCCTACGTTGTGACAAATCAATGTTCTAGTGTTCTAATTGTTTCTAGGTATGTTTTCCTAAGTTGTTGTAGGACCTGCATGGGCCACCACTGAAAACATGTCACGACCCGATCCCAATAATCTGGGTCTAGTCGGATCATGCCCAGCCTGCACCGTTGTTGAGACGGCGGCAGTAAGCTGTTCAGTAGCAGGTAACCACACAACAACACTATAATTTGTCACAACTCAACTTCGGAATTAAACTTTATTAAACTGAAATTTAAATACAAATGAAACTGTTCTGAAAGGAAATACAGATTTGAAATAAACAAAATACAGAAAAGGAAAAATCTATCTATCAGCCTCAGTTCCATCGTCCTCCTGCGGGGACTCTGGCAGCACAACGGGGTACAACTCAGGGTCGTAATAGCTGTTGTAACACAGCTCAGCATCCTCAACATCGCCTAAAAATATATCTCCAGTCAGGAGGGAGCAAAGTACAATTCATGCTAATTTTTAAAAAGTTAAATAAGAAATAGAATCATGCAGTTCTAAACAGTTTTAAAACAGGTTTGTTACAGTATAAAACAGTGATTTGAACAGGTAATGAAATATGACTGGCTTAGGTTTGTTACAGGAAGGATAATGGGTTTTATTACAGTAGTGGTCATAATCATTACGCTATTCCCCAGTCCCCATTAGTTACAGTACAGTACTCTCGGTGAGAGTTTCGTGTTTGTATCGTGGTTTAGACATGCAGTAAAGCGATTAAATAAATAACTGTAAACCAACATAAACTATACTTGCCTCAGGAAAAATGACTGGAGAGGTGGACGACTTCGAGACGGGAAGTTAGAGTCGTCCTCGAATTCCTACATTCGAGAGATAGACTCAGAGATTAGGTTTACCAACTTAACTATACTAGTTGTAATCTCTATTTGTGTCCTAGTCCAATTTTAGTTATTTAATTAACTAAACACAGAAAAACACGTTTATTAAGTGCGTTGATTTAATACGAGGGAAAACGATTATTTAACTTTTGAATTCGGGAAAAACTCGTCGTTGCCAGATTATTTATGAAAACTTGGTAATTTTATAAATATAAATATAAAAGTTAATTTTTCTTATTTAGTGAGAAATACGTGACTTTTTAACTATTAATAAACTCGTCAACTTTAGGTGAGAAAACATTAATTAATTTTATACGAAAAATACCTTTTTAATCATTTTAATCGTTAAATACTACAAAACTCGTAAAACCAGAAAATGACAGGAAATCTAAGCTATTACAGTCACAGACCAGCCAGCTGGGCTTATGCCCATTACAATTTATTTACATAAATTGAAGATAAACTGCCGTTAGTCCTAAACTGAAATAGAAATTAAATAGAATTTAAACAGAAAATAAATAATAAAAATAAGGATAAATAGCAAGTCTTAGATAATGGTCCGATCCTCATTTTTGGCTAATTGCCTCAACGTCCGGGCAGGGCCGGTATCGTTTGCACTTAGCCGGGTCCATTGACCGGTACGGTCGTCACCCAAAAATAAATATCAAATAAATTCCAAAAATTATTTTAAATTCATTTTGAAAATAAATCAGGATTTACGGAAAAATCGGGCAGCATCTCCTCTGTTTTTGGTCAACCCAAAAACTGGGAAAATGGCGCCGATAATTCCTGCAAGTCCCAAACCAGGGAAAAACCCGCATTTCATATATATAAAATATCCATAACCAATCCACAGCATAATCGGGACGACCAGAAATGATTTCGGAAGTCCGATTCCAAATCCACAAATCACAGCACGTTCCCAGAAATTTCCGGAAACTAAAACATACCAAATATCTATTCCCGAAATATTTCGGGAATCCAAAACAATTCACAGGACTTTTCCGAAAGTCCCGAAAAATTACGACGTCGCTAATACCGAATTCCCAAAGGGAACCGGGGACCATTTCATCATCGACAGGATAAATAAAATAGCGGGACAGGGTTATACCTCGGATTGCTCGGCTAGAGCTCTCAGATGATAAAATAGAAAGAATAGAGATCCAGCACAGCGAATTAATCCCCGAAATCAGCGCTGGAACCAACGTCGACGTCGAGGAATACCGAGAAGTCAGAAATCAGGGCACGACAGGGCGCTGGCCCAAGAACGGGGCGCTGGACGGCGGGGAAATGGCCGACGCTGGCCGGGGGCTTGCCGGAGTCGGGCAGCGCTGGGGCGCAGAGGGGCACACCGGTCGGGCACTGCCGCGAGGGGAGCGGGTCGTCGGAGTTGGCGGAGGAGCTCGCGAGAAACAGCGCGGAGGGGCGCGCAGTCGCCGGAGAGCCGACGGGAAGGGCGCGCGGGGAGTGCGCGGTCGTGGGCTGGCCGGAGGGAGCGACCGAGGGTGGCGCGGTGGTGCGCTCGGGCGAACACTGCCGCGAGGGGCTCCGGTGGTCGGGTGGAGCTCGGCTTGGGGGTTTGTGAAAAGGGTTTTCCAGAGAACAGAGAGGGAGAGAGGAAGAGAGTAAGAATAAGAGAGAGTTGATTTCTGTGAAGTTGGAAAGGGTTTGCCAACTGATGCCTTGAGAAGAGATGGGAAGAGAGGAGAATAATAAAGGGGAAGTGGGGTGTTAATGTTGGAAAAACGTGTGTGGAGTAGAGAAGATTAAGGGAGAGAGAATAGGGAGAAGTGCTTTACCAAATCGTGAGTGAGTGGGTGCTGGTCCTACGGGACCAGCTGAAACTAAGTTTTTTTTTTTATTAATAATTATTAACCAAGTCCAAAAATCAAATTTTAAAAGAATGGAATTGGGCTCAGGCCTGGGTCTGGGTTCGGACTCGGGTCTGGGTCTGGAATCCAAAAGTCCCTGTTATTATTTTTGAAAACACTTTCACTCAAAAATATTTACTAATAATATTAATAATAATAATTTTTTTTAGAAAAAGCTAATAATAATAATACTAAACTCTATTTAATAATTAATCACAAGATATGGGTTTCACAATTTTTCGATAAACTTTTCTGTCTTGCTTGACCTTTAACTTGTTTGGACACTGTTATGGATTGCTTGACCCAGTTTTAGGCCTTGTAACCTTCTACTTGATAGATGACCGAAATAGCCAAACCTTGTTGACTGATCCTGTAGTATAACTATAAATGTATTGCGTGTTTGTGATAAGTACTTTTCCTAGGAATTGGTTAGATTAAGCTTATAGGACAAGTATAAGCGACTGACTGTAGTAGACTTGGAAACCATTAAGAACGATTGTATTGATAGTATGACTTGATGATAGGGTATCTAAGATGGAGAAATGAAATATTATATTGTTATGACTATGGATTGAGGATTAGAATCTTGTGCTTAGCAGTTTGAGGATTTAGCATTTGTAGAATTTTGGTTGGTTATCTATAGCTAATTACATGTGATTAGAGGGTAGATCGATATGTGGATTGATATAGAATAAGTTAGAATGAGTTATCGTATTGCGTACGAGATCAAAAAAAATATCAGTTAAAAAGACATGGAACAAGACAGAGACATATGTACATTGGTAATTAATAAATCGGGAGTTTTGAAATCGAGGATTTGTATTCGGAGGACTTGTTGAGTAAAAAGAAGAAGGCTCTACGCCAAGGATAAGAATTGAACGTATAATTTCAAGAAAAAACTGTAGGAAAAGATTGACGACAAATGATGCAAGGGAACTGTGGATTGATAAAATAAGGATACTTAGGATACGATAAGGAAATCCAGTATTTACAATTGAGGTTAAAAATATGGTTGATGACCAAGCATTGTTTGCTTATGAACATGTCCAGAGAATGACCTATATTTTAGGGTATACGTTAAGGTTTCATGTTAGTATGGAAGATTCTAAAGGATATATGACGTAGTTTATGATAGAAGGACTTTGATTGAACCTGAACCAAAAAGTTTGTAGGAGAAACAAAAGAGATGATTACAAGGATAGCAGATTGAGTATTGTAGCCAGGGCAGCAACATATTATAGTTTGACCGGTTGGATGATTTTTAATTTCGAGGACAAAATTTTTGTAAGGTGGGTAGGATGTAAGCCCCCTGAATTTCAGGGTTTATTTTTATTTTTCTGAATAAATTATTTTCGATAAATATATTATTATTTAATTGTTTAGATCATTAATGTACCTTTTCATGACTTTGACTTCTGGAGCGTCAGGGATACCAATCTCTGTAAACTCTCTTCATGGATTTTGAAGTAGGCAAGATTATCTTCCTGTTGATATATCGTGTCCCACTTGAACTCGTTCCCTTGTGCTCTTTTTGTATCGCGCAACTTCGGGTCAACTTAGACCAATTAATCATTGAATAAATATTCCCACTTTTATTTTTGATCTTCGTTTGCACGTCACCGTGACTTTTAATTTAGGAGCACCAGACCAGTCGTTTTCTCAGAACCAACTTCTCATAAATGATCTACTCGAGACGCTCTTCACCCATGACCTTCGTGTCCCACTCAGATACTCCATTTTGTGCTTCATTTTCTTCGCACAATTCTCGGATCAATTTAGGCCGATTAATTATCTACCGTGAAACCCGATTTAATTTCCGATTTAATTTCGGGACCCGACATCGACCCAACCTAGCCGACCCAAAGTATGGACATGGCCCACACGAAGCCTACTACCCACATGAAACTTGCGTCCCATTTATTGGAGTCTCCGTATATTATTTATTTATCCATGATTATAAATCCCTATTTTTAATTTAATTATTGCACCTGGTCCGATTTTGACCCGACCCGGCTCGACGGAACCCGAACCCAAGCTCCATGTTGCCCTCTCATGACTGCCCAAATACCCCACATAATTTTCCTATTTTTCCTATTTTGAAAATATCTCTCCCTCTCTCTATTTTACAAATATCTCATATATATATATATATATACATATATATATATATATATATAATTATATCTCTCTCTCTCACTTTACACAACACCCTCCCCCTCACCTCTACCTCACAGACACCCCCCCCAAATAGTGGCCGACTTCATTTCAAATATCTCCTCTCTCTCTCTCTATTCTCACACTCTCTTTACATATATACACTCCCACACATATAACACAACCCACACACACACAACTCTTTCTCTCTCTCACTCAACACACACAAACAAGCCGACCCCCTCTTCCTCCCCCGGCCGAGAGCCTCCACAGCCGAGCAACCACCCTCTCCTCCTCCCGAGCTCCTCTCCGACTTCCCCACTCCGCCTCTTCACAACCACACACCAACACCACTATTACCATCATCATCATCTACAACACTACAACCACACACCACCACCTTCACCATCCCCTCCACCACTACACCGCCGCCGGGCAGCCGCCCCGCCATGCCCCGGCGATGCTCCGTCGCAGCCGCGCGCTACAAACAGCAGCAGCGGGTAGCAGCAGTAGCGCTGGCAGCGCCTCCGCGCGCCGTTGCCGGCAGCCGCGCGCGCCGCACGCGCCACCACGGCCGGCAGCCGCCGCCGACGACCCACCCTACCGGCGTGCGATCCCCCAGCGATCACCTCCTGGCCGCCGCCTTCCTCCCCGGCGCGACGCATAGGCTATTCGTGCGTTTACGTCGAAATCCCGTCGGCGCGCGCGAGTTTGGAACTCAGAATTTGTGCTCCGTTGCAGCAAGTTCGTACATATTTTTCGGGAGATCCGACCGTTGGATCGGCAATCTCTTTGCTCCGTCGCAATCTCGGTATATCCATCTTCACTCCTGTCAATTTTCGTCCGTTAATTTTGTCGTTTCATACCTCAAAACTGGCCACCAAGTTGACGTTTTAAATTGAACTATTTTTGGACAGTTTCGTGGAGCCGACTTCGTCAGCTCGTAACTTCGCCGTCGCAGCTCCGGTTGACGCGCTACTAGTTCCTGTGCGCAGCTGGTATAACCATCTTCCTGTCTCCTTTAGGTTTCGTTTCATTATAAGCACGTTTGGTTGGTTGAATTCGACGCCAAAGTTGGCCGTCCGAATTCTTTAAATTACACTTGTAAAATTCTATTTTTGAACCCGGGACTCCGGATTCAATTTCTGACACCACCAGTAGACTCATGGCGTCGTTCTGGTATGTTTTCATATAAATTTTGCTTGATTTGGAGAACGTGAGCCCTGGCACGCATTTCGGTGCAAAACGGGTCCCACTTTTTGAGTCAACGGGTCACTTTGAGATCGGCTCATCGGAATCCCATTCTGGATATACCGTTGAGTTCGTATCGTCATTCTGAACTCGTTGACATATAATTTGCTGAGTTTTGAAGACATTTGCTCCGGCACGCATTTCCGTGCAAATCGGATACCAAGTGTCGCGTCAACGTATCATTTTGAGATCGGCACATCAGAATCCTATTTCGGATATACCGTTGGGTTCGTATCATCATTCTGGATTCGTGGACATATAATTTGCTAGGTTTTGTAGACTTCTATCCCGACACGCTTTTCGGTGCAAAGTGTGTCCAACGGCGAACATCATTTTGACCCGAAATTATCGTTTTGCCCCTGTGTCCAAATTGGACTTATGGGTAGGCTATTCTAGCTGATTTGACCGTTCTGGACACATTGGTGATATTTATTTTATCATCCGACATCATCTGTAGATTTTGTTTATGAGTCATTCCTTAATCTATAATTATTTATTTTTCAGAAATTGTTACTTTCTGGTTTTGAATTTTTATATATATTTTAATTGCTGTAAAAATATGAGAAAAATTGTATTTAAATACTATGTTAATTTAGCTAATTTATTATAATTTTTTCAGCATTTAATAAGTACTTTTGGTATTTTATAAAAATGGGAAAACAGAACTCATTTTCAGGATACATGTTTTTGCTGATTTTTAATAAATATTTATGAGGGTTTATAAATTCCAGAAAAAATATTATAAATTTCTATAATTAACAAGGATCATTTTGGTACTTTATTTTATATATAATTTAGCTTTTTGTCTATCTCTAAAATTATTGGAACATAGTGTACAGTAGATTTAATTATTGAATAATTACGACTTGTAACTTTTTATGTTGTTTTGTGTTTTAGTCGTATTGGACCTCACCCCGCGCTAGTGTAAAGATCCTAGGAAGTTAGTTTGTGTATAGTGGCACTCCACATTAGACTTTTATGCTAGGTCCCCACTTAGTTAGTGTCCAGTTAAGAGTCGTGTCACACCACTAGTGTAATGTTGAACATAGCTTAGAACTGAGTTTGTATATCATTATTGACAGGACATCGAACATCTATATCTTCGTACTAGTATTCTTGCTTTGCTCGAGGCAAGTACATCTACAAACTCATTTACTGTCTTTTAATGCTAGAACATGTATTAACCGAGGTAGCAAGTTAAATCTTCACATGTTACATTAATTTAGTCCCTACCCTGCTTAGGACAGTTATCATATCTTCACATGTTTCTTACTGGTTTCCCGTACATGTTTCACTATGCTTATATCTGCCCGAGTATTCACATGTTTTACTGCTCTCAGTACTTTCACCTGTTTTACTGCTATTAGTACCTACCGTGCTTTATACCGATCCCAGTATCTCTCACATGTTTTTACTGTTCTCGTATCTCTCACATGTTAGAATATGGGTTATGGGAGAAACTGATAGTCGAGTACGTGATCATGCCCCCTCTACAGTACCGAGCAAGATTTTATTTTATATGTTACTGCGCCGTAGGCCTTACTCTCAAAGCTGTATTTGTACGTATGTACATCTATTGCCTTTACACTTGTACGGAAGTACATTTCATTATGTGCCCCAGCACATTGTACATCTATTGACCGATCACGTACCTGCTACAGTTTTAAATATTACATATACATTTGTCTTTATGACATATGTATCCTTGCCATGATAGATTATGAGATATACCATGATTCCAGATATGCCATGTTCCCTGTGTTACTATGATATTGTGATCCCAGTTGTACCATGAGGCCATGTTTCTATTATTTCCTGTTTTATAGACTTATCACACCATGTTTCTTGTTGTACATCTCTTTCATTATATGTTCAGTACTTTAGTTGTAGAGGTTATACTTGCTCCCGTCCTGACAGGATAACGTTGTAGGTTTACTTTTCGAGAAGGAAATGCTATGTGTTACATGTTATGGTACTGCATTGAGGACCTGGCCTTAGCTCCAGAAGAGGCCCCAGCGGGGAACCTTGCTTAGTTATCTTTCATGTGTTTAGTAGACTTAGACTTTGTCTGTTCTTATATTTGGATACTGGACTTTGTCTCCAGTTAGATACTTTGGTTATGTATTATTAAATCTGTGTTTGTTTACCTTCGCTTATAGATGCTGTGTTGTGATGAACTTTAAAATATGATTTTAGAACTGTTAGCTGCTTAGATCCTTTATTGTTTATTCTAGAATAGCTTACTGCGCTTTAACCAAGCGTAGGCTGGACATGGCTCGGCCCGGCCCAACAATTTGGGTATCGGGTCGTGACAGACTGTCATGGGTCGAACATTCCTTTGTGAGGTCGACAAACCAGGGTCGAACCTATCCGTGAATACATCCAAATTTTTTTCGATTTTTTTTTGTTTCAACAACAGTTTATAGAGTTCGAATCACAAACAGTGATTAAAAACAAAAATAGTGAAGAGTTTGAACTAATTAGGGTGTTCGATTTATGGGTTGTGAAGGGTTTGGAGAGAGGGGGTAGGGGGCCGGTTAGGGTTGGAGAACAAGGGAATCGGTGTGGGGGTGGAGTGAGGTGTGGGGTATGGGATGTGGAAAATGATAGATTGTATGTTTTAATAGGAAGCATATTTTAGTCAAGCGTTGGGGTGCCCTTAGTAATATTCATCATTTAAATCATTTTAATTGGGGTAAACTTAGAACATAGGGTGTCCTTAGAAATAGTTGGGGTGTGTATAGCCGGCCCCTTAAAATTTTGATGCAATGGTACTGCTCTAAAATTTTGGTACAGTACTTTAATTGACGATGACCAAAAAGAATATTCCAGAAGTGAGCTCATACGTAGGGCTGCAAGTGAGCCAAGCCGTTCGTGAGCTGGTCGAAGCTCGGCTCGATAAAAACTCATTTGAGCTCAGTTCATATAGTAAACAAACTGAGCTCAAACTTCATTTTCGAGCTCGTTTAATAAACAAGCCAAGCTCAAGCGTAGAAGTACTCGGCTCGTTTATGAGCTTGCGAGCTAGCTCGTTTAGAAGCTGGTTTGTTCTTTGTTGATCTAATTTTATATATGTTTGTATAACAATATGGTTGTGTGCATTATATATTTATATGTCCTTAATAATTAATATTAAGGAACTTTTTTAATTAAAATTTTATAAATAAATTGTTAATATTACGGGTACTTGAATTCAAATTTAACTAGCTTAAAATCGAGCTCATTAAGCATGAATCAAGCTTCATGAGCTTGAAATAAAGTTGAGCTAGCTTTGATTTTGAGCTTATCGAGCGTGTTTATCAAACTTGAATCAAGTTTGCTTATCAAGCTAAGTTCGAGCTTAAACCAAGCCAAGCGTAATATAAACAAGCTCGAGCAAAGCTCAAGCTATGAAATAAAAAAACTTATCAAGCCCAAGCTCAGGCTTACAAAAGCTTGGCTCGGCTTGGCTCGTTTGAAGCCTTGTTCATACGAACACACGGAGTCCGTCCCACATACAGAAAGAGGAATCAAAATTTTGATACCTCCTTTGTATGACAAGTGGGTCCATCCTTAAATTTTATGTTCGACACATTTGTCATACAAGGGAGGTATACCCCCTTCTGTATCAAAGTTTTCTCCCAGCCAAAGCTAGTGGTACTAATTTTATAGTTATCCTTGTTGCATGCCTGGAACCAGTGGGAGAAAAGAGGCTGGTCACGAACCGAAGCAATATTAATAACAATTAAAATTATAGTAACAAGATTTTTTTTTTAAAGTTTTTAATAAAAATTTCCAACAGTCAATCTCTAATACAAATGGCTGAAATGGAAGGAATCTGTTACCATCCTCCGAGTGTTCGAATCCTGGTGGGAGCGTATGTATTTAATAAAAAATGGTGAAAGTTGAAAAGAACGAATCTGAGAGACATGCAATGCAAGTATGTACAAAGTTCCGAACCTTACGTAGGATATTGCAACAAATTCAGCAGTTGGATTAATACTGTCACATGAGATGGCTATTGGCTACATTCAAAAAGTTCCTCGGAGATAATTTTTTCTTTTTCCTTCGTGCAAGCGGTGCTGGCCTGAGTATTGGGCTACTCTTTTCGAAAATAATTTTGGTTGTCCCTTGATTTTTATTGTGAGTCGGTTTGGAAAGTCATCCACAATTCCAACCTCTTGTGAGATAACGCTAAAGCAGGAGAGCTGTCCTAAACGGAGGCGGTAGCCCAAGTCTCAAGTCTTGTCGGACTTATTTTTGGGCCGGCTCTGCAGGTAAAAAGAAGGAATATAAAAGAGACATTTGTGATAAAGTTGAGCAATTCACTCCATTGCTGTCTCCTTCGGCGCCGGGTCGCTCAGGTTCTTGTATTGCCTACATCAGACTTTGAACACAGAATGAAATGGAGGAGGAATTTGTAGTGTTGAATTTTAATTGAAAAAGAAAAAGAAAATACTACTTCAGTTGCTATCACAAAAAAGGTTTGAGGGAGTGACCTATAACTAAGTAACAAACAAAATCATCTTTTACAACTTCTTCTGTCAACGTTGTCTATTATATTGCTCCCATACTATTCTACTTTTCCAAGTTTCTTGACTTCAAAGTTCAAACACGTGTACATGAGATTACTTGTATGCCATTTCACACTCGTGGGGTTTAAGGGAAAAAAAGAAAAAAAAAATCCATCTTTAGTTTATGTAATAAGAAAATTTCAAAACTTTTATATATGTTTGTATAACAATATGGTTGTGTGTATTATATATTTATATGCAGGACCGGTCCGGAGGGTTGGGTTGTCCTAGTCGAAGCTAGATTTGGTTTCTCCTTGTAACTGACTCTAAGAGAAGAGATATCAAAAAGATTGATGGCGAGCGGGGTTGGCAGCGACGTCAAAATCTGTTCTAGCGACATTGTGGAGCTCGGATTTCGAGTTCATCTCCTTGAGCTACTCGAGGCATTCTTAGTAGGAAGTCAAAATATGGGCTTGGTGGATTGTTAATTCAACTAACATAGACGAGTTGGGGTGGACCGCAGAGGCTCTATTAGCGGAGAGGTGGGGACTTAGGGGTTGGGGGTTGCTTTGACCGGGGGGGTTGCCCATGCCCGATGGCTTGTCCGACTTACCCCAGGGCCGGCCCTGTTTATATGTCCTTAATAATTAATATTAAGGAACTTTTTTAATTAAAATTTTATAAATAAATTGTTAATATTACGGGTACTTGAATTCAAATTTAACTAGCTTAAAATCGAGCTCATTAAGCATGTATCAAGCTTCATGAGCTTGAAATAAAGTTGAGCGAATTTGAAATCAAGCTTTATGAGCTTTGATTTTGAGCTTGTTTATCAAATTTGAATCAAGCTTGCTTATCAAGCAAAGTTCGAGCTCAAACCAAGCCAAGCTCAAGTTTAATATAAACAAGCTCGAGCCAAGCTCAAGCTCTAAAATAAAAAACTTATCAAGCCCAAGCTCAAGCTTACAAAAGCTTGGCTCGGCTTGGCTCGTTTGAAGCCCTGTTCATACGAACACACGGAGTCAGTCCCACATACAGAAGGAGGAATCAAAATTTTGATACCTCCTTTGTATGACAAGTGGGTCCATCCTTAAATTTTATGTTCAACACATTTGTCATACAAGGGAGGTATCAAAACTTTGATACCCCCTTCTGTATCAAAGTTTTCTCCCACCCAAAGCTAGTGGTACTAATTGTTATAGTTATCCTTGTTGCATGCCTGGAACCAGAGGGAGAAAAAAGGTTGGTCATGAACCGAAGCAATATTAATATCAATTAAAATTACAGTAACAAGAAAAAGAAAATTTTAAGTTTTTAATAAAAAATTTCCAACAGTCGATCTCTAATCCAAATGACTGAAATGGAAGGAATTTGTTACCATCCTCCGAGTGTTCGAATCCGGGTGGAAGCGTATGTATTTAATAAAAAATGGTGGAAGTTGAATAAAAAATGGTGGAAGTTGAAAAGAATGAATCTAAGAGACATGTAATACAAGTATGTACAAAGTCTCGAACCCTACGTTAGATATTGCAACAAATTCAGCAGTTGGATTAATACTGTCACATGAGAAGGCTATTAGCTACATTCAAAAAGTTCCTCGGAGATAAATTTTTTTTTCCCCCCCTTCGTGCAAGCGGGGTGGCCTAAGTATTGGGCTACTCTTTTCGAAAATAATTTTGGTTGTCCCTTGATTTTTATTGTGAGTCGGTTTTGGAAGGTCATCTACAATTTCAACCTCTTGTAAGATAACGCTAAAACGGGAGAGCTCTCCTAAACGGAGGCGGTAGTCCAAGTCTCAAGTCTTATCGGACTTATCTTTGAACCGGTTCTGCCAGGTAAAAGAAGGAATATAAGAGAGAGAGAGAGAGAGAGAGAGAGAGAGAGAGAGGTGGTGATAAAGTTGAACAATTCATTCACTCCATTGGTGTCTCCTCCTTTGTCAGCGCCGGGTCGCTCAAGTTCTTGTAGGCTTAGTTGCTATCACAAAAAACGTTGAGGGAGTGACCTGTAATCAAGTAACTAACAAACAACATCATCTTTGCCAACTTGATGGGGGTCAACACATTGCTTCCGTACTATTCTACTTTTCCAAGTTGCTTGACTTCAGACTCATGTACATGAGATTACTTGTATGCCATTTCACACACGTGGAGTTTAAGGACAAAAAAAAAATAGAAAAATAAGAAGAAAATCCATCTTTAGTTTATCTAATAAGAAAAAAAAGAAGAAGGATAAATTGTAAAAAAAAAATTCTCGTTAAATTTGTACATTTTGCGTAGAAAATTTTTTTAGTCAAATTTAGTAAATAAAGACCCCCGCAATATATGACTTGCTCGGCCAGCCCCTACCGTCAGTTGACTGTTAGTTTTGACCGTTAAGTGACAATTTTTTTATAAAAAAAATAAATAAATACCTAAACTACCCCCCTCCTCCTCCTCCTCTCCGTTCCGGCCAGCCTCGCCCTCTCCCTCCTCCTCCCCGCACCACCGAAGAGAGAGGGGGGGGGGGGGGGAGGGGAGGGGGGAGAGTGGAGGGGTAAAATGGTCATTACACAGTCCACTTAACAGCAGTTAGCGGAAATGGGACAAAAAGACCATATTTCATACTTTCAAAAATTTTAAGAGCATGAGATCTTTTTTTGCAAAAAGCGAAAATCTAACGAGAGTTTTTTTTTTTTTGCACTTTACCCTGAGAAAAAATTTCAAAACTTTTATATAAGTTTAGTTGGAATTTGTCAGACACTAATATCGACATCTATTAAAGTTCACGTCACTGTACCAAAATTTATAAATTTGAAGGCAGAAGGCCTATTCTATGGGTCCAAGAACTGGATCTCCATGCTGATTTTTCTTTCCTGATGGTCACTAGTCTAAATTGACAACATTGTTGTTGAAGTTGCCCAAATGAGCGTTGGGTCAAAATTTCCATTCGTTTCAAAGGCTCAAATGGATGTTTCTGTCTATATATGTTTCAAAAATGAGACTATCATCCAAACCTACAATCTAAACTAAGTCTAAGATTTCATTATTCATGGCCAAGGTTAGAATTTTGGGCACAACAAAGTAATTTTCTCGTGTCGATGTGAACACTATTACCTATATATGGTTTTCGATTGATAATTACTTCACATTTTTTTCTCACTAAATATATAACATCATAGTTCCGTGAAACCTAGTCAAATTTTCTTTTATTCGTTATTGGAATATCTTATTCATAAAATTATATATCCTACAATTTTATAGATCATGTAAAGCCTATGAAGAGAGCCCAAAATCGATAGCCAAGGGCCGAGGTTATATTGGCTGGAGTTCTTAGGTTCAAATCTTTCACCTATCACATTATGGCTTTTTTTCCCTAAAAAAAATGTTCTATTTTAAACTCTTTGTAACCCTATTTTGATCCACAAATCTTTTCATATCTTTCAGAAACATAATACTTGCGTACTTTTGAAAGATTCGAATCAGTACGTAAATTTTAAGCATGTGAAGTTTTAAACGTGTTCCATATTAATTATTAAAAAAATTGGAAAAAAATGTGGTGAAAACCTATTTAATTAACAACATATTTAAGAATGTGAACTTTCTAACCTTAATATTTTCATTTTTTACTTGACCGATTTTTTAACGTATTTTATGCCGATTTATATTCATACTTTTGCCGTCTCGAATTCTCCCCGTTTGCCGAATTGCCAAGGATTTTGATCCCTCGCTCATTAAAATTAAAATCACTGGATCCAACCCATGGATCCATCACATTATGGCTTTTTTTCTTAAAATTATTTTCTATTTTAAACCCTACTTAACCCTAGTTGAACTCCTCTTTCAAACCTAAAATTTTGATGAACTTATTTTAAAGACTTGAATTGAACCTTGTTTCTGAACTCCCAAGCAGTCTCAAACCAAAAGTAGAACTAACAAAGTTCATACCAAAATGAAAAATTATTTCAGTGTAAAATATTTCCTAAATATATAAATAAAAACAAAAAGGCTTGCAAGAGCCGAATAACTTTAGACTCAGCTCTTCGGCCTCGTTTGGTTCGCAGAATCATCGAATTGGAAAAGGAAAGTGATTTACTTTCCTATATTTGGGTGCCAAAGGAATTGAGAAGGAAAGGAACGTGATTCCCAATAGAAGAAAAATTTGGAAAAAAGTGATTATATCCATCCAAGCAAGGAATCACTTTCCCACATTGAAGTATTCACTTTCCTTTCCAAATTCTTGACATTTCCAAACATCGGAAAGAAAAATCAATAAAAATTGTAATTTCCGAAAGGAAAGGAAATGCCAAAGAATTGATGAGGGACGAGTATATTCTTAGGATCTAGCACGTGCTCTCAAAGCTAAAAATCTCGGCTCGCAAGCTTTTTCAACGATCCGAAATAGCT
The DNA here is from genome assembly GCA_029216955.1 of Iris pallida. Lineage (NCBI taxonomy): Eukaryota > Viridiplantae > Streptophyta > Magnoliopsida > Asparagales > Iridaceae > Iris > Iris pallida. Next base: position 14,872,195 of record JANAVB010028398.1, read on the forward strand.
TGGTTCGTTAACACCCCTAGAACATGGCCAACACAATGAGAAGTTCCAAAGAATAACAGCTAATGGTTCACTTATAGTATTAGAGAGCTAAGTTCCATTACAGTTTTAATTTAGGCAAATATTAGGATAAATAGCATAATTCATGAGGCAGCAGCAGCAGCACTCGGTGGACGAGTCTTCTCTCTAGGTGGAACACGTAGGAAGGACTTCATCGCATCATATGCTGTGAAACCAATGGCAACTGATGGGACTACCTGCATAAGAACATCACAAGTGACATTAGTTATAACTAGTATATATGCACGTTCATATTGTTTGAAAAAAAAATCAAATAATAATTTAAGTTGTCTATATTATCTCTTGGTTTCTGTGCTTGTTAAGTATCATTCATTTAAAGCTCAATTTTTTTATTTTTTCTTTTGACTCCTATACTACATGCATGCCTACTTTTAATACATATTGATATTTTATTACATCCAAACTTAATTTTATTGGATCTTTTTAATTATCCCGATACCCCTATTAATTTAATAAATCTTTTTATTAGTAAATGTATCGAAGGGTATTTTTGGAAAGTAAATATCTACGGTGAAGCCAACTTTTGATATTATATAGTAGAATAGATGATCTCCTACATGGGAAACCGTTCAAAAAAAGGCTAACACAATTTCGCAAGAGATTTCACTGCCTCTCCTCTCCTAGACTTCAAACTTCAAAGAAAATTTGGTGGCTAACAAGGGTCAACAACAATAGTTTCCCCTTTAGGAAATAATATTACATGCAAAAATAAATGAACAGCTTTAATTTACAGATGAAGTTAAACCAGGTTTCGGATGTAAGCCGTCCACTTCATTAACTTTTCAGTTCAGGCGCAGATCGACAGGGCCAAAAAACCAAAATCCGGCAAACAAAATGTTTCAATTTGGAAATTGAAGCTTCAGAGGAAATTGATTAGTCAATCCAGACCCGCATATTATGCAATGTTAGTCCAAATTAGCAAATCTGCCTTACAAACTAGCACGCTTCATCCGTATTAGGTAAGTGGACCCATACACACATGTAATTTCCTACTCTTTCAAAGTAATTAACGGAAAGTAAATGCATGAAAATTCTTCAGCTTCGCTCATTCAATTGCCAAGAGAAAATGTGAAGTTCCTAAGGAGAATCTGTGAGTCCACATGAAGAGCATTTGATAATGAAATGCAAAATTAAAAGTTATATCTAAAGGGTTGGAAGTTTTTGAAGCATGTTTGCCTTCAGCATCACTGTATACATCTAGAGTGTTATATATTTTAGTGTGTATTGAGTGTGGTTGCATGCTTAAATTCTTCATTTCAAGGCTCTTACTTGAAGCCTGTTTGTATTCAGCATCAATGTATACATTTTAGTGTGTGTATATCTTAAGTGTGTACAAGTACTATTGCAAGGCTTTTTTACTACAAACTTACTTTGACGTAGTTGAGGCTTAGCCCAGCAAATAATTGTCTCCAACCTTGGTTCTGAATAACTGAATTAAGCCCCTGAATTGTGCCCTTGATGGGCAGAGAACCAAGTTGATTTGATGGTCGTTGGCTCTGAACCTGGAAACATGAATCCAAGAGATCAAGATTTAAAACATATACTAGCAAAAAACCAAAATTAACACAATTAGTCATTATCGATATGATTTTCCTATTTTAACAATAAATATTAAATCGAGAAGGGCATTCGATAGTCTTTCTGGAGAAGTACCTGCATTTGTCTCCTAACTACATCCAGCGGGTAGGTAAGAGTCTGCCCAAAAAGACCTGCTAATGCCCCACAAGAGAGACGCAAGGTAACAGACTTCTGGTAATCTTCAGGAACACGGTTCTTCAGCTCTTCATATATGTAAAACTTGAGTCCAGCATAAGGAAGGATGCCAATTAGTGTCGGACCTACAGTAAATGAAAAGTCTTCAATGATCAGTTTCAGCAATCTACAATTTTATGTTGTTGCTTCTTGTTGTTTATTATTGCCCACATAAAATACCCCTATGCATGCACAGAATGTTACAAAGGCAGACAGCAAGTCCTTCGCATTCCACCTAAGCACTATGGACCTCTCAACTGCTTCGACCTATGGAAATGTGTGAATGTTGATTTTACTCCATTTTCTTCTATCCTAACACCGCTACGAGTAAGTGATTGATGGTCACTGGAGATCGATTCTAAGGGAGATTTACTGAATAAGAAACCGGTTCTGTCAGATGCGACCTGATTCTAATTCTTTTCCACTATTTTCTCTTAAACAATTACAAGCAAAACATATCCCATTGTCCTTCTTCCTCCTCTTTTTCTTGTTTTAGTCCTTCTGTTCCATTTTTGCTTTTTCTTCTTTCAATTAACCTTATCTCCTCTCCTTTCCTCCCCATTCTCTTGATTGCCACTCTTCTCTTTTTCCCCTCATCAACTTCCATGGTTCCAATTCTTCATGAGAATTCATATGGCCATTCTAGAACTAATTAATTCAATTGTATCAGCACTATCATTTTGCTTATCCTTAATCATCTAGCCCTTTAAAATGCTAGAATAACACTTGCAGATTTTAGTTATGACTTGGTCACTTGGTGACTTCTAAATTACTGACAAGACCAAAGTGTTAATTTAGGATTACAAGACACATTGGACCATAGAAGCCATGACTACTATATAGGCACAACTAACATCCTCATAGTGACAGCTGCCGCCAAAAGGAAGAACATAAAAGGGTGCCAAAAAGAAGATAAAGGAGAAAATTCAACAGTGAATTTACCTAGCCCTTAGGTGTAAGCACGGATTTATATACCTGATCGCTTTGCCAATTAAACCTTAAATATTGTGTTTATGCTCAAATTTGTACTACCGTTCAAATAAATTTCCTGTCCCCAATAAAAAGGTTATATCCAATCCAATTACCCAAATTTTGGGTTTGTATCAAGAATGAACATTACATGCAACTATCAAACTATTCTATTTGCTTACAAAATTAAAATTTTAGAGCACCCGTAATGGCGCACTAAAACCATCAGTAACTTTATTCATCTCACGGACAGTTAACTGTTGTTTATAAAAATAAGAAACTTATTAGAAATGACGTCCCAAAAAAATAGAACGAGATAATAGTATAGATGCAATTTATATCAACCAAGCAACTCTTCAAATTTTAGGAAGTTGAGATTCCTTTTGTGGACAAGTACTGAATACTATACTACTATTTAGGTAATGTTTTAATCAGATGCTTACACCTTAGCAGCTTTATTAGTTATCACAATGATATCCTTAAAATCTAAAGTTTTCATGGATACAGCAACAAGTATACAGAAAAAAAATGAGGATGATTCTGCCACAAGATACAACATTAGAAGAAAAGACATACCTACTCCACGGTACAAAGAACGTACTCCACCTTCCATATAAACACACTTAAAAACATCTTTAATTCCACTATAAGCAGGTTGTGCACTGTAGCTCCTTAAACCATTCCCCAACCTACTTGAGCTTGATACCTTACATTATAGAAGAAAGTCATTAAGAAAAAACAAAACAACACCGATGAAATAGATATAAAAACAGATATTGTGAATGAATTTACAATTAAGCTTTACAGCCTTGATTTTATAAGACGTATCCTCATTGAAAAGAACCACTAAGTCTAGCAATATGATATCATCATTGTAAGTTAAAATGGGAATTGAATATCAAGTGCACCCTAGGGATACAAAGGATTAGTGTCTACATAATAAGGGGAAATAATGTTTACATCATTATTTTGGAACTGACTTTTGACTAGGGTCCTTAACATTTCCAACTTCAACTACCTAGTCTAAGGCCGCCCCTCATTGTAGAAAGAACAGCACATATATTTTGTCCTACCACACTGTCTTCCATCCAGATGTAATGTTTCTGTTTTTTCTTCTCAAAATTAGGGACCTAAGCAAAATATTGTTTGACCCAGGGACTTTTGTAAGGGTTCAGAAGCCATAGAGAGGACCTAACTCAAGAGAAAAAGGTTCAAGCGACTTAAACCTAACTTTCCATTTAGTCAATGATTAGGAGTTGCAAGAGTTTGATGGGCTACTGGTCGGCCTGCAATGGTCACCAATAACCTGACCAGGATCAAAGCTAGAAAATTAGGCTTGGATGCTACAAAATGGAATCTGAATGAATCTTGGGTCGTTTACAACATAGGAAAGCCGAAAGGATTTTGGATCTTGCTCGGGTTCTGATTAAGTACAAAAAGCATAAAAGTTTAAACTAACCAAAAAAGGAACTACCTGATATGCAAGTTTTGTTCGAGCCAAATCTAAGGGATAAGTACACAAAACAGCAGTACCACCAGCTGCAGAACCAGCTAAGAGATCTATGAAAGGTCCTGTTCCCAAAAAGGAATAATTGTTTAATATCCAGCAACGATATTGCTCGTATGTCATGAAGTGCAATGCTGCATAAGGAACAATACGAAGCACGCTAGCGCCATTCCCTCTAGAAATTAACCAACATAAAGAAAAAGGTTATTAGAATATGAGAAATCGCTTAATATCTTAAGTCGACACAACTCCATAAGATTAAACTTACTTATAAAATCCTAAGATGCCTTCATGTTGCTTCAACTTCACCAGAGACTGAAATATTCCAAGAGATTTGAACCCTTCAGTTCTTGTCTGTTATGAGAAGTAGGGAATCTGGTCAGTCTTGCAAATTGGAGATTCTGCATGACAAGAGTGTGCAATCTAGATGTAAAAGCTAATTGCAAAGCAAATAAATAAGAGAAAAAATTGGCAAACTTCCGATTTTATGAGTAGCATCCAATTCCAAAGAAGAGGCAAAAATTCCAATGGACCACGATTCTTCAAAAATGCTGAACATTCATATATATGATGGAAAATAAGTTATACATCAGGTTTGAAATCCAGAAGTCATGGAGATGTTAGATTAACTTGAAATTAACAAGAACAATCGTCAACAGAATGTGTTCTAGTTGCCAATACAACATATTTATTATTTACAATACTGTTCAACAGAAATCTCCCAAAGTTAAAGTTCCATGCAGAAAAAAAAAAAAAAGACCAGCATTGGGATCTTTATCTCTCTGTTTGAGTTTGTGTGGCTACAAGCCTTCAGAAAGACGTGCATATCTATCTAAATGCAAGTGCAGAGACGATAAATGACTTAAGTAGACCATTGAATGGCCTGTCTCAGAGGTCCATGCCCTATTCATATTTGCATTGGTAAATGTAGACCTGAATTCGGAGTTGCAAGGAGAGTATATTCCCACCTTTGCCACATGCAGTATGTATTCAGCTTGAAACTATTGTTTGCTACATAAATCTAATGGAGATGATTTTGGTGGGACAAATATGTTTGCATGTTAGATATGCTCAAGAGTTATAGCTTAGGAGGTCATAATAAACAATTCTGCATCAGTGTTTAATCTTCTTCAGGGTTGTAGTTCCAGCACTAATTTGGTCTCCATAAGGTCTTGGAACTAATTTTACTACACGGGTAATAAATTGCCATGACTACCCACATCCCACATATCACTGCCATCCAGTGAAAATACCAAAGAGAGGAACGTAAGAGTAAGAGTATAAATTAATAGGAAAATCAATTAAAAAAACTTTCAAACACAACATATAGGAGGTAATGATGAAATACTAAAAACGATAGTAATACGAATAGGCGAACATAATAAATCTATCTAGAAAATTTCAGAGTTCATAACGTGTGTGAGAGAGAGAGATGATTTAAGGGTCCGGGATTTAGTTTCGACAACTGAGGTTTTAGAAGAGTTTTCCTAAAAAGAGTTTTGATAAACAAAACCAAGATAAATGAAGTTTTTACTTCAGGAATTACTTTTGTAAACAATAAGCATTTGGGCATGTATAATAAAAACAGTGTTTGTATGTTGAAATTAACAAACAACTCTACTTGCTTAAATTATGGATGTACTAACCCATATTTGCAATCCTATGTTTAAAATTTCATTCAAATATGATATACCAATTGTTATATACAATATAGTATAATCAAATTTAGAACTAAAATATGATTCCAATCAAATCTATAATTTAAAATTGAATCAAACTCAAATTAATTAAATCTATAATTTTAATTCAATCTGATCTATTCATTGAAAAAATAAAATAAAATATTATTTAATATTATTTAATCTAATGAATCTAATATAATCATATCTAAAAAAATAGAAGATAAATAATAAGTCTATGTCTTAGTTTGCAGTTCAATTTTGGTGAACAGAGGTTTTCCAGAACGAGAAAAATGTTGGTTCCACTATAATATAAGTGTCATGCTCTTAAAGGGATATTTTTCTCTTCAATTACCACAAATCGTCAAAAAAAAAAAAAAAAATCCAAATTCGAGAATGCGTATCAAGATCATTCCTTTAACCAAACAAACAATCAAGAAGCTCTCTACCTGCATCAGAATCTTGATGCGCTCCAGTGGAGCCACCGCCGTCTTCGAGAACGCCCCCGCCGCGCCGCCGGCGATCAGCTCCTTGACATAAACCGGAAGAACATCCACCAGGCTCACGTTCACGTCGGTCGCAGAGGCCGCCGACGTGAGCGTCGTCGATCCCTGCGAAGAACCCATTCCTAACCCCCCCGCAATAAACCCTAAAAAGAACACGACTCCTCAATAAATAAATAAAAAAAAAAAACTAGGATCAAGACTCGAACTTTTTCGCAAGCTACCCCACCTGCGCGAATTCCTTATCCCATCGATCTCTCGACAGGCAGAATCGGAAGAAGTTGCGTCGGGATCGGCGGAAGCGAATGGCAATAAACTGGTACGGTTCCTTCGCATCCGAGTAGGAATCGGAGAGGATAAGATACATCAACAGAAGGGATCGATCGGAAGTTTGATTAGGGTTAGGGTTTGGGGAGAGAGGACGAAGACGACGATGATGGTTGGTGATGAAGAAGAAGAAGAGCGAATCAAAATTTTGGAGATTTGTTCCTGGCTTCTTCTTCTTCTTCTTCAATCGGCTTATGCTCTCTCCTCTCTATAAAATATTTGGGCAATAAAGAGGGACGTGTCGTGCTATTAACCTATAAACTAGTATATATGCACGTTTTTTTTATCATAATTTAGGGGTCATTAGAGTTTAAACCCGGAATGTTCTACTAGTTTAGAGCCTTAAGCATGTCGTGTCCAATTGAAAAGTTTAGGGTCCGTTTGGATATGTTTTCTGAAAATTTTTTCTGAAAACAATTTTCTGAAAGTAAGTTATAAAGTTGTTTTCTGAGTATTGAAATTCTGAGTTTGTGTTTGGTTACTTTTATCTGAAAATAGTTTTCTGAAAAAAAAAGTTAAAATTTTGTTTGGTAAAATATTTTCTTATACTTGTGTCCATTTTGTATCTCCATCAAATATGTCCATGTGTCCCAAAATTTTGTCCATGTGTTCATCAAATATGTTCCCAACAAAATTTGTGTCGGATACAGACACAACGGCTGCGACGAGGAGGGAATCGAGGACGACCTCTTCCGGCCGACGTCGTGGTCGAGGTTCGACTTCAACAACAGGTTCTTGGTCAAGATCGACGGCGATGGAGCTAGGGTTTCGACTATCACAACCGACGTCGAGGCCGGAGTCGAGGTCGACCTCCTCTAGCCGTTGCTCCTCCTCCGTCGCCCGAAGCCTCCCCCTCGAGTCTGAGGCAGCCGAGGTGTAAGCCCCCTCATTTTGGATCTTATTATTAATTATTTTATATAGATATTTTAATTTATTAAAGTCAATAATGACTATGTTAGTAGTTTACTGTAGCTTTGATTTTTGGAAGCACAACAAATATTGTTTTCTCAAATTCAGTTCCATATTTGAATTCTAGACTCGTCCACCTTGAGTTTGATATATCATGTCCCATCCAATTTTACTTTTCAACATTCCTTTGACTTTGCACAATTTCGGGCCAACTTAGGCCAATTTGAGCCATTGACGTAATTTTAAGCCAACTTCCAATTTAATTGTTGGACTTCACATAGATCGAAACCATATGACCCAATATATGATTTTAATCCATTTCGAGTCAACAATGCACATGCCTAGGGTGTACTATCTAATCGAGTTCTCATGGGCTACTTATTTGCAAATGGCATATGAGACTCATTAAATTGATTTTTGGGTCCAATTTGACTAGTAATGCTACTCGGACCCTAACTGTCACGACCCGCACCCTAGAGTAAGGGCACGAGAAGTGGGTACGTCCAGCCTACGCCGCAGTGTCGGCGGTAGAACGCTGTTCTAGGTCATGAACTATAACTAACATAATATGAATACTCTCCATAAGGAGGCCAACACAGAGGTATAACTCAATCACAATCTATAGATAGAAAATGGCACGATGAAATAGATAAGGAAAACCTCAACTGAGATACAACGGAAATGATATACAAGTCTCAACATCTCTACAATATACAACTCTGAAACAAGGACATAAGCTAAACATGAAAGGAAATAGTCTAAGCTATCTACTCTATACAAGGTATCATCCTGAGCAGCTGCCTGAACCTCGCCAGGGGTCCAGGTCGCGAGTGTCATCTAGGCAAGCTCCAAGTAAGGGGGGTGCAGGGTTCCTCATCATCCTCTGTAAAATTTTTAACAGGTCCAGTCAGGACGGGAGCGAGCACAAAACATCTCACGCAGTTCATATCGAGTTAGGAAATATAAAGCATGCAATAGAGTAAAGTACATGAAACGCTGAAGAAGAAGATATATGAAAAACAGTAGAGATTTTATAACAGGACATATCTAAATATGATAAGTAAGAACTGTAAGGAACATGTGATTTTAGAGTACAATCTGGTTATGTAAACGGGCTAGGAAAATGCAATGGTAACTCCATTGTACGTGGGTGTACAATAGACATATACAATAGTTATACAATGTTGTACAATAGGATTTGAGTACATAACCAATTCTACTCCCCCTCCCCAATCAATACACAAGGATCCACTCCCGTTACGTTATCTTGCACAATAGTGTACAATGTTATACAATGGATGTACAATAATATACAATAGATGTACAATGTTATACAATGGTTGTACAATGTTATACAATAGTGTACAATGTCTATCCCTGGAACTCATGTGATACTGAGAGTACAATATGCACAAGGAGTATACAAGGATATAGGTATTCAATAAATACAATATGGAAGTGAAACGCACATCACAATATGTATCTAGTGAATACAAGGGGATAATATCCCAAAAGGAGATCCGTATAGTACTAATCCGTGATAACAATCGTGTCAGCATCAAGTACAGTAATCTAGAGCAAGAATGTAAATCCAGACAAGTATGAAAAGATCAGAGAATGTACTCGCCTCGTATCTGAATGTCTGAAGTAAACGTACTGTCCGAGATGAGGTACCTGACTCCTAGTTAGAGCAACACAAGTCAAGATGTATACAGAGGGTGATATATGAAATGTACAATGTATCTGCATGCTGTCTAGGTCAAACTAGGCTAAAGTCGACACTTGGTCAACTCTAGTCAACCACACTAGTCAACCTAGGTCAAGTCCTAGCCCAAACAAGTCTAACAAGTCTCACTAGGCCTAACCAAGCCTAATCTAGCAATCACACACCAATCACAAGGCTATACAAGCCAAACACAAGCACATATCAAGGCACATCCTATTCATGCATGTTCAACATTATATATATATATAAAAAGAGGAAGGAACTAACATGTAAGCTATGTGTGTGTGTGAACATGGATGTGTACATGAAAAGAGAAATCAACACTAGGCCATATATCCTATACCCACATATATATATATATGTCTATACACACATATATGTATATAACTATAGGGAAATCTCTATTTACCATATTAACACATTAGCCATATATAACATATATACATATATATATTGAGAGAGAGATAGAGAAGAGCATGTGTAGGGTTACAATGAACCAAGAAGCAAATGAGCCAAGACAAGCTCTCAACTACAAATACCAAACACTCATTATCCTAAACATCATGTATATTACCTTCTTACATCTCATGTGCATATATCATGATATACATACATGTGTATTTACATACTACTCATCCTATATTATAACTATAGCATACATATATATATAGATAGGAAACATGGAACAAGGGGGAAAAATGTATATAGTGTCAATGTGTGTGAGGGTAATGAGTGTGTGTATAAAGTGGACTGTGTGTGTGTGCAGGAAATAGCTTGTGTGTGGATGTGTGGATAACAGTGGACCAATAGTGAAGGGAAAGTTGTGTGTGTATAAAGTGTGTTATGATAGCAATGTGCATGTGATCTCAGGTATTTGAATAAGGGAAAAAACTCAGTTTTATGTTCTCAACTACAACCCAAGTTCTCAGATTACATAAGCATGAACAATCTCAGTTTCATAACATTGAAAACCAACACTTTAACCCATGACAGGAATTCTCAGGAATCTGAATGTGTGTGAAAAGAGGGCTGTGTATCCAGTGTGTGGTGAGAGTGCAGGAAAAACACAGTTAACAGTGTGTCAATAAAATCAAGAGTGTGTGTGACATGGCATTTGTATGAACAAACAGTGAAGAACCTAACTCAGATTTTCATAGAGCATGAATAGGAATTAATCTAAATTTCAGTTTTACAGTTTGAAGTAAACCTTCTAATTAACATTGTAACTCAGTTTTATAACCTCCTAAACTCAGTTATTCAAAATTCAGGAAATCAAGTGACATTCTCAGGTTTTAGATGTATGTGTGTGGACAGTGTTTCAGGAAAATCAAGAAGAGGATGAGGGTTCATAGGGGATTCATGTATGTGTGAAAAAATCCACTAGCCAACAGTGTACAGTGCAACAACATGTAATCAGTGTCAAAGTGACAGTACAAGTGTCTATGTGTTCAGGAAATTGCAGTGTGCAGGAAATATCAAACTCAGGTTTTATGCAACCTCCCTGATTCCAGAGAACAGTTCAGTCTTACATGTAAGACTCCACATATAGTTCAGTTTAAGAAGAAGGGAAAAAAGAAAAGGAAATCAATTCATGATCTAAAAAGGAACTGAAATCAAAATGTAAGTTGACAGTACATGAACAGTGAAGATTTAAATGGCAATCCCAAGTTTCAGATTTATTTGAATGCTCAGTTATACTAATCAAGTTGAAGTATCAATAAATCAGTAACTGCTAGGTCAATTTATTGATGGACATTGCATAAATAACTCAAAATCAGGATATGAAACCTTAACCCATTTACAGTCCACCAATTAATCAAATCAATCCCAAACTTAACCATGGTGAGCCAATGCATATAGGGAACAAAATTAGAGTTCAATCTTAGCAAATTTAACATCAATATTAGGATAAAACCTACTGAACAATATCACCTTAAAACTGAACTAACAGGAATTACTTATGTATCAGAACATTTGGTTAAATGTGAAATGAATAGCAAAAATCAATTAACCTTTAATCTAATGATTGGAAAAGTGTAAACATCCCTTGTGCCCAACCCCACATATCATCTCGTGTCACCCCAAGGCCTGACACGGCGTGTCCATACTCAAGAACTCAAGGTAACACACACAGTGAAAGTGCAGTGCACAAGGTCTCGTGCACGTGTGCACGAGTGTCGTGCACACGACACAGGACACGAGCGCAACTCGAGGTGCCACACATGGGTAGCCCACCTATAGGGCTACCACATGGGCCCACTGTCCAGTGCCCACGACGTGTCCAGAAAGGATACAAGTAGCGTATCAGTAGGGATAAATTCGTGCGCACAGTACAGTGCAAAAACAGTGCAGGCTAGATTTCTACGTGCACACACATCGAGGTCGCATGAAACTTCATGGACATGGTGTCAGTGGGTGCCCCCAACTGTCCACGAAGTTTCATGGCACAACGTGCCGTGTCGTGTCCAGAGTCAACCCCGAGCAGCAGGGGAAGACTGTGGCAGCGCGCGGCCGTGTGCACGCGCGTGTCCAAGCACGAAAACGACACAACCATGACACGAAATCAAGACACCAACACAGGAATCAAAAGACCACAACAAAACTAATTTTCCTATTCAAAAAGAATCAAATAAATCGATCGAAATGTCCTTTGAGGCATTTCGTCGAACACAGTGCCATTGGCACTGATACGTGTCCAGAAAGGACACGAAACCTCCGACACCAAGCTCGAAACTAATCCAAACCCTAGGGGGACCCTTAGGGCTTCCTATTCATGGAGACAAATCGAAATTTCATTAAGGAATGAGGAAGTTACCTATTCTTGAAATCTCAAGAAAAACCCCTTCTCTAGAGCTTTTCTCCTTGATGTCCCAATCCAACAAATCCTCAACAAATTGAGATGAAACTTCAATGACAGCAAGAATAGAGGTATTAGAAGTGTTTGCAACTGGTTTGAGGATTTTAGGAATTAAAATGGAATTATGGTGAATTTACTAGAGCAAGAACTCACCTCTTTCTTCTTGGATTCAAATTTTCTAAGGAGGGAGGCTAGCCCTAAGTTTGAGAGGGGTTTTATAGTGGAGGAAAGGATAGGATGGCTGTCATTAGGTTAGGGTTAGGGTTTAGGATGAGGGGCTATGGTTCCTCCAACAATTTCTAGCTAAATCAATGGTTCACAATTAAAGTAGCATCCTTTAACTTTTAGTCCAAAATATCTTTCTACAAAATATCTAGATATTTCACTAATGTCATTACTTTAATGAAACCCTCTAACTTAGTCTCTAGGGTCATGATTAACAATCTAGATTAGGCTAACTTCTAGGTCAAGACTCAACAATTTAACTAACACATATTTAATTAATATAATTCACAATTTCACAAAAGTGTCAAAATGACTAAAATACCCCTAGGCTTAAAAGTAGAAATTTGAAATCCTAAATACATGATTAGGTCTCATTGGTCATGATTAGTCTTCTAGGTCATGTATGACTAATGTTACACTAGCAAAACACCAATTCACATTTCACTCAATTAAATAGTTTTAAAATAACTAAAAATCACCAAAAATCATATCATGACTAAAATCAAATATTTTAATGATTTAAAAATACAAAAGTTCAAATTTACCCTTATTTTGGAAAAGTGGGTGTTACAAGTCTACCCCCTTAAAAGAATTTCGTCCTCGAAATTAAGATGGTCGTACTTTTTCTAGAGTCTCGTCCCCAACAATCATAGTCTCAGAACTTACCTAAATCATACAATTTAAAGAACGGCATACAGGGTCATGGCATACGGTGGCAGTTGAAGATCCCATCTAGGTATACTAGTCAAGCTAAACCAAAACGGTCATAGGATATCAAAACATACAAGCAAGCTGGGTGCTAAACTGGAATAGTTACAGAAACAACAATCACCAAGGCTGTAAGGCGGTCTACCATCCTATATAAAACTGGTAAATATAAACAACAGAGAACCAGCTACAAGGGTCCCTATTCTAAGCCAGGGCTATACTATCATTCCTAAGATAAAGGCCTAATCACAACTCATCAAATCATCATACTAAGAAAGAGTAATAACTAATAAAATCTACAAGGAATTAGACTAGTCAACTAAAGTTATCCCTACTCCTAAGTTATTTGATGATGGAAAACATTTTTTTTTACAGAAAGGAAATGAAAGAGGTTATACTTTAAAAACCTTCAAGATATAATCTGATAATCACATGCGTCTGTCCAGAATCATGATACTCAGAATCCTCGCCACGCTAGTAAGCAAGGCTGCAATGAACGGTAGGGTTCATAACTAGGGTATGCATCTCTATGATCAAGTCGTCTGGAATCCTCGCTATGCCGACTAGTATAGCTGCGAGAAATTCCAATCTCATGATCAAGATATGTACATCCGAAGTCAGGTCCCTACGTTCTTGCCACGCCGGCTAATATAGCTGCGGTAAATTCTAGGTTCCATAATAAAGTAGACGTTTTACCATCCCTGTTATTTCCGTCAACATATGTTATCAGAAGATACCGTAACTCGGGTCATAAAATTCATCTCGATAAGAAAATCAAATCAACAACGATTTATCAAAATCAAATTCAAATATCAAGGAGTAAGGGTAAATCAAACAAGAGAAAAGAATTTCAAATTTGAAGTTCAGAATGAGATTCTCAAGGGCATCCCAGGAATCTCTCAAGGAATTCTAACTGTGATTGAGTACCCCAAAATATTCTACTCCTACTGCAGGCTGTAGTGATACTCTAATTCGAATACCACTACATAAACTCGACCTGCATGGGCCACCACTTAAAACGTGTCACGACCCGCACCCTAGAGTAAGGGCACGAGAAGTGGGTACGTCCAGCCTACGCCGCAGTGTCGGCGGTAGAACGCTGTTCTAGGTCATGAACTATAACTAACATAATATGAATACTCTCCATAAGGAGGCCAACACAGAGGTATAACTCAATCACAATCTATAGATAGAAAATGGCACGATGAAATAGATAAGGAAAACCTCAACTGAGATACAACGGAAATGATATACAAGTCTCAACATCTCTACAATATACAACTCTGAAACAAGGACATAAGCTAAACATGAAAGGAAATAGTCTAAGCTATCTACTCTATACAAGGTATCATCCTGAGCAGCTGCCTGAACCTCGCCAGGGGTCCAGGTCGCGAGTGTCATCTAGGCAAGCTCCAAGTAAGGGGGGTGCAGGGTTCCTCATCATCCTCTGTAAAATTTTCAACAGGTCCAGTCAGGACGGGAGCGAGCACAAAACATCTCACGCAGTTCATATCGAGTTAGGAAATATAAAGCATGCAATAGAGTAAAGTACATAAAACGCTGAAGAAGAAGATATATGAAAAACAGTAGAGATTTTATAACAGGACATATCTAAATATGATAAGTAAGAACTGTAAGGAACATGTGATTTTAGAGTACAATCTGGTTATGTAAACGGGCTAGGAAAATGCAATGGTAACTCCATTGTACGTGGGTGTACAATAGACATATACAATAGTTATACAATGTTGTACAATAGGATTTGAGTACATAACCAATTCTACTCCCCCTCCCCAATCAATACACAAGGATCCACTCCCGTTACGTTATCTTGCACAATAGTGTACAATGTTATACAATGGATGTACAATAATATACAATAGATGTACAATGTTATACAATGGTTGTACAATGTTATACAATAGTGTACAATGTCTATCCCTGGAACTCATGTGATACTGAGAGTACAATATGCACAAGGAGTATACAAGGATATAGGTATTCAATAAATACAATATGGAAGTGAAACGCACATCACAATATGTATCTAGTGAATACAAGGGGATAACATCCCAAAAGGAGATCCGTATAGTACTAATCCGTGATAACAATCGTGTCAGCATCAAGTACAGTAATCTAGAGCAAGAATGTAAATCCAGACAAGTATGAAAAGATCAGAGAATGTACTCGCCTCGTATCTGAATGTCTGAAGTAAACGTACTGTCCGAGATGAGGTACCTGACTCCTAGTTAGAGCAACACAAGTCAAGATGTATACAGAGGGTGATATATGAAATGTACAATGTATCTGCATGCTGTCTAGGTCAAACTAGGCTAAAGTCGACACTTGGTCAACTCTAGTCAACCACACTAGTCAACCTAGGTCAAGTCCTAGCCCAAACAAGTCTAACAAGTCTCACTAGGCCTAACCAAGCCTAATCTAGCAATCACACACCAATCACAAGGCTATACAAGCCAAACACAAGCACATATCAAGGCACATCCTATTCATGCATGTTCAACATTATATATATATATAAAAAGAGGAAGGAACTAACATGTAAGCTATGTGTGTGTGTGAACATGGATGTGTACATGAAAAGAGAAATCAACACTAGGCCATATATCCTATACCCACATATATATATATATGTCTATACACACATATATGTATATAACTATAGGGAAATCTCTATTTACCATATTAACACATTAGCCATATATAACATATATACATATATATATTGAGAGAGAGATAGAGAAGAGCATGTGTAGGGTTACAATGAACCAAGAAGCAAATGAGCCAAGACAAGCTCTCAACTACAAATACCAAACACTCATTATCCTAAACATCATGTATATTACCTTCTTACATCTCATGTGCATATATCATGATATACATACATGTGTATTTACATACTACTCATCCTATATTATAACTATAGCATACATATATATATAGATAGGAAACATGGAACAAGGGGGAAAAATGTATATAGTGTCAATGTGTGTGAGGGTAATGAGTGTGTGTATAAAGTGGACTGTGTGTGTGTGCAGGAAATAGCTTGTGTGTGGATGTGTGGATAACAGTGGACCAATAGTGAAGGGAAAGTTGTGTGTGTATAAAGTGTGTTATGATAGCAATGTGCATGTGATCTCAGGTATTTGAATAAGGGAAAAAACTCAGTTTTATGTTCTCAACTACAACCCAAGTTCTCAGATTACATAAGCATGAACAATCTCAGTTTCATAACATTGAAAACCAACACTTTAACCCATGACAGGAATTCTCAGGAATCTGAATGTGTGTGAAAAGAGGGCTGTGTATCCAGTGTGTGGTGAGAGTGCAGGAAAAACACAGTTAACAGTGTGTCAATAAAATCAAGAGTGTGTGTGACATGGCATTTGTGTGAACAAACAGTGAAGAACCTAACTCAGATTTTCATAGAGCATGAATAGGAATTAATCTAAATTTCAGTTTTACAGTTTGAAGTAAACCTTCTAATTAACATTGTAACTCAGTTTTATAACCTCCTAAACTCAGTTATTCAAAATTCAGGAAATCAAGTGACATTCTCAGGTTTTAGATGTATGTGTGTGGACAGTGTTTCAGGAAAATCAAGAAGAGGATGAGGGTTCACAGGGGATTCATGTATGTGTGAAAAAATCCACTAGCCAACAGTGTACAGTGCAACAACATGTAATCAGTGTCAAAGTGACAGTACAAGTGTCTATGTGTTCAGGAAATTGCAGTGTGCAGGAAATATCAAACTCAGGTTTTATGCAACCTCCCTGATTCCAGAGAACAGTTCAGTCTTACATGTAAGACTCCACATATAGTTCAGTTTAAGAAGAAGGGAAAAAAGAAAAGGAAATCAATTCATGATCTAAAAAGGAACTGAAATCAAAATGTAAGTTGACAGTACATGAACAGTGAAGATTTAAATGGCAATCCCAAGTTTCAGATTTATTTGAATGCTCAGTTATACTAATCAAGTTGAAGTATCAATAAATCAGTAACTGCTAGGTCAATTTATTGATGGACATTGCATAAATAACTCAAAATCAGGATATGAAACCTTAACCCATTTACAGTCCACCAATTAATCAAATCAATCCCAAACTTAACCATGGTGAGCCAATGCATATAGGGAACAAAATTAGAGTTCAATCTTAGCAAATTTAACATCAATATTAGGATAAAACCTACTGAACAATATCACCTTAAAACTGAACTAACAGGAATTACTTATGTATCAGAACATTTGGTTAAATGTGAAATGAATAGCAAAAATCAATTAACCTTTAATCTAATGATTGGAAAAGTGTAAACATCCCTTGTGCCCAACCCCACATATCATCTCGTGTCACCCCAAGGCCTGACACGGCGTGTCCATACTCAAGAACTCAAGGTAACACACACAGTGAAAGTGCAGTGCACAAGGTCTCGTGCACGTGTGCACGAGTGTCGTGCACACGACACAGGACACGAGCGCAACTCGAGGTACCACACATGGGTAGCCCACCTATAGGGCTACCACATGGGCCCACTGTCCAGTGCCCACGACGTGTCCAGAAAGGATACAAGTAGCGTATCAGTAGGGATAAATTCGTGCGCACAGTACAGTGCAAAAACAGTGCAGGCTAGATTTCTACGTGCACACACATCGAGGTCGCATGAAACTTCATGGACATGGTGTCAGTGGGTGCCCCAACTGTCCACAAAGTTTCATGGCACAACGTGTCGTGTCGTGTCCAGAGTCAACCCCGAGCAGCAGGGGAAGACTGTGGCAGCGCGCGGCCGTGTGCACGCGCGTGTCCAAGCACGAAAACGACACAACCATGACACGAAATCAAGACACCAACACAGGAATCAAAAGACCACAACAAAACTAATTTTCCTATTCAAAAAGAATCAAATAAATCGATCGAAATGCCCTTTGAGATATTTCGTCGAACACAGTGCCATTGGCACTGATACGTGTCCAGAAAGGACACGAAACCTCCGACACCAAGCTCGAAACTAATCCAAACCCTAGGGGGACCCTTAGGGCTTCCTATTCATGGAGACAAATCGAAATTTCATTAAGGAATGAGGAAGTTACCTATTCTTGAAATCTCAAGAAAAACCCCTTCTCTAGAGCTTTTCTCCTTGATGTCCCAATCCAACAAATCCTCAACAAATTGAGATGAAACTTCAATGACAGCAAGAATAGAGGTATTAGAAGTGTTTGCAACTGGTTTGAGGATTTTAGGAATTAAAATGGAATTATGGTGAATTTACTAGAGCAAGAACTCACCTCTTTCTTCTTGGATTCAAATTTTCTAAGGAGGGAGGCTAGCCCTAAGTTTGAGAGGGGTTTTATAGTGGAGGAAAGGATAGGATGGCTGTCATTAGGTTAGGGTTAGGGTTTAGGATGAGGGGCTATGGTTCCTCCAACAATTTCTAGCTAAATCAATGGTTCACAATTAAAGTAGCATCCTTTAACTTTTAGTCCAAAATATCTTTCTACAAAATATCTAGATATTTCACTAATGTCATTACTTTAATGAAACCCTCTAACTTAGTCTCTAGGGTCATGATTAACAATCTAGATTAGGCTAACTTCTAGGTCAAGACTCAACAATTTAACTAACACATATTTAATTAATATAATTCACAATTTCACAAAAGTGTCAAAATGACTAAAATACCCCTAGGCTTAAAAGTAGAAATTTGAAATCCTAAATACATGATTAGGTCTCATTGGTCATGATTAGTCTTCTAGGTCATGTATGACTAATGTTACACTAGCAAAACACCAATTCACATTTCACTCAATTAAATAGTTTTAAAATAACTAAAAATCACCAAAAATCATATCATGACTAAAATCAAATATTTTAATGATTTAAAAATACAAAAGTTCAAATTTACCCTTATTTTGGAAAAGTGGGTGTTACAAGTCTACCCCCCTTAAAAGAATTTCGTCCTCGAAATTAAGATGGTCGTACTTTTTCTAGAGTCTCGTCCCCAACAATCATAGTCTCAGAACTTACCTAAATCATACAATTTAAAGAACGGCATACAGGGTCATGGCATACGGTGGCAGTTGAAGATCCCATCTAGGTATACTAGTCAAGCTAAACCAAAACGGTCATAGGATATCAAAACATACAAGCAAGCTGGGTGCTAAACTGGAATAGTTACAGAAACAACAATCACCAAGGCTGTAAGGCGGTCTACCATCCTATATAAAACTGGTAAATATAAACAACGCTATAGCAACTAGGATTTTTAACTAAGACCTGTTGACAACGCTATAACAATCACCAAGGCTGTAAGGCGGTCTACCATCCTATATAAAACTGGTAAATATAAACAACGCTATAGCAACTAGGTAAATATAAACTGGAATAGTTACAGAAACAACAATCACCAAGTCTAACATTATAAGTACTATTTTAACTAATTTCTAGAATTTTTACAGAATTTATTAATTTTATTTAATCGTTATTTCGGGGCTAAATTAATGGGTCGATTTGAGGAAGTCATGTGTGGCATTGACATAAGACCTGTTGTGAAAGGGTTTTACTATTAAAAATAGTATTATAGAAATATATAAGTATTTATAGATAAATTTCAGAATTTAAATATATTATTTACGATAGGTTTTGTTACCTATATGTACTTATATAATAGATGCAGTGTCGTAACAACGCTATAGCAACTAGGAGGCGTAGATACTCATATGATTTATATATGGTGTGTTTATATAGAATATTAAATATAGTGTATTATTAAAGGTGAGCTTGGGAGGATCGATAAGGACACCGGAGTTGGACAGGCTTACCCGAAGACAGCAGTTACAGCATTTGGAGACTGTTGTGCGAGTTGACCGTTCGTGGCTCATTGAGTGGTTTGTAGTTTTGATTTTCTCAGCTCAGGACGACAGGCGAGTACATTCTCTGATAGTTTTCATTGTCTTGATATCTACTATATCCGATTCAGTTGTAGTGTTATACTTGATTCTCGACACGAGGATACACGGACTAGTATAAGTGAATCTCGTCATGAGATGTCATTCCTGGTTTTCCTGGTATATGAGTACATTGTTCGATATTATTTTATGTACTTGTATAGACACCGATTTGGGAGTGGGCTGGCCCCCTGCTCTTCGAATCCCGTGTCATGACCTGTCATGTCTGGATTCATTATACTACTCGGGGATGGGGGAGTTATTAGAGGTTATGTGATCATTACCCTTACTTGTTTATTACTTGCACATAGCTCCACCCTCACCACATGTAGGGTGTAGCCTGACCTTATACTACTTGTGCATAGCTTTCCATTTTGGCCGGCCTGATCCCTACATTATTATACTACCTGTGCATAGCCGGTCAAATAGAACAGTCTGATCTTGACCCAAGCCGATCACATAACGCTCTAATATCTCATGGTACTTTATTTTTATGTTTACATCATACCTTAGTTTACTTTCCATTGTTTATATTCCAGTTTTATCTTATATCTCACACATGACATGATATCCAGTTTTCTTGTACCGTTTTACTTTCAGTCTTGATATTCCATCTTGTATTTCATTATGATTGTCTCTTATAGTATTTGTCAATTCACATGGAACTGCTGTTGGCGTTTGTACTTGCTCATATCCTGACAGGATAACCCTCGTTGCTTTTCAGTAGATTTAGATGCAGATTGCCTGACCTACTACGGGTTTGGCATAGATGGAGCCTACGACCAGGACCAGCCTGTGGACCCGGTGTTCGTAGAGGATGCACCGCCAATAGTGACCTAGATCATCTAGATTTTGTCTTGATTACATTCCAGTTTGATACTTTGAGACTTGTAGTATTATTTTGGGATATTGTTTTATGTCTTGGTCTCTGAACATGTGATTGTGGCTCGACACTATTTCAGACTATTTATCTTATCTTTATCTTTATCTTTATCATCGTGTTTATCTTCCTTAGAATTATGTGATTGAGTTGTGGTTATATTCCTCCGTACGGAGATGACAGGTTATATCATTGTGTTTTAGAGTCTATATATTCTAGATGACCTTTACAGCGTTCTACCGCCGATACTGCGGCGTAGGCTGGACGTACCCACGTGCTCGTGCCCCTAAACAGGGTGCGGGTCGTGACACATTTTTATGGTGGCCCATGCAGGTCAGAGTCACAACTAGTGCGATTTCGTAATGGTATTCGACTTATAGTACTAATTACGAGCCTGTTGTTAGGATATAGGTTCTAGGCTATGATAGGAGTTACTCAATCACATATTAGGAAAAATTTCGATCTTTGATTATCAAGACAACCCTTCTTGTATTTCGAAATAAATTGTCCATCCTTGACGACATCTTATCATGTGCCATATTGATCTCCTTGCTTAGGACTTTTGAGAGATTCTTGTAACGA
The DNA here is from genome assembly GCA_029216955.1 of Iris pallida. Taxonomy (NCBI): domain Eukaryota; kingdom Viridiplantae; phylum Streptophyta; class Magnoliopsida; order Asparagales; family Iridaceae; genus Iris; species Iris pallida. Next base: position 14,893,855 of record JANAVB010028398.1, read on the forward strand.
CCCTTGGGAATCTTGTTTTGAACGTTAATTTGAAATCATTTCTCTTATTTTGTTCATCCTTGCTCCTTGTTATTGAAGTTGATTTTGATGGATTCATTGTCGAATTTTGAATCTAGATGTTAGTTGTTGATTTTGGTTTTGTATATTCTTTTAGAATTAAGGTATAATCTACTAACATACTTGATAAGGACAGTGAGAAAGGTAAATGTCTGCCTTATTTATGGAGTTTAGAATCTATCGCAGTCATTGGCTAGCACGTTAAGGACATAGAGCCTGATTTTAGATATACTATCCTAAGTTATGGAATTTAGACTTTCTTGCAGCCATACCGGGTGGCGTGGTAATAATTCTAGATGACATGATTATAGGGTGTATACCTTAATCATGGACTCTATCGTTTGTTGCAGCTATGCTTATTGGCGTGGCAAAATTCTGACAACATGATTTCAGGAAGACGTGTATGGTATCAGATTATATTTTAAGTCGGTTTATTTCTTTAAACAAATGAGCAAGAACGTATTCTTATTATCATTCTCCCCGTCATGGTTAACTCTGCCTACCTACAGCCACAAGTAGGATTTCCTCGACATGATTGTTTGTGTTCCATCATCCCTATAATTTGGCTAAACTCTTCTTCGCTAACCTCTTGAGTAAGTCTTCTCGTCTTTCTCGGTATTGTTGAAAGTGTCTCATGGATTGATTCAGGAAAAGTTCGAAAGTGTATTTATCCTTTTACGGAATCGAGAGTTTGCATCCAGAGAAATACTGGCGGGGCATGACTTCAGATAACGGCATTATGATTAAATATATTTCTCGAATTCTACCTGGACCACTTCTTAAGCATTTCGACTGACATCCTCTCCTTTATTTTGCAAAAACTAATTGGAAATGTTTTACGGATTTAACCAAGATAAGTTCATAAACCTATATTATCTGGCGTGGCAGATGTGCACTGCAGCCATCCGTCATATTATGGAACAAGGAAGTTAATCGCAGCCAGATGCACACTAGCACGATAGTAGCTTCATGTGACATAATTACGAAGGTATATGGTTCTTGAGTTTTATTTCGACTACGTTCTATGCATCTCGTTTGACCTTGTACCGTTCTTGGAGATATTTCGACAATCTTTCCTGTCTTGATTGACTCTTACCTTGTCTGATTACTGGTATGGATTGTTTAACCCAGCCTTAGGCTTCCATTACCTTCTATTTATTAAATAACTAAAATAGTTAAACCTTATAATTATATTATAGAATATAATTAAGCTAGATTATTGGTGTAATTGTGATGATTGGTAGCTAGAAATGGATAAGTTTCTTAGAGATGGATCCTAGTAAAATTATGCGTCGAGTATGAGTGTCTGGATATTGGATGCATAGAGCCTATTAGGAGAAATTGCTAGAAGTGAACTGACGAGTATCATTGAATAGGTTATAATACTATACCTACGATAGAGTGAGTTATATTGGGAGTATTGAGGAAGGAGAAGTGATAGCCCAAGCTTAGTAAGTGTGAATTCTGCTTTGATAGAGTTCTATTCCTTGGACACGTTATCTTGGGAGAAGGACTTTCAATGGATCCGAAGAAGATAGCTACCGTAGAGTCTTGGCCGACACCAACACCAGTTGCAGAAGTTAGGAGTTTTCTCGGACTTGCCGGGCATTACCGCAGGTTCATAGAAAATTTCTCATGGATTGCAGAGCCCATGATGCGATTGACGCACAAGGATCAAGAGTTTCGATGGACAGAAGATTGTCAGAAGACTTTTGAAGAATTGAAAAAGAGAATGACCTCACCTGTAATGCCTGTGGTTCGTATTACGTATCTTGGCATACGTGTACGTATTCTTGACTCGTATTGCATATTTTCCTGCATGGTTATTTTGGCATGTCATTGGTTATGGCTTAGCTTGGTTCGGCTTAGCTTGGTTTGGTTTGCTTGTGGGTTCATCATGAACCAAAAGAAAACCCCTACCTACCACCACCACTACCCTTTATTAACCCATTTCCTCTTTCTCTCTCTTCATTATTCTTCTTCTTCCCTATCATAACTTCTTCAACCACCAGGAGAAAGAGAGAGAGAGCTTAGGCAAGTGCAAACTTGCTTCATGATGGATCTCAAGTTTTATTGTTCCATTCTCTTCCTTACTTGATTCTAAGCCTCTTTAGAACTTGACATTTTTGGATTGATGGATGGATTCTTGTAGATCTAAGTTTGTAAACTTTTCGGTTTTTTTCTTGGTTTTGATCTCTAAAACTTGGTTATTTTCGAAAACTAGTGTTTCTATGTTGTAGAGAATTCAATTTCATGCAGTTTTGGCTTTTGTTTCACTTGATTTCGGCTTCGGATGAGGAAGTTATGGCCAAAACAATTTCTGGTCATTTCTAGGTTCATCTGCAGCATAATCAGCATGTCGCAGAAGGCGCATGTTGCAATGAAGCGCATGTCGCGGTAGCCGCATATCACGTCGCAGAAGGCGCATGTCGCAGAAGGTGCATGTTGCAATGAAGCGCATGTCGCGGTAGCCGCATATCATGTCGCAGAAGGCGCATGTCGCAGAAGGCGCATGTTGCAATGAAGCGCATGTCGCGGTAGCCGCATACCATGTTGCCGAAGGCGCATGTCGCAGTAGGCGCATGTTGCAATGGGGCGCATGTCGCGGTAGGCGCATATCATGTCGCAGTTGAGCCACATGAGGCGCATGTCGCGGTAGGCGCATATCATGTCGCAGTTGAGCCACATGAGGCGCATGTCGCGATAGGCGCATATCATGTCGCGCATGAGCCGCATTAAGGCGCATGTCGCAGTAGGCGCATATGGTGTCGCAGTTGCATGCATGTCGCAGAATAGGCCGCATAATGCATATTTTGACTATTACTGACTGTTATATGTCCTAATTGACTGAATTATTGCTCGAATTTCTCCCAACTCCCAACGTGGAAGTTGTAGATCTTTTCCTTAGCAGCAAGAATATGTCTCTAGTTATTTTATGCAAGCTTCTCTCATTCATAATATTGTAAGAATAGCACACGATAGTGGCCCGCTGCGGCGCACTCTTGACAAGTAAACTGACATGATATATCTCGGCATGCTGTTACGACAGCTAGCCTGACATGACAAGTATGAAAGACTTGGACACCGTGGGCGATTGTGTTTGTACAAATAAACTAGTACTGTCTTGCATCATGTCTAGGATGGGGATCCCTGAGTACCACGGTCAGGGATACCTACTGAAATTGACTAAGGCTAATTAACTAGAATGATTCAGTAGTCATAAAGAGATTCCCAGCTACAGGCAATTCCGTTATCTGGGCACATTCAGCGGACTTGTAGCCTACCGACGAGTAGGGCACATTTTCAGCACACAGTCATGTGGTGCACCCTTCATAAACGGACATTCGACCCGGATAACCGGATGGTCTGCAGGGCTTGTGGCTGTCGGGATAATCTTATTGCATCTTGCTAGTAACTAGGCCTGTGATAACCCTAGTTAGTTAAAAGTATCAAGCCGTACTCTTGATTGGCCGTGATTGATTGGATGAAGTTTATTCCAGCTTAGTCTTATCCTGGTCCTGTACAAGATTGTATCAGGACATGATTTCTTGTATCGAAAAATGATGGGATACCAAGTTCTGTTCAGATGAAGGGTTACAATTCTGGTCCTTGTTTGGTTTAAGGGTTGTAACTTGGCTATCTGAATAGTTCCATGGTTACCTTATCATATATCGTCCTGCTTATTGTGCCCGCCTTAACAATAAAGATCAGGGGTCCAGTTCTGTTCAGGCGAAGGGTTACAACCCCGGTCCTTGTTTGGTTTAAAGGTTGTAACCTGGCTCCCGGAGCAGTTCTGTGTCCTCTCTTCGTTTATTGTCTTATTGTAACCCCCTGTCATGCTCGTCATGTTTTACCTTTACTTCAATACCATGATTATTTATACTGGCCTTAACAATAAAGATCAGGGGTCCAGTTCTGTTCAGGCGAAGGGTTACAACCTCGGTCCTTGTTTGGTTTAAAGATTGTAACCTGGCTCCCAGAGCAGTTCTGTGTCCTCTCTTCGTTTATTGTCTTATTGTAACCCCCCCCTGTCATGCTCGTCATGTTTTACCTTTACTTTAATACCATGATTATTTATACTGGCCTTAACAATAAAGATCAGGGGTCCAGTTCTGTTCAGGCGAAGGGTTACAACCCCGGTCCTTGTTTGGTTTAAGGGTTGTAACCTGGCTTCCGGAGCAGTTCTGCGTCCTCTCTTCGTTTATTGTCTTGTTACCTTATCAATAGTAATTGAGGCGGGTTTCTATTCAGGCGAAGGATTGCAACCCCGATCCTTGTTTGGTTTAAGGGTTGCAGTCTGGCTACTTGAATGGTTTCTCCGTGTTCAATATATATTTGTTATCTCAGTTATTATCACTATCTTAAATTACCTTTACTATTTATTTGTGATATGCTGGTTTTAGTTCCTAAGTGAAGCCTCCTTTGTGGCACTTGCTCTTTCTGGGGTCTGATCCAGCTGGTTTTGTGTGGCCAGATATCGGAGCAGCACCAGAGGATCCACCTGTCTTCCAGCCCGATGGTGACCACCAGGCGTAACCAGGGCAACGAGTGGGTTTCTTTTGTCCTCCCACTCTATTTGTAAAATTATTCTTTTGAGGCGTTTAGCCGGCGAGCACGTGTTAGCTCGATTGTACCTTACTTACTGTCTGCCTACGGGCTGTAACATGATTGACAGATCCTAGGGTTGATCATGTATGACTGAACTCTTGCTAGTCCTGACATTTTGTATGACTAGCTTCATGATCATCCAATATGTAATGTATGGGACGCCTTGCTATTATATATTTGGTGCTCTGACATCTTGTAACTACAATTACTTGCTTGTGATTGAGACAATAGGCTTGTTCATGACCATAGAAGACTGTTGGCTTATAGTTAAACCCTCATGTGTCTAGACAGCCGTGATCGTATAGCGAGGTGGGTTCCATTTCATTATACGTAGCTGGCTATGTCTGCCCCCGCTCTCCAGTATTCTGGTTCTGGGGCGTGACATGGTTTTAGTGGTGGCCCATGCAGGTCTTGTAAATCAAGATATGTGAGGGTTTACCGAATAGATGTCTCAATCAGTATTCGCCCTTGATCTTTGCTCATATCTTCTGAATCCCTGTAATCTTGACCTGATCACATGCTTGTATCGTTGTTCTGTCCTGGTCCTTCCTTATTGTTCCCTATGTCGTCTTCTTCAGCGGCATTGTTCCTGGACCTACCGATCAGCAAGGCAGAGCACCTCCCGCGGACCAGCAACAACCTGGAGATCAAGCCCAGCATTCAGGAGTAGCCTCCAAAGTCATGCCTACTGAAGGAGAACCCCCAATTTAGCCCTTCCAGCCTGCAGAGCCTGATGATGGCACTTTGGCGGGTCTCATCAGGTCCCTATTAGCTTTCCAGGATCGTCGCAGAGATGCCTTACACCAGGCGATAGCAGATGCTTTGACCAGAGGAGGTCATCAGGGTAATAGCACGGCCAACAGCTTCAAGCGCTTGAACCCTCCCTTCTTCGACGGCAGTGAAGATGCGATCGCTGCAAATGCTTGGCTTCAGGACACAGAGGTGATTCTAGAAGCAGCCAAGACTCCAGAGAACGAGAAGGTGGCCGTAGTGCGCTTGCAGTTACTAGATCTTGCCCGCAGCTGGTGGGCAGCGCAGGCCGATGGATTAGTGGCCCCTATTTCATGGGCAGTATTCAGGGAGAGATTCCAGACCAAGTATTTTGATGCTGTAGCTCGGTATGATCTACAGACGAGGTTCACCAATCTGAAGCAGATGGGCAGGACGGTCGATGGATATGCGGCCGAGTTCTCCAGGCTTAGTCGGTTTGCTCCCACCTTGGTAGCGACCGAGTTCGATAGAGCCCAGCGGTTCCAGCAGGGGCTCCACCTAGAGATTTTATTGGCAGTAGAGCAGTTTGAGCATCAGACTTTTGATGCAGTGTTGAGAGCAGCCCGGAGGCATGAGTATACCTCCCATAGGATCGTGGATAGGACCGGAGGTCGGAAGCGATCTCACGGCCAGATGAATCAGTCTTCAGCACCAGCCCCGGCAGCCAGGGCTTTGACCATTGGAGCTCCGAGGCGGACGGCCTCAGTGACGTCGGTTCAGCATTCCACCCCGACGCACCCTCAGCAGCAGAAGCAGAAGCAGTCTTCCGCAGTGGGATGTTCACACTGCGGGAAGCCAGGACATATGGTGTCAGAGTGTCGCAGAGCACAGGGTATGTGCTTGGTTTGTGGTGCCCCGGACCACAGGGTTGGGAATTGCCCGAACAGAGGGAGTTCATCCGCCTTCTCTAGTCCTTCAGTTAGAGGACCAGCACCAATCCAGCAGCAGCAGCAGCTGCAATACCCGTTCTCGAGGCCATTGCCGACGCAGGCCCAGGCATTCCAGCAGCAGAGACCGCAGCAGTATGCCCAAGCCTTGATCCAGAGCAGGCAGAGGTATTTTCAGCAGAGGGGACCCGCACCCAGAGGACATGGTCAAGTGCTGGCTTTGACCATGGGAGAAGAAGGAATAGCACCAGGTGAGGTGGTGGCAGGTACTATTCTCGTCAACACCTTTCCAGCTTCAGTATTATTTGATTCTGGTGCCTCGCATTCATTTATGTCTGTACGATTTGTGACACGGGTAGGACTGGAGCCCGAGTCATTATCAGTAAGGCTCAATATACTTACTGGTAACGGACTTGTGGGAGTAGATAGAGTGTTTTCCTCGTGTCGGATCGTAGTTAGCGGTAGAGAATTCCCCGCTAGATTAATAGAGTTCCCGATGGCCGATTATGATGTGGTCTTAGGGATGGATTGGTTGAGGGACCAGTATGCTAGGATAGACTGCCACATTGGCAGGGTTATTTTTAGCATTCCAGGCGAGCCGGAGTTTTCCTTCTTCCGAGGCGAAGTTGAACCTTCTCCTCCAGTATTGCGGATGGCAGTAGCAGCAGTGCAGTTGCCTCGGATAGTCAAAGAGTTTCCAGATGTTTTCCCAGAAGAGCTTCCAGGGATGCTGCCAGAGCGAGAGATCGAGTTTACCATCGACTTGATTCCCGGGACAGCCCCAGTGTCAGAGAGGGTCTACAGGATGGCGCCGTCAGAGCTAGAGATATTGTACAAGATGATTGAAGAACTCAGAACCAAGGGATTCATTTGTGCTAGTGGATCGCCTTGGGGAGCCCCGATGCTTCTTATGAAAAAGAAGAATGGTACGTCCAGATTGTGTGTTGATTATCGTACCTTGAACTCAGTAACAATCAAGAACAGATACCCTCTCCCAAGGATAGATGACTTGTTTGATCAACTCAGAGGGGCGTCAGTATTTTCGAAGATCGACTTGCGCTCAGGATACCATCAGATCAGAGTCAGAGAGCAGGACATCCCGAAGACAGCTTTCAGATCTAGATATGGGCATTGGGAGTTCCTTGTGATGCCATTTGGAGCAACCAATACGCCGACTGTATTCATGGACCTCATGAATCGTATCTTTATGCCTTATTTGGATCAGTTCGTGATTGTATTCCTAGACGACATCCTGGTCTACAGCAAGAGTGAAGCGGAGCATGAGCATCACCTCAGAGTTGTTCTTCAGATTCTCAGAGAGCACCAGTTGTATGCCAAGTTCAGTAAATGCAAGTTCTGGCTCGATCGTATTTCGTACTTGGGTCATATCATCACCCGAGGGGGAGTAGAAGTGGATCCCCAGAAGATCGTGGCCATTGAAACATGGCCGGTACCTAGCACAGTGGCAGAAGTCCATAGTTTTCTTGGATTGGCCGGTTACTACCGGCGATTTATTTCAGACTTTGCTCGAATTTCAGCGCCATTGACCCAGTTGACCCGCAAGGATGTGCAGTTTGCTTGGACAGCAGAATGCCAGGATTCTTTTGAGAGGTTGAAGCGAGGCTTGATGACGGCTCCTATTCTCACGCTTCCAGATGGAACTGGAGGATTCTCAGTGTATTGTGATGCTTCGGGCAGAGGTTTAGGATGTGTTCTGATGCAGCATGGGAAGGTAATAGCTTATGCGTCACGACAACTTCGTGATCATGAGAGGAATTACCCAACCCATGACTTGGAGCTGGCAGCAGTAGTGTTTGCACTTAAGATGTGGAGACATTACCTATATGGAGATAGGGTGGAGATTTTCACCGACCATAAGAGCCTGAAGTATGTTTTCACCCAGAAGGATCTTAACATGCGTCAGAGAAGATGGCTAGAGCTGCTTGTGGATTATGATGTCAACTTGCAGTATCACCCAGGGAAGGCCAATGTTGTTGCGGATGTATTGAGCAGGAGAGCCGAAATTTATTTCCTAACAGCGCAACCAGAGCTGTTAGCCGATCTTCAGAAGATGGGAATAGAAGTTGTCCTCCCTACCAGTGTGGCATTGATGGCCAGCATGCAAGTCCAGTCCACTATAGTCGAGAGGATCCGGATGGCACAGTCGGCAGATTCCAAGCTTCAGCGACTCAGAGCAGAGTGTGAGGCAGGACGAAGACCAGAGTTATGTATCCATGAAGACGGTACACTTCGACATGGTAAGCGTCTTTGTGTACCCAGTGGAGATATCAGACAGGAGATCATGACGGAGTCCCACAGTTCGCAGTATTCCATTCATCCTGGTGGCACGAAGATGTACCGTGATATCCGCCAGCACTTTTGGTGGAATGGCATGAAGAGGGAGATAGCCCAATTTGTCTCTCGTTGTTTAGTCTGCCAGCAAGTTAAGGCTGAACATCAGAGACCAGCTGGACTACTTCAACCATTGTCGATTCCCGAGTGGAAATGGGAGCATATAACCATGGACTTTGTGACTGGATTGCCTAGATCTCCGGCTGGCAGAGACGCTATTTGGGTTGTCATAGACAGGCTCACGAAGGTGGCTCACTTTCTCCCGTTCAGAGTTGGTCAGTCGACGGCTCAGCTAGCAGAGATGTATCTCCGACAGATTGTCAGATTACACGGTGTACCAGTCAGTATCACTTCAGATAGAGATTCAAGATTTACGTCGCACTTTTGGCGTAGCTTGCAAGAAAGTTTGGGAACTCACCTCCAGTTCAGTTCAGCTTATCACCCGCAGACAGATGGCCAGTCAGAACGTACGATCCAGACTCTTGAAGATATGTTGCGGTCATGTACACTCGACTTCGGTGGTTCGTGGGAAGATCACGTGCACCTGGTGGAGTTCTCGTACAACAACAGTTTCCAGGCCAGTATCCAGATGGCACCGTTCGAGGTACTGTATGGTAGGAAGTGTCGATCCCCGCTAGCCTGGGATGATGTTGGAGAGAGGCAGATACTTGGTCCGGAAATGATTGCTCAGACCGTTGAAGTGGTCAGAAGAGTCAGAGATCATCTTCGAGTTGCCCAAGATCGCTAGCGTCATTGGGCCGATTCTCATCGGCGCCCTCTTGAGTTTTCTGTCGGTGACCATGTATTCCTGAGGATTTCGTCTAACCGCGGCGTTATTCGTTTCGGCGTACGAGGAAAGCTTAGTCCTAGGTATATAGGGTCGTTCGACATTCTGAAGCGAGTAGGAGATGTATCCTATCGTCTCGCTCTTCCACCGTCGCTACGTGAGGTGCATGACATATTTCATGTATCCCAACTGCGACGGTATATCCCGGACCCGAGCCACATCCTGGATCATTCGGAATTGGTTGTTGGTACCAACCTTTCGTATGAGGAGAGGCCCGTGTCTATATTGGACAGAAGAGAGAAGATACTCAAGAACAAGACTATCAAGTTAGTCCGAGTTGCTTGGGGTCATCACTCTTTGGGTGAGTCGACGTGGGAGCGTGAGGATGATATTCGATCGCAATATCCTGACCTGTTTGACTCGTAAGGTATAATGTCTTCCTTATGCCTTATGCTTTCAATTCCTTGCTTGAATAAATGACTGCATGATAGACTGCTTGTTATAGCTTACGATTAGTATAGCTTGTCCTTGCAATTCTAGCCTCTTGATTAAATTCCGAGGACGAAATTCTTTGAAGGTGGATAGAGTTGTAATGCCTGTGGTTCGTATTACGTATCTTGGCATACGTGTACGTATTCTTGACTCGTATTGCGTATTTTCCTGCATGGTTATTTTGGCATGTCATTGGTTATGGCTTAGCTTGGTTCGGCTTAGCTTGGTTTGGTTTGCTTGTGGGTTCATCATGAACCAAAAGAAAACCCCTACCTACCACCACCACTACCCTTTATTAACCCATTTCCTCTTTCTCTCTCTTCATTATTCTTCTTCTTTCCTATCATAACTTCTTCAACAACCAGGAGAAAGAGAGAGAGAGCTTAGGCAAGTGCAAACTTGCTTCATGATGGATCTCAAGTTTTATTGTTCCATTCTCTTCCTTACTTGATTCTAAGCCTCTTTAGAACTTGACATTTTTGGATTGATGGATGGATTCTTGTAGATCTAAGTTTGTAAACTTTTCGATTTTTTTCTTAGTTTTGATCTCTAAAACTTGGTTATTTTCGAAAACTAGTATTTCTATGTTGTAGAAAATTCAATTTCATGCAGTTTTGGCTTTTGTTTCACTTGATTTCGGCTTCGGATGAGGAAGTTATGGCCAAAACAATTTCTGGTCATTTCTAGGTTCATCTGCAGCATAATCAGCATGTCGCATAAGGCGCATGTCGCAGAAGGCGCATGTTGCAATGAAGCGCATGTCGCGGTAGCCGCATATCACGTCGCAGAAGGCGCATGTCGCAGAAGGCGCATGTTGCAATGAAGCGCATGTCGCGGTAGCCGCATATCATGTCGTAGAAGGCGCATGTCGCAGAAGGCGCATGTTGCAATGAAGCGCATGTCGCGGTAGCCGCATACCATGTCGCAGAAGGCGCATGTCGCAGTAGGCGCATGTTGCAATGGGGCGCATATCGCGGTAGGCGCATATCATGTCGCAGTTGAGCCACATGAGGCGCATGTCGCGGTAGGCGCATATCATGTCGCAGTTGAGCCACATGAGGCGCATGTCACGATAGGCGCATATCATGTCGCGCATGAGCCGCATTAAGGCGCATGTCGCAGTAGGCGCATATGGTGTCGCAGTTGCATGCATGTCACAGAATAGGCCGCATAATGCATATTTTGACTATTACTAACTGTTATATGTCCTAATTGACTGAATTATTGCTCGAATTTCTCCCAACTCCCAACGTGGAAGTTGTAGATCTTTTCCTTAGCAGCAAGAATATGTCTCTAGTTATTTTATGCAAGCTTCTCTCATTCATAATATTGTAAGAATAGCACACGATAGTGGCCCGCTGCGGCGCACTCTTGACAAGTAAACTGACATGATATATCTCGGCATGCTGTTACGACAGCTAGCCTGACATGACAAGTATGAAAGACTTGGACACCGTAGACGATTGTGTTTGTACAAATAAACTAGTACTGTCTTGCATCATGTCTAGGATGGGGATCCCTGAGTACCACGGTCAGGGGTACCTACTGAAATTGACTAAGGCTAATTAACTAGAATGATTCAGTAGTCATGAAGAGATTCCCAGCTACAGGCAATCCCGTTATCTGGGCGCATTCAGCGGACTTGTAGCCTACCGACGAGTAGGGCACATTTCCAGCACACAGTCATGTGGTGCACCCTTCATAAACGGACATTCGACCCGGATAACCGGATGGTCTGCAGGACTTGTGGCTGTCGGGATAATCTCATTGCATCTTGCTAGTAACTAGGCCTGTGATAACCCTAGTTAGTTAAAAGTATCAAGCCGTACTCTTGATTGGCCGTGATTGATTGGATGAAGTTTATTCCAGCTTAGTCTTATCCTGATCCTGTACAAGATTGTATCAGGACATGATTTCTTGTATCGAAAAATGATGGGATACCAAGTTCTGTTCAGATGAAGGGTTACAATTCTGGTCCTTGTTTGGTTTAAGGGTTGTAACTTGGCTATCTGAATAGTTCCATGGTTACCTTATCATATATCGTCCTGCTTATTGTGCCCGCCTTAACAATAAAGATCAGGGGTCCAGTTCTGTTTAGGCGAAGGGTTACAACCCCGGTCCTTGTTTGGTTTAAAGGTTGTAACCTGGCTCCCGGAGCAGTTCTGTGTCCTCTCTTCGTTTATTGTCTTATTGTAACCCCCTGTCATGCTCGTCATGTTTTACCTTTACTTCAATACCATGATTATTTATACTGGCCTTAACAATAAAGATCAGGGGTCCAGTTCTGTTCAGGCGAAGGGTTACAACCCCGGTCCTTGTTTGGTTTAAAGGTTGTAACCTGGCTCCCAGAGCAGTTCTGTGTCCTCTCTTCGTTTATTGTCTTATTGTAACCCCCTGTCATGCTCGTCATGTTTTACCTTTACTTTAATACCATGATTATTTATACTGGCCTTAACAATAAAGATCAGGGGTCCAGTTCTGTTCAGGCGAAGGGTTACAACCCCGGTCCTTGTTTGGTTTAAGGGTTGTAACCTGGCTTCCGGAGCAGTTCTGCGTCCTCTCTTCGTTTATTGTCTTGTTACCTTATCAATAGTAATTGAGGCGGGTTTCTATTCAGGCGAAGGATTGCAACCCCGGTCCTTGTTTGGTTTAAGGGTTGCAGTCTGGCTACTTGAATGGTTTCTCCGTGTTCAATATATATTTGTTATCTCAGTTATTATCACTATCTTAAATTACCTTTACTATTTATTTGTGATATGCTGGTTTTAGTTCCTAAGTGAAGCCTCCTTTGTGGCACTTGCTCTTTCTGGGGTCTGATCCAGCTGGTTTTGTGTGGCCAGATATCGGAGCAGCACCAGAGGATCCACCTGTCTTCCAGCCCGATGGTGACCACCAGGCGTAACCAGGGCAACGAGTGGGTTTCTTTTGTCCTCCCACTCTATTTGTAAAATTATTCTTTTGAGGCGTTTAGCCGGCGAGCACGTGTTAGCTCGATTGTACCTTACTTACTGTCTGCCTACGGGCTGTAACATGATTGACAGATCCTAGGATTGATCATGTATGACTGAACTCTTGCTAGTCCTGACATTTTGTACGACTAGCTTCATGATCATCCAATATGTAATGTATGGGACGCCTTGCTATTATATATTTGGTGCTCTGACATCTTGTAACTACTATTACTTGCTTGTGATTGAGACAATAGGCTTGTTCATGACCATAGAAGACTGTTGGCTTGTAGTTAAACCCTCATGTGTCTAGACAGCCGTGACCGTATAGCGAGGTGGGTTCCATTTCATTATACGTAGCTGGCTATGTCTGCCCCCGCTCTCCAGTATTCTGGTTCTGGGGCGTGACATCACCACCTATTTTGATGCTCCCTTCTGGATCGAGAGGATTCGTGGTTTATAGTGATGCGTTATGTAGTAGACTTGGATGTGTTTTGATGCAACATAGAAAGTTCATAGCCTACGCATCGAGGCAGATAAGGGTATATGAGAAGAATTACCATACTCATGATCTGGAGTTAGCAGCGGTGATCTTTGCATTGAAGCTATGGAGGCATTATTTGTACGGAGAACGTGTGGAGATATTTACGAATCATAAGAGCTTGAAGTATGTCTTCACGCAAAAGGAGTTAAATATGAGACAGAGACGGTGGTTGGAGCTCATGACAGACTATGGCATAGATTTGCAGTACCATCCTGGCCAGACGAACGTAGTAGCGGCCGCTTTAAGTAGGAAGCCTACTGCATATTTCTTGACAGCTCAGCCACAGTTATTAGAGGATCTTCAGGAGCTTGGAATAGAAGTCATTATGCCGGGATAGCAATGAGTATTTGCCAATCTTGAAGTATAGTCGCCACTTGTGGATAAATCATGGCAGCGTTACCTACAGATATAAGATTATGAAGCCTTCGCGAGAGGACAGAGGTGAGAGCGACATATACTTAGACCAAAGCTTGTGAAGCAGACAATCGATAAAGTGAAGCGAATTCATAGTCATCTTCAGGCAGCTCCAGACTGACAGAAGCATTAGGCCGATACGCATCGTCGACTACTGGAATTCAATGAGGGAGAGCATGTATTTCTGAGGATCTTACCGACGTGGGACACTATTAGATTTGGGAGTAGAAGGAAGTTGACTCCAAGGTATATAGGACCGCTCGATATCATTGGGCATGTAGGAGAGGTGGCATACCGTCTTGTATTATCCCCATCACTAGAGGGAGTGCATGATGTATTCCATGTCTCACAGCTGAGGAGGTATGTGGCTGATCCCAGTCATGTGGTTGATCACTCTGAGATCACGGTAGGACCCATTTTTTTTTCATACGAGGAGCAGCCGGTAGGTATCTTGGATACAAGTATGAAGACGCTCAGAGGGTAGACGATTAGACTGGTTCGTGTTGCTTGGAGGCACCATTCTCCGGGAGAATCAACTTGGGAGCGTGAAGATTCTATGTGTGAGCGTTATTCCCACTTATTCGTAGATACCGGTAAGTCTTAGCTTAATTATTCTTATGATAAGTTTTCTTTTTATAATGGTATTATTTTTAATTTCGAGGACGAAATTTTCTAAGGTGGGTAGGTTGTAAGCTCCCTCGTTTTGGATCTTATTTTTAATTATTTTATATATATATTTTAATTTATTAAAGTCAATAATGACTATGTTAGTAGTTTACTGTAGCTTTGATTTTTGGAAACACAACAAATATTGTTTTCTCAAATCCAGTTCCATATTTGAATTCTAAACTCGTCCACCTTGAGTTTGATATATCATGTCTCATCCAATTTTATTTTTCAACATTCCTTTGACTTTGCACAATTTCGGGCCAACTTAGGCCAATTTGAGCCATTGACGTAATTTTAAGCCAACTTCCAATTTAATTGTTGGACTTGACATAGATCGAAACCATATGACCCAATATATGATTTTAATCCATTTTGAGTCAACAATGCACATGCCTAGGGTGTACTATCTAATCGAGTTCTCATGGGCTACTTATTTGCAAATGGCATATGAGACTCATTAAATTGATTTTTGGGTCCAATTTGACTAGTAATGCTACTCGGACCCTAACCTAGTCAACCCTACTAGTTAGAGCCTTACTGGGAGTACCAAAACCAAGTATACATATATTTCAAAGAATATTAGAGGTTTAATTGCAGCCATATGTAATATTTCCTTATATATTTGGCTTGGTCAAACATCTAACCAAAATAGGAAACCTATTAATAATAGTATGATTTGGAGAACCAAATCACGTCCAAATTAGATCAAACCAAATCCCATGACCTAATAATATAAATACAAACTAATCCTAATATTTTTCTCTCTCTTCATAACCACCCACTACTCCACAAATCCTCCCAAACCTAGCGGCCACCACTCCAAATCCGAAACCCTAGCCGACCCCCCTTTCTTCACAAAATATAATTTCTCCTCGATTTCTCCGCCAACCACCACCACTTGGATGTCCCTTTCAACATCCCCTTCCACCTTAGCAACCGTAGGAACAACCTTGCGGCCGTTAGAGGGGTACACGACGCGCTACTTGGGCCGAAACTCCATCGAATCGAAGTCTGAAACGTCACAGCAGGTTAGTCGAATTGTAGATGATGTTTCATCCACTTTTTCTCATTTGTTTCTCCTCAAACCAAATCTAAGAGTTACCTTTGTATGTCTACTCCAACCTCTGATCGCTGGATGTCCTAGTTCCAAGCGGTTTGCCCGTGGTGTTGATTCTACGACAGGGTATCCAGAACTGACAAATTCTGTTACGGGCCACTTTTCGCCTATCTAAGCTCAGTTTTTAACCTTTTAATATTTTTATTCAGAATCTAGACGTCGATACCTTTCCAACGCATATCTGAAAGTTAGATTTCTCATTCGTTTGCTATTTTTAAAAATTCATGATATTTGTCGTATCATCGAACTCCGAAAAATTCTGTTTTTCTTGTGTTCAAAAGTCTCAAAACTCCATGAATCTATATTAAACTTCAAGTTGTGCAAAGTCTAACATTATAAGTACTATTTTAACTAACTTCTAGAATTTTTACAGAATTTATTAATTTTATTTAATCGTTATTTCGGGGCTAAATTAATGGGTCGATTTGAGGAAGTCATGTGTGGCATTGACATAAGACCTCTTGTGAAAGGGTTTTACTATTAAAAATAGTATTATAGCAATATATAAGTATTTATAGATAAATTTCAGAATTTAAATATATTATTTACGAGAGGTTTTGTTACCTATATGTACTTATATAATAGATGCAGTGTCGTAACAACGCTATAGCAACTAGGAGGCGTAGATACTCATATGATTTATATATGGTGTATTTATGTAGAATATTAAATATAGTATATTATTAAAGGTGAGCTTGGGAGGATCGATAAGGACACCGGAGTTGGACAGGCTTATCCGAATACAGCAGTTACAGCATTTGGAGACTGTTGTGCGAGTTGACCGTTCGTGGCTCATTGAGTGGTTTGTAGTTTCAATTTTCTCAGCTCAGGACGACAGGCGAGTACATTCTCTGATAGTTTTCATTGTCTTGACATCTGCTATATCCGATTCAGTTGTAGTGTTATACTTGATTCTCGACACGAGGATACACGGACTAGTATACGTGAATCTCGTCATGAGATGTCATTCCTGGTTTACCTGGTACCTGAGTACATTATTCGATATTGTTTTTTGTACTTGTATAGACACCGATTTGGGAGTGGGCTGGCCCCCTGATCTCTACATTATTATACTACCTGTGCATAGCCGGTCAAATGGAACAGCCTGATCTTGACCCAAGCCGATCACATAACGCTCTAATATCTCATGGCACTTTATTTTTATGTTTACATCATACCTTAGTTTACTTTCCATTGTTTATATTCCAGTTTTATCTTATATCTCACACATGACATGATATCCAGTTTTCTTGTACCGTTTTACTTTCAGTCTTGATATTCTATCTTGTATTTTATTATGATTGTCTCTTATAGTATTTGTCAATTCACATGGAACTGCTGTTGGCGTTTGTACTTGCTCATATCCTGACAGGATAACCCCCGTTGTTTTTCAGTAGATTTAGATGCAGATTGCCCGACCTACTACGGGTTTGGCATAGATGGAGCCTACGACCAGGACCAGTCTGTGGACCCGGTGTTCGTAGAGAACGCACCGCCAGTAGTGACCTAGTTCATCTAGATTTTTTCTTGATTACATTCCAGTTTGATACTTTGAGACTTGTAGTATTATTTTGGAATATTGTTTTATGTCTTGGTCTCTGAACCTGTGATTGTGGCTCGACACTATTTCAGACTATTTATCTTATCTTTATCTTTATCATCGTGTTTATCTTCCTTAGAATTATGTGATTGAGTTGTGGTTATATTCCTCCGTGCGGAGATGACAGGTTATATCATTGTGTTTTAGAGTCTATATATTCTAGATGACCTTTACAGCGTTCTATCGCCGATACTGCGGCGTAGGCTGGACGTACCCACGTGCTCGTACCCCTAAACAGGGTACGGGTCGTGACACGAGGCCCGCCGCGGAAAGGGGAGCGGTGGCAACGCCTCGGCGGAGGATTAGAGGAGCGAGAGCCTCCTCGGCGGCAGCGGAGGAGTAGCGAGAGCCTCCTCGACGGCGGAGGAGGAGCGCCGCGGGAGGGGGAGCGGTGGCAACACCTCGGCGGAGGGGGAGGAGCGAGAGCCTCCTCGGCGGCAGAGGAGCACCGCGGGAGGGGGAGCGGTGGCAACGCCTCGACGGAGGAGGAGGAGGAGGAGGAGCGAGAGCCTTCTCGACGGAGGAGTCGGAACAGCCACCGCTGCCTCGCCGTTGGAGGAGGAGCAGTTTCGGCGGCTGGAGGAGCCGCAGCGGGAGGAGATGGAGGAAGATGACGGGGGCGGGGGTGTGGAGCGGATGAGGACAGAAGAAAGAAGAGGTTCAGAAAAATAAGAGGAGAGAGAAAGAAGGGGACTTGGGGGGTGTGGGGCCCAGATTTTGGGAAAACCTCTTTGAGAAAACAGGTTTTCTTTGCTTTCTAAAAGCAAAGTTATAATATTAACTTTCACAAAAAAAATTTCCAACGTAACATTGTGAGTGGAGCCATCCAAACACTCTCTCTCCTCCTTTTTGCTTTATGTAATGCCTGTGGTTCGTATTACGTATCTTGGCATACGTGTACGTGTTCTTGACTCGTATTACGTATTTTCCTGCATGGTTATTTTGGCATGTCATTGGTTATGGCTTAGCTTGGTTCGGCTTAGCTTGGTTTGGTTTGCTTGTGGGTTCATCATGAACCAAAAGAAAACCCCTACCTACCACCACCACTACCCTTTATTAACCCATTTCCCCTTTCTCTCTCTTCATTATTCTTCTTTTTCCCTATCATAACTTCTTCAACCACCAGGAGAAAGAGAGAGAGAGCTTAGGCAAGTGCAAACTTGCTTCATAATGGATCTCAAGTTTTATTGTTCCATTCTCTTCCTTACTTGATTCTAAGCCTCTTTAGAACTTGACATTTTTGGATTGATGGATGGATTCTTGTAGATCTAAGTTTGTAAACTTTTCGGTTTTTTTCTTGGTTTTGATCTCTAAAACTTGGTTATTTTCGAAAACTAGTGTTTCTATGTTGTAGAAAATTCAATTTCATGCAGTTTTGGCTTTTGTTTCACTTGATTTCAGCTTCGGATGAGGAAGTTATGGCCAAAACAATTTCTGGTCATTTCTAGGTTCATCTGCAGCATAATCAGCATGTCGCAGAAGGTGCATGTCGCAGAAGGCGCATGTTGCAATGAAGCGCATGTCGCGGTAGCCGCATATCATGTCGCAGAAGGCGCATGTCGCAGAAGGCGCATGTTGTAATGAAGCGCATGTCGCGGTAGCCGCATATCATGTCGCAGAAGGCGCATGTTGCAATGAAGCGCATGTCGCGGTAGCCGCATACCATGTCGCAAAAGGCGCATGTCGCAGTAGGCGCATGTTGCAATGGGGCGCATGTCGCGGTAGGCGCATATCATGTCGCAGTTGAGCCACATGAGGCGCATGTCGCGGTAGGCGCATATCATGTCGCAGTTGAGCCACATGAGGCGCATGTCGCGATAGGCGCATATCATGTCGCGCATGAGCCGCATTAAGGCGCATGTCGCAGTAGGCGCATATGGTGTCGCAGTTGCATGCATGTCGCAGAATAGGCCGCATAATGCATATTTTGACTATTACTAACTGTTATATGTCCTAATTGACTGAATTATTGCTCGAATTTCTCCCAACTCCCAACGTGAAAGTTGTAGATCTTTTCCTTAGCAACAAGAATATGTCTCTAGTTATTTTATGCAAGCTTCTCTCATTCATAATATTGTAAGAATAGCACACGATAGTGGCCCGCTGCGGCGCACTCTTGACAAGTAAACTGACATGATATATCTCGGCATGCTGTTACGACAGCTAGCCTGACATGACAAGTATGAAAGACTTGGACACCGTGGGCGATTGTGTTTGTACAAATAAATTAGTACTGTCTTGCATCATGTCTAGGATGGGGATCCCTGAGTACCACGGTCAGGGGTACCTACTGAAATTGACTAAGGCTAATTAACTAGAATGATTCAGTAGTCATGAAGAGATTCCCAGCTACAGGCAATCCCGTTATCTGGGCGCATTCAGCGGACTTGTAGCCTACCGACGAGTAGGGCACATTTCCAGCACACAGTCATGTGGTGCACCCTTCATAAACGGACATTCGACCCGGATAACCGGATGGTCTGCAGGTCTTGTGGCTGTCGGAATAATCTCATTGCATCTTGCTAGTAACTAGGCCTGTGATAACCCTAGTTAGTTAAAAGTATCAAGCCGTACTCTTGATTGGCCGTGATTGATTGGATGAAGTTTATTCCAGCTTAGTCTTATCCTGATCCTGTACAAGATTGTATCAGGATATGATTTCTTGTATCGAAAAATGATGGGATACCAAGTTCTGTTCAGATGAAGGGTTACAATTCCGGTCCTTGTTTGGTTTAAGGGTTGTAACTTGGCTATCTGAATAGTTCCATGGTTACCTTATCATATATCGTCCTGCTTATTGTGCCCGCCTTAACAATAAAGATCAGTGGTCCAGTTCTGTTCAGGCGAAGGGTTACAACCCCGGTCCTTGTTTGGTTTAAAGGTTGTAACCTGGATCCCGGAGCAGTTATGTGTCCTCTCTTCGTTTATTGTCTTATTGTAACCCCCTGTCATGCTCGTCATGTTTTACCTTTACTTCAATACCATGATTATTTATACTGGCCTTAACAATAAAGATCAGGGGTCCAGTTCTGTTCAGGCGAAGGGTTACAACCCCGGTCCTTGTTTGGTTTAAAGGTTGTAACCTGGCTCCCGGAGCAGTTCTGTGTCCTCTCTTCGTTTATTGTCTTATTGTAACCCCCTGTCATGCTCGTCATGTTTTACCTTTACTTCAATACCACGATTATTTATACTGGCCTTAACAATAAAGATCAGGGGTCCAGTTCTGTTCAGGCGAAGGGTTACAACCCCGGTCCTTGTTTGGTTTAAGGGTTGTAACCTGGCTTCCGGAGCAGTTCTGCGTCCTCTCTTCGTTTATTGTCTTGTTACCTTATCAATAGTAATTGAGGCGGGTTTCTATTCAGACGAAGGATTGCAACCCCGGTCCTTGTTTGGTTTAAGGGTTGCAGTCTGGCTACTTGAATGGTTTCTCCGTGTTCAATATATATTTGTTATCTCAGTTATTATCACTATCTTAAATTACCTTTACTATTTATTTGTGATATGCTGGTTTTAGTTCCTAAGTGAAGCCTCCTTTGTGGCACTTGCTCTTTCTGGGGTCTGACCCAGCTGGTTTTGTGTGGCCAGATATCGGAGCAGCA
This sequence comes from Iris pallida, assembly GCA_029216955.1. Classification (NCBI taxonomy): domain Eukaryota; kingdom Viridiplantae; phylum Streptophyta; class Magnoliopsida; order Asparagales; family Iridaceae; genus Iris; species Iris pallida. The sequence goes on from JANAVB010028398.1 coordinate 14,914,700, forward strand.
CCAGAGGATCCACCTGTCTTCCAGCCCGATGGTGACCACCAGGCGTAACCAGGGCAACGAGTGGGTTTCTTTTGTCCTCCCACTCTATTTGTAAAATTATTCTTTTGAGGCGTTTAGCCGACGAGCACGTGTTAGCTCGATTGTACCTTACTTACTGTCTGTCTACGGGCTGTAACATGATTGACAGATCCTAGGGTTGATCATGTATGACTGAACTCTTGCTAGTCCTGACATTTTGTACGACTAGCTTCATGATCATCCAATATGTAATGTATGGGACGCCTTGCTATTATATATTTGGTGCTCTGACATCTTGTAACTACTATTACTTGCTTGTGATTGAGACAATAGGCTTGTTCATGACCATAGAAGACTGTTGGCTTGTAGTTAAACCCTCATGTGTCTAGACAGCCGTGACCGTATAGCGAGATGGGTTCCATTTCATTATACGTAGCTGGCTATGTCTGCCCCCGCTCTCCAGTATCCTGGTTCTGGGGCATGACACTTTATAACTCTGAAAACTGAGTTATAAAGCATAACCAAACAGGCCCTTAGTTTCTGATTTTTATTTTTATTTTTTTCAAACTTTTTCATTATATCCTCTATTTTATATAGAAAAACCTTATTCTCATGGAAAGGAAGAAAATAATATATATATATATATATATATATATATATATATATATATATATATATATATATATATATATATATATATATATAATTAGAGTTTATATTCTGAATTTTATATCAACTTAGAGTTTAAGTCATAACATGTTCAATTGAAAAGTTCCTAACATGTTCAATTAAAAAGTTTAAGTATATACAGTATATATATACTTGAACACAAAACTTACACTCAAAATATTACACAATCTGACAGCCGTAGGATTAAAATGAAAACAACGGACAAGATTAGAACTTGAGTTGGCTTCACACCTATGCTTATTCGGCTAAACTGGAGCCAAGCACCAGCCAAAAAAGAAAAAAATCAAATAAGAAAAATGCAATAAAGGAAAACACAAATAAGGACACATGTTAAGTTTTAGAAGGAAACAAAGGAGAAAGAAAAAAGTATCCCCAATCAAAAAGAACAAAACGCAAAAAAGAAAAAAGAAAAAAAGAGTAAAAGATTACTTCTTCTTCCTCCTGTAGAAAAAGACCCCTCCCCTTCCACCTTAAAATCTTGGGTTCAACCACTTCCGAAGTCATTTTCATATGAGGGTTATGGTGTTGATGGACATTGGTTTCTTATCTTCTCCATCTTTCTTCCACCTCTAATTCTTGCAGTAAGTCTAATTAATATATTTTTTCTTATCATTTTTTACCGATTGATTTTTGGCTGCTAATTTTCTCTGTTTGCTTTTGGGTTGGGTTGTATATGGACAAGCTAGATTTTACATTTTTTTCCCAATTTTCTTTCTTTTGCTATATTCACGTAAGATTTACATCTACTTGTTTCTTCAAGTCCTTTCAGCAACTCTTTAACTTAGAATTTATAAATCAAGACAAAATTAAGATTGGACTTGTAGTATTGTTGAAATAATAAATTTTTTATTTTGGACCTTAATTTTTTAATTTAAGTAACTTAAATATTTTTAGTGCATGTCTAATATATTTTGTTACATCTACAGAGTAAAACATGGATGAGTTGCACATATACAATGTTTCAGATCAAGCTGAAGAAAATGTCGACAACTTGGTTTCAATGGATTTTGATAACCGTGAAACATCAAAGCAAATTTATGATAATGATTGCTTGGAACAGATAAATAATGTTGACGCTGTTAGCGAAACTTTGACACCAAACAAAAGTGTCGAAAATTTTAAGGAACCATATGTGGGGATGACCTTTGATAGCTACGAACAGGGAAAGGAATATTACATTGAATATGGTCGACATAAAGGGTTTGCAGTACGTGTTCGATCGTCACAGAAAACTGTTCATCATATTGATAAAGTGACTTCAATCAGTTTAGTATGCTCACGTTCGGGGGAATTAAAAAGGAAGGATAATGTAATTGGTATAGATGAGATATCTAAGAGTTCCAATACAGTCAAGTGTGGGTGTCATGCACGAATGCGCATTCTTTACAGTGAGTTGCTCAATAAATGGATGGTAACCAAATTTGGCGATGATCACAATCACAAATTTGTGACTCCATTAAAGAGGATACAGTTACGAACTAATAGGCACATGCCACCTGCTGCAAAGGATTTGAGTGTGATATTTCATCAAGAGAATTTACCAGTAGCAAAAGTTCCTGCAATATTTGGTGGTGTAAACATGGGATTCAATGAAAGAGATTGTTATAATCATTTGCGCTCAGTTAGGCTTCGGGACTTAGAGATGGGTGATGCACAATATGTTTTGGGTTATTTCCGAATAAGACAGAGAGAGAATCCTCAGTTTTATTATGCAATACAACTTGACGAACTTGGATGTACAATAAATTTATTTTGGGTGGATGCACGATCGCGTATGGCTTATCAACACTTTGGAGAGATGGTGACATTTGACACTACATATAGAACCAACAAATATAAGATGCCATTTGCGCCTTTTACTGGAGTGAACCATCACTATCAAACAATACAGTTTGGGTGTGCACTTCTACAAGATGAAACAGAAGCAACTTTCTATTGGTTGTTGTCAAGACCCGCTCCCGAATAACCAGATACGAGTCGGACACGCCCAACCTTTGTCATAGAATAACAAAGTAAGCTGTACCATTCTAGGGAAACTAAACAGATATCAAGACAAGAATGAAACACAGCATCTATAAAATGTATCCCAGAGTAAAGTATAATATCTGAATTTATTACATTCCAGAATGATAGAAATCTACTAGTCTTAAATACATGGAAATAATAGGGAAAAACTAAGGGAAATCTCTAGCTTCTGCAGCCTCTAAGTCATGAGCTGCACCAGCTAGCTCTCCTGCATCAATAGGCTCCTCGCCATAGAATGTTTCGCATAAAGCCTCCAACTCACCTGTAACATATCCTATTCATGAGCGGAGCAAAGTATATCCAGAGAAATGAACATGTACATCATGGTATGAATCAAGAAAAACAGGAATAATGTAAAGTACAAGAAATAAGAACAAGACATGAAATGAATAGGAATACTGAAACTAAAACAGGAAAACATGGTAAGAGTCCTGAACATGAAATATAACCTGAATCATGAAATACAAACTGAACATGAAATACAGCTTGAACATGAAATACAAACTGAACATGAAATACAACCATGAAATCCTGAAATACCAACTGAATCCTGACATGTGCAATATTTGAAATACATCTAGATTTGTGATCGGCTTGGGTAGATGCAATAAACCTGAAATGGTACGGCTTTGGCCCCGCGTGCACGGTACGGGACCCAAGCTATTCACATGAGTAGTAACAGGGTTTGATCACATATCTATAGTATTTCCCCTTCCAGACACAATGAAACATGGAACATGAAACCAGACAATATCGTGAACTATCGTGTCATCAAGGAGATACAAGAATGAATAATGAAGACATGAGAAATGAACAAATCAGAGGAGTATACTTGCCTGACTCCGGGTGATCAAGAAAGAGTAGTGGAGCTGGAAATCCTCCTGTTTATGAATTTACAATTGATAAGTTAACAACTTAAAGTAGATTACCTCTAATCTAGAATTTACTTAACAAAACCCTAGTTTATAGTAATTCTATTTAAATCCTATTAATCTTTCATTGTACTTCTAAAGTAATGTCTGTACACAACTTAATATGTGAGACAATAAGTCACTCAAATTGATGTAACAAGATCGTTAAAATGGTCAACATCTAAATGGTACTCTACATTCTATTTGGGAGACAAAATAATAGGGCATATCCATTATTTCCAAGATAGGAGTGAACTGCCCTGCCTATCCTTCACCCAACTCAACTGTTTATTACAACACATCCAAGATCAAATAGTCCCTAGGCTGGACACTAACTGCCAATGTAATATCAGCCCTAAAATAACCAATATCAGTCCTAAAACAGGACTGGTACACAATCCAGTACTAACAGTAGGGACTAACCTAGCTTATACAATATTTAGTCATTATTCCTAAACTGAGTTTACACTCAATGATCAGCCAGGAAGAGCTAACCATCAGTCCAAAACAACTTCCTGTAACAGTTTGACAATGTCTACATGCCAATCTATAGAGTTCAGTCTCCAATTATCCATAATGTAATCAATTCTTTTAAATCAGCATTTCCACAGAAAAGACACTATAGAATTGAGATATATAATTTCTACTTGCTAAAGAGTTACTCACAGAACCTGTTAAGTCTTTCTACCTATCTAAAATATCCTCACTACCTCTCTGAACTGTCAGTTATCTTAGGACACCAGACCAGATTAGGCTGCATCTCTATTCAGTGACCCTGCTTAGTTCTTCAGGATTTGTATCAGTATTTTACTGACAATCCACTGATGAAATTATCAACCATAGGTATTCGACACCTGCCTTATCAATCATTCAAAAATGCTCAATTGGCAAGATGAAAAATAGTTCAGTTGGTAAACACTGAACCTGAACATGACCCTCCATTGTTGTTCAATCCTGAGAACAACTCAGTTTTAACAACCTGGAAATCAAACAGCCTATGAAACACACTTAACCCCAACTAGAAAATGTAATGCCTAGCTAAGTTAAGATGTTGGTGAACACAAACAAGGATTGGAATGGTCAAAGGTCATTGGTCCATTCCAATCTCTCCACAGGTCATAGAGTTAAAATCACAGGTACTCTACCACACGTATAATCAGTACATCTAAGTTAAATTAATACCATCAGGTACAGCTCCCCCTCACTTTAGAAACTTCCTGTAACAGTTTAGTCCCTAATGTTCTAAACTAAATTCAAAATCTGAACATGCTAATACACTGGTTTTTAGGAACTAAGGTTTGATTTCGAATCATATAATCTTAACCAACTGAAATGTTGAATAGATCAAGAATTACCTTATCAGTAATTCTTCTCAATTGATTAAATCCCACTGATACGAGAAATAATTTGATGACCTGTACAAACATTGAACAAATCCAGAATAGATGGTTGAGAGAATACTCTTATATCATGCTAAGTGTCCAAATGTGGATCAAAATAAATGGATACTTACGTATCCCAGTTCTTGTCCACTCCTAACACAGTGCTAATGGCTTGGATCGTGATGATCTGCTCGAGATCTCTTTAATAAGGTCAACAATTAATCATCAAGGATTTGAATCAATAAGATTACTATTCAAATTTGGAAATCAACTCACCTATGTCTGATGCTAGATTTGGAAAACCAATCAAACAATCCTCAGTCTATCACTTCAGATCCAGATCTACAATAGACCACATATTTGAATACTCAAGATCGAGCACAGAACCAATTAGGAAGAACAATTATTCAGAAATAATGAGTTCTTACCTACGTCCAATCGATTAATGATTCAAATAGGTACAGAGCATACTCTGGAAATCTCGAGATGATATCAACTGCCTTCAAATTTCAATTCCTCGAATGATCAAGTTTAGGGAGAAGAACAATCGAAAGTTTAATCAACGTTAGGAATCAGCAACTTACTAGAATTTCTAGAGACGAATCGTTGGAGAACAATGATCTTCTTCAGGGAACAGAGGTACTCCGCCTCGCCGGGGTGTTCCTCCAATTGGTCAGAGAAGACTCTGCTGCATCACCATGGCTCCTCCTTGAGAGATTTGGGAAGAAAGAGAATGTAGATCTGATGAGAATAGAAATGAGTGAAGGTGATTGCTGCTTAAGTAGGCGGTTAGAGGAGGATGGAAAAGGGAATTTGGCGCGCTCGAAATCTCGTTCTGTTATTCCTCCACATGGGCTAGGTGGCAATGGCTGTTTGAATTTGAATCTTAAAGGAAATAAAAACAGCAGGGAAGAATAGAGAACTATAAGTGATTTAAAAAGCCCTGGGCTTTTCTACCAGGCAAATGAAATGGGCTTGTGTCCAGCCCATGGATTTATTTGATTTGGACAATTGTTTTAAGAAAACAATTGGAAGGAATTCAAAGAAAAGAAGTAAATTTATTATTAGGGTATTTATACAGGAAAAATGATTTTTGAAAAAAATGAGGTTACAAATCTTCCCTTCTGAAAAAAATTTCGTCCTCGAAATTGAAAGGCAACAATAAAATCCAAAACCATTCGACTCAATATTCAATGTAGGTCATTTATTGATTTAGGAAAATTCTGAATACAAAACACAATCCAATAAAATAAACAAATCGGGGTAGCGTTCTCGCATCTCGTCCTCGCGCTCCCATGTAGACTCTTCCAGAGAGTGGTGTCTCCACATGACGCGAACAAGTGGGATAGTCTGGTTCCGCAAGCGCTTCTCCCTCCGATCAAGGATCTCTACTGGCTGCTCCTCGTAGGTCAATCTCGGGCCCACCTCCAGCTCTGAGTGGTCCACCACATGGCTCGGGTCTGGAATATAGCGTCGAAGCTGAGACACATGGAAAATATCGTGTACTCCCTCCAAGCTAGCTGGAAGCGCTAGTCGATACGCTACCTCGCCAATCTGCGCCGTCACGTCGAAAGGTCCGATGAATCTCGGACTGAGCTTTCCGCCTCTGCCGAATCTGATGATGCCCCTAGTCGATGAGATCTTTAGGAATACTCTGTCTCTAACCTCGAACTCCAGTGGCCGTCTGCTGCTGTCCGCCCAGTGCTTCTGTCGATCCTGCGCCACTCTGAGATGATCCCTGATCAGCCTGATCTTCTCAGCTGAGTCTACCACCATCTCTGGCCCAAGCAAAGCTCTCTCACCAACGTCGTCCCAAGATAGCGGCGTACGACATCTCCGTCTATACAGTGCCTCGAACGGGGTCATCTCGATGCTAGCCTGATAACTGTTGTTATAGGCAAACTCCACAAGGTGCAAATGGTCCTCCCACGAACCGTCGAAGTCGAGTGCGTAAACCCATAGCATGTCCTCCAGCGTCTGAATGGTCCTCTCAGACTGTTCGTCCGTCTGTGGATGATAGGCTGTGCTGAACTTCAACTGTGATCCCAAGCTCAGTTGTAGACTCCTCCAGAAGTGTGATGTGAAGCGGCTGTCTCGATCTGAAACGATGCTCACCGGCACCCCGTGAATCCTCACGATCTGACGCATGTGAAGGTCTGCAAGCTTCTCAGTCGACAGCCCAACCTTGAACGGAATGAAATGAGCGGACTTTGTCAATCTGTCCACGATTACCCAAATAGCGTCCTTGCCACTGGGAGTACACGGCAATCCAGAGACGAAGTCCATGGTAATGTGCTCCCACTTCCATTCCGGAATAGGTAAAGGCTGGAGTAGTCCTGCTGGTCTCTGGCGCTCCGCCTTGACTTGCTGGCACACAAGGCATCTGGAAACAAATCTGGCAACCTCTCTCTTCATCCCATACCACCAAACATACTCACGCAAATCCTTGTACATCTTGGTAGATCCAGGATGTATAGAATACTGCGACTGGTGGGCCTCCTGCATTACCTCCTCCCGCAAGTCCTTGGGCACACACAGCTGGCTCCCGTGCCTCAAGGATCCGTCCTCTGTAATGGTGAAGTCGTCGAGCAGTCCTGCCTCTGTCTGACCTCTAAGACATTGGAGTCCTACATCAAGAATCTGGGCCTCCTTGATCCTCTCTAACAATCCCGACTGTATCTGCATATGCATCATCTGTCCCCCATATCCTGGCAGAACAACCTCAATCCCAAGGCTCTCAAGATCCTCCAAGAGATGTCGGTCCATGGTGAGATACATAGCAATAGGATATCGACTGAGAGCATCTGCAACCATATTTGCCTTCCCAGGGTGGTACTGCAGACTGATATCAAAGTCCTTCATGAGTTCCAGCCATCTGCGCTGCCTCATATTCAGCTCCTTCTGAGTAAAAACATACTTCGGGCTTTTGTGATCCGTAAAGATGTCCACTCGCTCTCCATACAGGTAATGCTTCCACAATTTCAAGGCAAATATGACTGCTGCAAGCTCCAAGTCATGTGTAGGATAATTCTTCTCATGGGGCCTCAACTGTCTAGAAGCATAAGCTATAACCTTCTTGTTCTGCTCAAGCACACATCCCAAACCCTTCCCTGAAGCGTCGTTGTAGATGACAAATTCTCCTGATCCCGATGGCAAAGCTAGAACTGGCACTGTCGTGAGTCTTCTCTTCAATTCTTCAAATGCTGATTGGCAGGCGTCGCTCCAGATGAACTCCTCGTCCTTCCGCATAAGTTTCGTCATAGGCTCTGCTATCCTGGCGAAGTCCTTCACGAACTTCCTGTAGTATCCTGCTAGCCCCAGGAAACTACGAATCTCAGCTACTGATGTGGGAGGTGCCCAAGCTTCTACTGCTTCAATCTTCTTGGGATCTACAAAAATCCACTCTCATGTCACCACATGCCCTAAAAACTCCACCCGGTCCAAGAAAAACTCACATTTCGAGAGTTTCCCGTACAGCTTCTCCTTCCGCAGTATCTCCAGCACAATCCGCAGGTGCTCCACATGCTCCTCCTCCGTCTTCGAATAAATCAGAATGTCATCAATAAAGACTACGACAAACTTGTCCAGATACTTGTGAAAAACTTTATTCATCAAGTTCATAAAAACTGCGGGGGCATTGGTGAGTCCGAACGGCATCACCAAGAACTTATACTGGCCGTATCGAGTGTTGAAGGCTGTCTTCGGAATATCCTGCTCCCGAACCTTCATCTGGTGATACCCCGACCGAAGGTCATGTGAGGACCCTGATTTTTGGGAATTTTTATTTTATTTTATAGTATTTCTAATTAGGTTATACTGTATATTTAATTAGAATTTTATATGTACTTTTTCGTGTCTTTAATTTTTGGAGCACAAGACATGCCCATCTCTTGAAACGTCCTTCATGATTTTTGTAGTAGACATGATGACCTTCAATTTGGTATATCATGTCCCATTCAAATTTGTTCCCTAGCATCCTTTTGACTTCGCGCAACTTCGGGTCAAATTTAGGCAATTAGATTATTTACCATAATTCCACACCTAACTTCCCATGTGAGTTCGGAACTCGATATAAATCAAAACTATTTGACCCAATATATAATTTTAACCCATTTTGAGTCTACGACACACATGACAAGGGGGTACCACTCAATCGAGTTCCCATGTGCTATTTATTTACGAATGGCACGAGAGACTTATTGGTTGACTCTTAGAGTTTGATTTAATTAGAAAATATATTTGTACCCTAACTTAGCCAACCCCACCTAGTAGGAAGCCATGTTAGGTTGCCATGACAGTATAATTATTATGGATTTATTTTGGATGTTATACAGTCAATTAGATTTAAATACAATTTTGTATATATGATTATATTTATAATAGTCTAATATTATATATATATATGGCCTTAGTTATGGTTAAGTTTGAGATACATATCGACTAAAATTTTTAGCACGGATAGTGTAGTCGTGTACTTTGACTAGTCTATTACCCATGGTAGGGAAGGCCGAGCCATAGGTGTGTTCTAATTAGGAAAATCAGGCCAAGTTGCGACTTAATCTCCATCGATGATTTATTTATTTAATTATTAGATTATTGACCTTCTAGGAGACCCGGTTGTACCAATTTATCCCCGACTTGACCCGAACCAAATCCCAATCTAAATAGACATGTAGTACTCTCAAATAACTTCATGTTGATATATATTTTATTAATATTAATATGTTTTCAATTTTGGAAAGTTTCTATATATAGAAAGTGTCTACGTGTAATCTTAGTGTAACCCTAGTTGGCATTAGTTTATATTTGACCCAAAGTCCAACCCAAACCTATGTAGGCATGTTGGGCATTAATATATATTAATAAATATATATATTGTATATTTTAATTCAGATTTAGATTGTATTTATATTTAGAAATCTAACTAGTTCCATATTAGGAAACCTTTTATTTAAATTCTCAATCAATCAATTAGCCAACTCCTCAAATAACCAAATCAATCCATGTGGACCCCACATATGACTAACCAAAGATTATTTTCATGTAATTTTTGTCCAAAAATAAACCCCTACATTGGCGGGCCATGCCATGCATGGAAATACCCTCCTACATATATAAACTCAACCCATGGGCCCATATATATATCAACCCTTATAAAAACCCTAATCCTAACACCAAAAACTCTTATTTTTCACCCAAGAGCAGCTCCTTTACCATTAATTTCGAAAATATCATCCCCTTCCCTCTACTACATCATCCCTTCCATCACATAACTCATCCTCCTCCATAAAGGCTCCTTCTTTCATCCTTCTTTCATCCAAACTCCACCAAACCAACCCTAAAAACTCTATCTTCTCCATCCAACCATCTAGAACCATTGTCAACCTCTCCAAACTCATCAAGAGAGAAGTAGCAAGCAAGGATAGCAATAAAGGTGAGAGCTTTTGCAAGGAGAAGCCTCCACAACCCAACTAGCAAGGACTTTCGGTAAGAAACCCAAAATTTTCCAACTCAAATCTATGCTAAAAATCTGTAGAAATTATGATATTAATTCTATAGAAATAGTATTTAGATGTCTCTTGGGTATTATTTTCATCCATAAAAGTTTCATGAATTATGATAGCTATTTTCATGTTTCGGTAGAGCCAAAACTTACCACGTTGTGAAGAAACTATAAGTTTCTGTAGGAATTTTTCAAAACTGAATTTTATGTAGGTTAATATATTTAAATTAGGATGTTTAAGCATATTTTCATGAATTTGTCAATTCAATTCTGGTCGGAAAAATTATAGGTCAAAACTAGTCATTTTCGGATGACTTGTTGACCTAGAAGATTCCAAACCATTAGTACCATGAAACCCTTGTATCAAAATTTGATATTCTAATATTTAGGGCATTTTAATTCTGTTTAAATTGTATTTTTGAGGATTTTCATAATTTTAGATAATTAATAAAGTTCTAGACAAATTTTAGGTAGACTAGTCGACCCGATAGACAACTAGTAGTATAATTCTTTAAAAATATAAATTCTGAAAATTCTAAAATAAATCTATAAAAAATTAGTTTAAATAATATTCTCATTATTTTATATGATTTTTAAGTATATGATTGAAGTAGCAACATAACTGACTAATTGGGAGTTGGAAACCCAAAAACTGTGTTCGGTGTCTCGTGGAACCTGTGTGTGATTGTATGGGTCTAAAGAGTTCCACTAGAAATTAAATATAATCTTAAAATATTATCTTGACTAATTAATTCATATTGTAAGTTCATGAGTAGTGGGTTAATTTAGTTAATTAATTATCTAGGAGCGTCGGGTTCCGACGGCGTTGACGCGGGAGCGACGTTTCAGATTCACAGCGCGACACCAGACAAGTACACCTTGCCAAACTCTACAGTATTTACATGCTTTCCTATATTTTTAGTATTTCTTGTTTTGTTACATATCTTTCTTGTTTTCTCTCGTGATTCTTTCTAGTTACACGGGCACGTAGATTTTGATTTTTCTTTCTATACTACTTGTTCTATCTTTCCTAACTTGTTCATGTCTACTGATAGTATTGATATGCCTGTGCTATGTTTTTCCTGACCTGTTTGATCTGTACTAGACTTGGACATGACTAGATAGGCTTGATTTCCTAGTACCTTAGGAGAGAATATTTTATTAGTCGTGGCTATCCTCTATTGTTAGTGCCTCCCCGGGCTACGATAGAGAACCTATTATAGGACTGTTAGTGCCTCACCGGGCTACGGTTTTAGCCATGATTAATATTACATTCTCATGACATGTCACCATCTGTAGAGTTCCCTTACGTGTCATCTTTTTCTCTGCTTGTTATTCTTATTTTTCTTGTATGTTATTTACTGTACTGTAGACATGTATATTATATGTCTTACTAGTCCTCTGAGGACCTGGTGATCTCTCCAGGTATTAGTTGGTGGCGCGGTACACTGATGGATGATGTTTTCTACACCGAGACTTCAGGTATACCTAGTGTGTTATTATCATATCTTCCGTATTTCGATTTTGTCCTATATTTGATACTCGTTGTTATTATAGCTAGTCTTTTACAAGCTTCAATTTTTATCTAGCTTGTTCATGATAAATGTGTTATTGGGGATCCACTCTAACATATTTATCTATTCTAGAATCAGTGTATCATGGCTTGATCAGCCTTACTGCACTTGATTCGTCATATTTATCTTTATTACGTGGATTGAGATATAGTTAATATAGAATAACCAGACAGCTTATACGTATTCGAGCTGGGCTGGAGTCCTCTCGATGCGTAGCTGGCATGTATACGTATCCTAGTCCTATGTATTTTAGGACTGGGGCGTTACAGGTCAATCTTGGAAAAGACCCTCGCTCCACTCAGCTGGTCAAACAGCTCATCAATACGCGGCAAAGGGTACCTATTCTTGATTGTGATGTTGTTGAGTACACGGTAATCAATGCACATCCTCACCGTCCCATCCTTCTTGGGCACGAAAAGTACCGGTGCTCCCCAGGTTGAAGCACTGGACCGAATGAAACCCTTGCCCTCAAGCTCATCAATCTGGGCCTTCAACTCTGCAGCTTCCTTCGGGTTGATCTTGTAACAATGCTGGGACTTCGGCGCTGATCCGGGCACTAGGTCGATGCTGAACTCCACGTCTCGATCTGGCGGCAATCCTGACAATTCTTCGGGGAAGACGTCAAGATACTCTGCAATCAGTGGATGCGGCAACTCCTGGTCTTCTACAACTGCTCCGAAGTAGACTCCCTCTGGCCTCTCTGCAACTCGTCTGCTGATCTCGAACTGTAGAAGTCCTGGCGGGCTGAAAGTCACCTTCCCTTCATGGCAGTCTATTACGGCAAACTGCTCGCTCATCCAGTCGATGCCGAGGACTACGTCGAATCCGAGCAATGGCATCACCAGAAGTCGAGCCCTAAGTTCTCGTCCAGCTATAGTGATAGGGCAATCCACCATCTCACTGACTGGCACAATCCCACCTCCTGTCATAATCTGACAGTTCCTACTAGTGGGCTTGGGTGTAAAGCCGTGTTTATGCAGAAACTCATATGATACAAAGCTATATGTGGCTCCAGAATCAAATAAGGCAATGGCAGGAAAGGAATAAATGATAACAGAACATGTGATGACATCTGGAGATGCCTCCTTCTCAACTGCGGCCAAGACGTAAGCACGTCCCTGCTGGGCTCCTCCCCTCTGCTGCTGCTGGTGCTGTGCAAACCTCTGATGCTGGGGTGGTAGAGCTCCTCCTCTCTGGGGTGCAGGTAATGCTCTGGGTGGTGCAGGCGGTGGTCCTCCAGCTCCTCGGGGTCCTCCTGCTAGTCTAACTGTAGCCTGAGCGCAGTCCCTCATCTGATGTGCGTCTGATCCGCAGAAGAGGCAAAGTTCGAGCCTCTTGCGACAGACCTCCACGTGGTGTCCCGGTCGATGGCAATACGTACAAGTGATCCCCTGCTGCCTCTGATGCTGAGCTGCTGGAACTCTGGCAGGACGATGCTGAACTGCTGCCTGCTGATGTGGCCTCGCCGGAGTCTGCATCTGCACCCTCTTCGCTGGCGCCTGGTAGCTGCTGCTGCCGACGTCCCTATCCCTCTTGGGCCTCGGGTCCATCTCCTTCTCGACTGCCTGGACGATCTTAAGGATGCTAGTGTAGGTAGTCGCTTGGCTAATAGCTACCGCATGCCGCAGTTCCCTGTTCAGACCCTTCTTGAATCTCCAGGCCCTGTCCTCTGGATCTCTAACTAGGCTCTCAGTGAACCTGCTAAGTCTGGTAAACTCCGAAGTGTACTCTACGACCGTCATAGTCCCCTACTGTAGCGCCTCGAACTGCATCCTCAGCTCATCCCGCTCCACCTCTGGATAGAACTTCTCCTTGAACAGTGTTTTAAAAACTGTCCAAGATACATGAGGCTCCGTCAACTGGGGGTCCTCCCGGTACCACGTCCTCGCCAAGTCGAAGAGTCGCATGCTGGCCACCTCCACCTTCATGTCATCTGGAATGTTCGCCAACCTCAAGGTCCTCTCCGTATTCTCTAGCCATTCGTCTGCATAAAGTATCCCCTCGTTGCCCCAGAAGTCCAGCGGGCAGAGGTTCTGGTACTCCTTCGCCGTCCCTGGTCTCGGTCCTCGTAGTGCTGGAGGTACGACTGGTGCTGGTGCGGGTGCTGCCGGCTCTCTGGTCCTCAGTACGTCGACGACAGTCGCTCTGAACTGCGCTGCCTGATGGTTCTGGGCCTCCAGAAAGTGCTGAAACATCGCCATCACCTGGGTGCCGTCAAACATCATCGTCGGCGGCAGTGATGGAAAGATAGGAGGCGCTGACGGAAGCTGAAACATCGCCATCACCTGGGTGCCGTGAAACATCGCCATCACCTGGCTGCTCTGTACCACCTGCAACTCCAGAACCGCCTGCAACTCCAGTCTGATCTGCGGTCTTCCTTGTGGCAACCATCCTGCATAAAAAGAAAACTTCGTTGAACGACAAACCCTAAAAACCTAATAAATAATGTTTTTATAATAATCAATGCACCTGAAAACATGATAAACCTGATATACCCTTAATTCCCGATTTTCTTATGTTGTGTTCAAGTTTCCCCTAGTGTAATCAAGTCCCCCAATAGTACGCTAAGACCTAGGTACAATTAGGATTGACCTGCATGGGCCACCACTAAAAATATGTCACGACCCGCTCCCGAATAACCGGATACGAGTCGGACACGCCCAGCCTTTGTCATAGAATAACAAAGTAAGCTGTACCATTCTAGGAAAACTAAACAGATATCAAGGCAAGAATGAAACACAGCATCTATAAAATGTATCCCAGAGTAAAGTACAATATCTGAATTTATTACATTCCAGAATGATAGAAATCTACTAGTCTCAAATACATGGAAATAATAGGGAAAAACTAAGGGAAATCTCTAGGCTTCTGCAACCTCTAAGTCATAAGCTGCACCAGCTAGCTCTCCTGCATCAATAGGCTCCTCGCCATAGAATGTATCGCATAAAGCCTCCAACTCACCTGCAACATATCCTATTCAGGAGCGGAGCAAAGTATATCCAGAGAAATGAACATGTACATCATGGTATGAATCAAGAAAAACAGAAATAATGTAAAGTACAAGAAATGAGAACAAGATATGAAACGAATAGGAATACTGAAAGTAAAACAGGGAAACATAGTAAGAGTCCTGAACATGAAATATAACCTGAATCATGAAATACAAACTGAACATGAAATATAGCCTGAACATGAAATACAAACTGAACATGAAATACAACCATAAAATCCTGAAATACCAACTGAATCCTGACATGTGCAATATTTAAAATACATCTAGATTTGTGATCGGCTTGGGTAGATGCAATGAACCTGAAATGGTACGGCTTTGGCCCCGCGTGCACGGTACGGGACCCAAGCTATTCACATGAGTAGTAACAGGGTTTGATCACATATCTATAGTATTTCCCCTCCCAGACACAATGAAACATGGAACATGATACCAGACAATATCGTGAACTATCGTGTCATCAAGGAGATACAAGAATGAATAATGAAAACATGAGAAATGAACAAATCAGAGGAGTATACTTGCCTGGCTCCGGGTGATCAAGAAAGAGTAGTGGAGCTGGAAATCCTCCTGTTTATGAATTTACAATTGATAAGTTAACAACTTAAAGTAGATTACCTTTAATCTAGAATTTACTTAACAAAACCCTAGTTTATACTAATTCTATTTAAATCCTATTAATCTCACATTGTACTTCTAAAGTAATGTCTGTACACAACTTAATATGTGAGACAATAAGTCACTCAAATTGATGTAACAAGATCTTTAAAATGGTCAATATCTATATGGTACTCTACATTCTATTTGGGAGACAAAATGATAGGGCATATCCATTATTTCTAAGAAGGAGTGAACTGCCCTGCCTATCCTTCACCCAACTCAACTGTTTATTACAACACATCCAAGATCAAATAGTCCCTAGGCTGGACACTAACTGCCAATGTAATATCAGCCCTAAAATAACTAATATCAGTCCCAAAACAGGACTGGTACACAGTCTAGTCCTAACAGCAGGGACTAACCTAGCTTATACAATATTTAGTCATTATTCCTAAACTGAGTTTACACTCAATGATCAGCCAGGAAGAGCTAACCATCAGTCCAAAACAACTTCCTGTAACAGTTTGACAATGTCTACATGCCAATCTATAGAGTTCAGTCTCCAAGTATCCATAATGTAATCAATTCTTTTAAATCAGCATTTCCACAGAAAAACACTATAGAATTGAGATATATAATTTCTACTTGCTAAAGAGTTACTCACAGAACCTGTTAAGTCTTTCTACCTATCTAAAATATCCTCACTACCTCTCTGAACTATCAGTTATCTTAGGACGCCAGACCAGATTAGGCTGCATCTCTATTCAGTGACCCTGCTTAGTTCTCCAGGATTTGTATCAGTATTTTACTGACAATCCACTGATAAAATTATCAACCATAGGTATTCGACACCTGCCTTATCAATCATTTAAAAATGCTCAATTGGCAAGATGAAAAATAGTTCAGTTGGTAAACACTGAACCTGAACATGACCCTCCATTGTTGTTCAATCCTGAGAACAACTCAGTTTTAACAACCTGGAAATCAAACAGCCTATGAAACACACTTAACCCCAACTAGGAAATGCAATGCCTAGCTAAGTTAAGATGTTGGTGAACACAAACAAGGATCGGAATGGTCCAAGGTCATTGGTCCATTCCAATCTCTCCACAGGTCATAGAGTTAAAATCATAGGTACTCTACCACACGTATACTCAGTACATCTAAGTTAAATTAATACCATCAGGTACAGCTCCCCCTCACTTTAGAAACTTCCTGTAACAGTTTAGTCCCTAATGTTCTAAACTAAATTCAAAATCTGAACATGCTAATATACTGGTTTTTAGGAACTAAGGTTTGATTTCGAATCATATAATCTTAACCAACTGAAATGTTGAATAGATCAAGAATTACCTTATCAGTAATTCTTCTCAATTGATTAAATCCCACTGATACGAGAAATAATTTGATGACCTGTACAAACATTGAACAAATCCAGAATAGATGGTTGAGAGAATACTCTTATATCATGCTAAGTGTCCAAATGTGGATCAAAATAAATGGATACTTACGTATCCCAGTTCTTGTCCACTCCTAACACAGTGCTAATGGCTTGGATCGTGATGATCTGCTCGAGATCTCTTTAATAAGGTCAACAATTAATCATCAAGGATTTGAATCAATAAGATTACTATTCAAATTTGGAAATCAACTCACCTATGTCTGATGCTAGATTTGGAAAACCAATCAAACAATCCTCAGTCTATCACTTCAGATCCAGATCTACAATAGACCACATATTTGAATACTCAAGATCGAGCACAGAACCAATTAGGAAGAACAATTATTCAGAAATAATGGGTTCTTACCTACGTCCAATCGATTAATGATTCAAATAGGTACAGAGCATACTCTGGAAATCTCGAGATGATATCAACTACCTTCAAATTTCAATTCCTCGAATGATCAAGTTTAGGGAGAAGAACAATCAAAAGTTTAATCAACGTTAGGATCAGCAACTTACTATAATTTCTAGAGACGAATCGTTGGAGAACAATGATCTTCTTCAGGGAACAGAGCTACTCCGCCTCACCGGGGTGTTCCTCCAATTGGTCAGAGAAGACTCTGATGCATCACCATGGCTCATCCTTGAGAGATTTGGGAAGAAAGAGAATGTAGATCTGATGAGAATAGAAATGAGTGAAGGTGATTGCTGCTTAAGTAGGCAGTTAGAGAAGGGTGGAAAAGGGAATTTGGCGCGCTCGAAATCTCATTCTGTTATTCCTCCACATGGGCTAGGTGGCAATGGCAGTTTGAATTTGAATCTTAAAGGAAATAAAAACAGCAGGGAAGAATAGAGAACTATAAGTGATTTAAAAAGCCCTGGACTTTTCTACCAGGCAAATGAAATGGGCTTGTGTCCAACCCATGGATTTATTTGATTTGGACAATTGTTTTAAGAAAACAATTGGAAGGAATTCAAAGAAAAGAAGTAAATTTATTATTAGGGTATTTATACAGGAAAAATGATTTTTGAAAAAAATGAGGTTACAGTTGTTTAAAACTTGGCTTGAGGCAATGGGAGGTCGCCATCCAGTTTCAATAATCACTGATCAAGATCATGCTATGGGTGCAGCTATTCGTAAAGTATTTTCGAACACTCGTCATCGCCTATGCCTTTGGCATATGAAAAAGAATTTTGGAGAGAATTTGTCTCATATATACTACAAGAAGTCTCCCTTTAAGAATGATCTTAAAAAGTGCATAAACTTCACTTACACAATAACAGAGTTTGAAGACAAATGGAATTCATTGGTAGAAAAGTATGAACTACAAAATAATGAGTGGTTGGAAAGTAAATATGCAACTCGCGAGTCTTGGGTCCCAGTGTACCATCGAGCAACATTTTATGCTGGGATGAATACTACAGGCTGTAGTGAGGGGATTAATAGTTTCTTTAATGATTTTGACTCTCCAAAAACAACCCTTCGAGAATTTATGGTCATGTATGATCAAGCATTGAAGAAGATCATTCAAAGAGAAGTTGACGAAGATTTTGTCTTCGAGCATAAGAATTGAGTTATTGATGAATACAACTTACTATTGAAGCATGCAGCCAACATTTACACACGGAACATGTTTGATCGATTTCGTGTAGAACTAATAGATTCAGTGCGTTTTAGATCTGAAGAGAAGGAAATCAACGGGAATTTGACATCTTATCTTGTTACTCCTAAAGTTGGTCAGCCCGAACATTTTATTGTGAAGTTGAGTGGAGAGACATATGAAGGTTGTTGTCAATGCCAACTTTTTGAGTTTAAGGGTTTACCGTGTAAGCATATCTTAAAAGTTCTTGTGAAACTTGAAGTCGATGAGATCCCATCACATTTCATTTTGAAGAGATGGACCAAAGGAGCTAACTCATTCAGGACAATGGATGATATGATATCTAAAGGTCATTCTGATTCTAGTGAAGCATTCCGACTAAGCCATATATTTCGGAGAGCAACACAAATTTCATGTACTGCATCAAAAACAGACACCTTGTACATAATGGCGATAAATGGTATTGAAGAACTTTTCACAAAGGTTTTTGAAGAAAAATGTAAGTTGGAAAGTTCTAATGGAGTTTCTCCAGGCATTGAAACCTCAATTGATGAAGAGTTGTTAGCAACCAATAAAGCAACTCGATTGGTAATTGAAGATCCACATATTTCACAAGCAAAGGGAAGACCGAAGGATGATAAAGGAAAGGTTCAGGTTAGCAGTAAAGGAAGAATTAAGAGCACTATTGAGTTGTCAACTAGCAAGAAAAAAAGGAAATGTAAGGAATGTGCGCAGGAGTGTCATGACAGAAGAAATTGTCCTAACAAAGTAGTGGGAAATACGGGTGAATCATGTAAGTTAATTTTTTATATTGCATAATTGCTTTGTTATGTATTTACAATAACTAATATTTTTTTTTGTGTATTCTATATATTCATTTATCTAAGATTATGTTGAGCCATTATGTTTTGTATGATCCTGCTTGTCCAAGTATAGCAGCTATATAGCTTGTATTTGTTGGAATTCCTTCAATATTTTTCGCTTAAAAAATCTGCAAACAAGATAAAATATGTAAAAGTTATCGGCCTCCGGGGAAGTCGCGTACGTAGCGCTGCCGTAAGAGTTAGTCCGGGTCTATGTGCAGACTGTTTCCGAACGCTCCTAGTGGTAAAATTCCTGTTCCACCGGAATCTCCTTGCCGCACACGACTTAGAGAGAGTGACCCACGACTTAGCTCCGCCCAGAGCAACAAGAAAGAAGAAGAACAACATTTCGGAGGAGATGAGAATTTTAGAGAGGTTTTGTACGGAATTTTTCAGTGTATGGAAGAAGAGATATGATCTGATTTATATAGGCTGAATTCCTACGTATAGGAATAATGGTGAATTAAATCACCCAATTAAATGCTTAACGTTACAGAATAAAACACATGAAAAACATGTGATACAATGTATCTAGACAGTCCAAACGTTACGAAAATTAAATGAATAGTAACGGTAAAAAATTGAATTGAGCTTGACTAAATAGTGTCTGGAATTGAGCTTTTGCTCTTGTTTGTGTGAGGAACACACAAGCACGGCTAACAATCCCCCCCCCAAAAGGTCAAATTCCAAGATAATAGAAGGAAAGAAAAATAGGAGAAGGATAAGAAAATTTCTGAGCAGTTGAATACTATGCATAAATGAGATGGACTACAGCCTTGAATCTCACGTAGTGACTATTGTCTTTGTCTGAAGAAGAGCTTGATGGATTACGCCTTGAATCAGTCTTCTTGAATTAAACTCAGAAAATAGCACACATAGTACGCTAGAGGTACTTGGGTCTATCGGGTGGCGCGTTTGATTGGCCATGCGCACTTTTACACATTCATGAGAGTTGTCTAGGATCGCCCTGTCCTATAGTTGCGGCCTTCACGACATCTCTTATAGGTAAGTCCTCAAGGGTTGGTGATAGGAATCAACCCTGTATATCATGCTTGGACTTATTAAGAGCTTAAGCTCACCCTATCCATATCACACAAGGAATACTGTCACCATAGGGATGGGATATTAATGTACACATGTACAGCCTCTTGGGCTTTTATTTTAAAGAAAATTTAATCTCAGGTCAGTGTTCCATACTAGTCACCTAATCCAGCTTGTTTCTACCATTGAACCGGCTTCTTGGGATCTCCAGTCAGACTCGTTGGGTTGCCACTGCTGGTGACTATACTATGGGCTTAACCCCATCCCCCTCGATGATTCTAGGATAAATATCCTAGACAAACTCTTCGTCAAGAGTAAACAGACTCTTCGTCAAGAGATCTGTAAAGTTCTTTAATGACTTTTATAGTCAAGAACCACAAATTTGTCCAATAGGCTCTTGAAGTGCAGCTGCAGGTGCCTGTTCATCTTAGCATTCTGTCACGACCTGATCCCAACTAATTGGGTCGAACCGGATCATGCCCAGCCTGCACCGTTGTTGAGATGGCGGCAGTAAGCTGTTCCATTAGCAGGTAACCATAACAACAACATCTATATTTGTCACAACTCGAATTCGGGAAATGAAACTTTATTAAACTTTGAAATAAAATACAACTGGAAAATGTACTGAAATAAATAACTGAATTTGAAATAAATAACAATGCTGAAAAAGAAAATCTATCTATCAACCGGCTCATCGGCCTCAGTCCCAACGTCCTCCAATGGAGACTCTGGCAGCACTACAGGGTACAGAACAGGGTCGTAGTAACTGCTGTATAACAGGTCAGCATCCTCAATGTCCCCTAAAAATGTATCTCCAGTCAGGAGGGAGCAAAGTACAATTCATGCTAATTTAAAACAGTTAAAATAAATAAAGAATTATGCACTTTTAAACAGTTTAGAAATGAATAGTTTTGCAGCAGTAAAACAGTGTGATTTGAACAGGCAATGAATATGACTGGCTTGGGTTGTACAGTTGTATCATATTGATATGATACGGCTTATTCCCGTGTGTATGAGGGGTAAGCTAATACAGTTCTAAGTTACAGTTGGATGTGGTCATAAACATTACTCTATTCCCCCAGTCCCCAATCAGTTACAGTAATTGCAGTCAGTACTCTCAGAGAGAGCTTCGTGTTTGCATCGTAGTTTAAACTTGCAGTAAAGCGATTATTAAAATAACTGTAAAACTAACACAAACTATACTTGTCTCAAAATGGATTTGACTGGAGAGGATGAAGACTTCGAGACAGGAATTCAGAATCGTCATCGAATTCCTATATTCGAGAAATTGACTCAGATTCCAGGGTTACCAATCTAGCTACGCTAGTTGAAATCTCTATTTGTGTCCTAATCCATTTTAATTCTTATTTAACAAAACACAAACAAGATTATGATTATCGGTGCGTTAAATTTAATACGAGGGAAAGATCGTTTTAAACTTTGTATTTGGAAAACTCGTCGATGCCAGATTAATTGATTAAAACTTTGTATTTTCATAATTATAAATATAAAACTAATTTCTTATTTAGTGAAAAATACATGATCGTTAATTAATATAAAAACTTGTAGATTTTAGGTGAGAAAATCTTTATTAATTTTTATACAAAAATACTTTTATTAGTTTTATTCGTACGCTACAAAAACTCGCAAAATCAGCAAATAACCAAAACCTACGCTACCAAATTACAGTTACAGAACCAACAACCAGCCGGGCTTATGCCCATTACAATTTATTTACATAAATTAAAATAAGACAAAAACTGCCGTTAGTCCTAAACTTTAATAAATTAAATAAAAATAAAATAAATAATAAAAATAAAGTAAATATGAACTAGTCTCAGATATGGTCCAATCGTCAACTAGGCTAATGCCTCAACGTCCGGACGAAGCCGGTTTCGTTTGCACTTAGCCGGGCCCATTGACCGATACGGTCGTCGCCCAAAATTCAAATATTTAATATAATATTTCCGAAATCTATTTTAAAATCATTTTTAAAATATACTTTAAATTTACAGAAAAATCCGACAGTATTTTCTCTATTTTAGGTCAACCCAAAAACTGGAAAATACGTCGATAATTTCCTGCAAATCCTAAACCAGGGAAATCCCAAAAAAAAATATATAAAAATAATCCACAACCAATCCACAGATTAATTCGGAACGACCCGAAATAATTTCGGAAGTCCGAATCCAACCAAAACATCACAGAACGCTACCGAAGAAGTCCGGAAAGCCCAAAATATACTGAAATCTAATTTCCGAAAAGTTCGGAAAGATCAAAACAACCAACAGAACCTTTCCGAAGGTTCCAACACTATGACGTCGCTAAAAACCGAATTCCCAGGAGGGAATCGGGGACCATTCTCATCACAGACAGTATGAAAAATAGGACGGGACAAGGGTTATACCTCGGGTTGCTCGGCTAGAGCTCTCAGATGATTAATAAAGAAGAAAAATGGAGATCCGAACAGCAATGCAAACCCGGGACATCGTCCAAACTGGAACTTAGCTCCTGGCCGGGAACGGAAAGCCCCAGAACAGCGAATCGGGGCTCGGAACAGCAGTGGACAGCGAGCAACGCTGTCGCGGGACCGCGGAAATAGCGGATCGGGGTCGGGATGGACCGAACAGCAGCACGAAAGACCGCGGGAAGGCGGTCGGTCGGCCAGAGGGGGTTGGCCGGAGCTGCGTCGGGCGCGGGGAGGCCGGGGTTGGGCGTGGGCGGTCGCGGGGTCCGGCGGGCGGCCGGGAGGTCACCGGGATGGCGGCAAGTGGGTTCGGTGGGAAGCCGAGGGCACTGGAGGCGGGGTCGGCAGCGATTGTCACGCCCCAGGGGCAGACACAGCCAGCTACGTATATTGAAATAGAATACATCTCAACTATACGGTCACGGCTGTCTAGATATGAGGGTTTACTACAAGCCAGCAGTCTCTTAAGGTCAAGCCTATTGTCTCAATCTCAAGCAATTAACAGAGTTACAAGATGTTAGAGCATCAAATATATATATATAAGGCGTCCCAAATATTACATATTGGATGATCATGAAGCTAGTCGTACAAAATGATAGGACTAGCAAGAGTTCAGTCATACATGATCAACCCTAGGATTTGTTAATCATGTTTACAGCCCGTAGGCAGATAGTAAGTAAATGTGCATCGAGCTAACAGGTGCTCGTCGGCTAAACGCCTCAAAAGAATAATTTTACATATAAGTGGGTGAAACAAAAAGGAAAACCCACTCTTGGCCCGGGTTCCGTCTAGTTGTCACCATTGGGCTGGAAGCTTGGTAGATCCTCGGGAGCTGCTCCGAAATTTGGCCACACAAAACTAGCTGGGTCAAACCCCAGAAAGAGCAAGGGCCACAAAGGAGGCCACAAATAAGAACAAAAGCCAGCATATCAGAACATAAAGAATAAAAGAAAGTACAAGTAGTAAGGTACACAGGGCGATAAACGACTAGGGACGTGGAACCATTCCGGGAGCCAGGTTACAATCCTTAAACCAAACAAGGACCGGGATTGTACCCCTTCGCCTGAATAGCTCACTGTCTCTACCCATTTATCGTTAAGATAAGTAAAACAAATATGCTCAGGAGATAGCAGGTACTGGAGCTAGACAAGACTTAGACAGAGCTAGACATCATTCATCCACAATCGGCCAAGCAAGTACTACGGCTTACTACTTTAACTAACTAGGGTTATCACAAGCCTAATTACTAACAAGATGCAAGTGAGAATTTCCAGTCCCAAGCCCTGTAGACCATCCAGTTATCCTTCCGCGGGTTGAGAGTTATAGGTGGGTACACTGCCCGGGAGACAAATGTACCCTTAGGTGACTTAGAGGGTGCAACACATGACAGTGTGCTGGAAATGTGCTCTACTCGTCGGCAAGCTACAA
This sequence comes from Iris pallida, assembly GCA_029216955.1. NCBI lineage: Eukaryota > Viridiplantae > Streptophyta > Magnoliopsida > Asparagales > Iridaceae > Iris > Iris pallida. The sequence goes on from JANAVB010028398.1 coordinate 14,939,257, forward strand.
GTCCATTAAAGCGCCCAGATAACGAGATTGCCTGTGACTGGGAATTCTCCATGTTCTAGTTTGATCTAATAATTAGCCTAATCCAATTTAGCGCGAGTCCCTGGCCGTGGTACCCAGGAAGTCGCGTCCTAGACATGATGCAAGACAAGACAAGTGGATTGTACAAACAAGCAAGCAGGAACACCCACGGTGTCAAGTTGATTATACGAGTTAATTACAAGTTACAAGTCAAGTCAAGTCAGGAGTGCGCCGCCACGGGCCACTATCAAGTCAGGTTGGTCGTGTCAGGAGTGCACCACTACGGGTCACTGTCATGTCAGGTTGGTCATGTCAGGAGTGCACCACTACGGGTCACTATCGTGTTATGCTAGTTCCTTGTCATACCAGGCCATGTACAATAGACATTCCAAACATATTAAGTAAAATCAAGTTCATGACAAAAGGCGTAAGGATATAAAATGGGCGTAAAATATCTAATACAATATCAATATATATAGGACTATAGAAGAGCCAGGCTTAAAGAAAATAAAACCAAATCTCCAAGAGCCAAATGGTTTGCGCAAGGGGTCAGGGGGTTGGATTGCGCAGGAGTCAAGTGCGCCAGGAGGCCAACTGCGCAGGGTGAGCTGCGCAGGGTACCAACTGCACAGGAGTGGATAGCGCATGGATAGATTGCGCAGAAGGTGGACTGCGCAGGAGTCAGGTGGCGCAGGGATGGATGGCGCATGGATGGATTGCGCATGGATGGATTGCGCATGAGTGGAGTGCGCAGGAGTCAGGTGGCGCAGGGATGGATGGCGCATGGATGGATTGCGCATGAGTGGAGTGCGCAGGAGTCAGGTGGCGCAGGGATGGTTTGCGCATGGCTGGATTGCGCATGGCTAGCTTGCGCCAGCGCAATCCAGCGCAGCGCAAAGCACTGGCTGAGCCTGCGCGCAATCGGCCATGCGCTCAGGAGCACAGGCCGGGATGCGCAATCGGTCAGGTGCTAAAGAGCACTGGCCGAGAGCCTTCACCAAGGCTGGGATGAACTCCTCAAGAACACCAAAAATTTCAAATCTTCATAACTTTGTCAAATCAAAACCAAATCTAGATTTTCAAAGTTCTAACTTGAGTAAAATCGAATTCTCTTCCACATGGAAGCATCAAAACATACAAAAATCAAAGTTAAATAGATCAAAACTATGTAAATCCGAAAATAGTAAAACCTAGATCTAGAACAAAGGAAACTCCAAATCACAAAATGTCAAGTTCTAATGTTGATCTACATGTCCTAATCTATCAAATGGATAAATAAAATTGGGTGCTTATTTGTTGGCAAGGTGCACTTGCCTAAGGGGTTGGGGAGTTGTGTGGAAGAAGGAAGAAGATGGAGAAGAATAAATTAATGGAGAGTAAAGATGAGAGAGAAAAAGTTGGTAGAGATATAATGAGGGTGGTTGTGTTGTGTTGAGGGTAGAGTGTAGGTTAAAGTGTTCCACTCATGATGAACCAAACCAAACCAACTTCCACAAAATAAAACCAAGCCATGGTCCAAAACCCATTTACGAGAAACCAAAATCCGCAAGTCGAGAAAATTAAAATACATGCCAAAAATCAAATTACGAGTACAAATACGAAATACAGGAAATGGGGGTGACAGCGATACGGCCTGGAGGGGTGCTCGGGAGAGGGTCGAGCGGGGGAGGGTTGTTCTTTGGAGTTGGGATTGAGAAGTGAGTAGTGGTGATGGTGTGGGTTGAATAAAAGGAAGGGGAGATGGTTGTAATGGTGGTGGAGAGTTTGATTTTGTTAAGAAGTGAAAAAGGAAGTTGGGGATGAGAGAATGTGCTGGAGTAGTGCTCGTGAGGGTGGTGGTAGTGGGTTTGTGTGTTGGTTTAAATGGGGAAGTGGGGAAAAATAGGTGGAGATGTGTGTGTGTGTGCTGGAGTGAAAGTTGGGGAGAGAAGTGAGGAGAAGAGGGGGAGAGTTGGTCCAACGTGGACCAACTCATGGGTGTTATTTTTTTAATAAGAAAAATTAATAGTAAATAAATATTGAAACAGAAATTAAAAAGGAAGAGGTTGGGTTAGGATCGGGTGTGGATTTCGGGAACTGGTCCGGGCTCGGGTCAGGTCAGCAATCAAAAGCCAGAAATTATTTTGAAATTTAATTTTTGAACCCACAAAATAATAATAATAATAATAGTATTATAACAATAATAATAAATAAATAATATTACAAAATTGGGTTTCACAATCTTCCCTCCTTAGAAAATTTCGTCCTCGAAATTTTAAAGATAAAGGCCGGGGACAATCAAAAACTTAGCCTTAAACAAAAATGAACTTTAAATCAGCAGGCACGATCGGAATTATCAGAATATGATCTGAAATGGGATTAGAATGTCTGTTGTAATCAAAATCATTTTAGGCACGAGAGTACAACCAGGATCATAGAATAGGAGAGAACCAAATAAGATTTCGTGAAACAAAAAAGGTGAGAAAGAAGCAGAGGTCAACATTTTATTGAGAAGGCAGAAGGTAATGGAATCTTCTGAGATGAGGAACCTAAATGTACCATCAAATTGGGACGGGGTACAAAGGTTTGTGACTCAGGAAGAATAGAAAGGTTGTACGATAGTAGGATATTAGAGATGATTAGAATAATATACATATGATAGTAACGTAATCGAGTGCAACATTTCCATTGAGGGCCAAGTGATGATCAAAGAGGATAGAAAGTATGTCGTTTCACTGTTCAACGGCCAGAAGATAAGATATGCGAAAAAGGCTTACAAGATAACTATCTATAGCTTCCAAAATCTGTACTAGATGATAATAATAGTAAATAAATAAATAAATGAATAAATAAATAAATAAATAAGATATAAGAATATATATGCATGCAACGTACAAAGGTTGAAACAGAAAAGAGATTGAGGTAAAAGAGGTTGATATGGTCCTAATAAGTTTTAGGAAGTCAAGTAGGATCTTGTAGGGAATCCTTTTTCTTTCTGGTTGTGATAAGAGATTTCTGGAAATGGAGACAACCGCTAGAAATGAAAATTCTCTAATCAGGCAAAAATTAGAATGATTTGATGGTGCAAAAGACAACCATGGTATGAATATGGTCTGAATAATATTCGGGAACCAAATATGTTTGAAGTTACTTTGTCTCAAATTCATGCCTCGCCAGAGTGCACCTGACTGCAGTGAATTTTTGACCCAATAACTTGAATAATTTTAGGTTACCGAGTACTCTTTTAACTTTATCCATTTCATGGCTAAGCAACATAGAAGATCAATATGGTGCATTTAGGACAGTCATAATAATATCCGGAAACCTATGAACACCCGAAATCACTTCAACTTTAGAGTCTTTTGCCTCGTCAGTGCGCAACTGGCTGCAGTAAACTCGCAGTTTTCATAATTCAGGCAAATGACTACAACGCAAATGTGCGAAGCCATATTAGGATACTGGATATTTTCTCAACTTTGTCCATAATAATTCCAAAGAAGTTTCCTAAAAATTCAAATAAGTTCTAAAGTTCTAGTCATGATAGGAAAGATGTTGATGTATGTGCTACTGGTTTCAAAAAAATTTATCAGGATAAATATGTGTTCCAGTAGCTCTTGAGATTTAAGAGATTTGATTTTTGAAGAAATTGATCAAGCTTGAGTACGACTAATTGAGTTAGATACATGATGGGGTAGAAGAGTCAGAGCTTTGAGTTGAGTTGAAGAAGCCAAAGAGAATATTCCCGACAAATCACTTAAAGGATACAGACGTTTACCAAAATTATTTGAAGAGATAATTTCTTATCCAAGGAAAGTTTTGAGAATGTGAGAAATAAGTAGGGTTGACACAAAAGAAATATGTCTTTATGGATTCAAGGAAGTCAGATTAAAATGGTTTAGTAAAGCCAACAAGGGGATGGTTCACCAATTAAAAGTTTTTCAATGATTAAAGAAGGTTTAATAATAGGATGGAATCAATTCTCTGACCGTTCGTACTTCACGATACTCAAGCAATGAGTTTAACAACTGTCTAGGCCTTGAATTGATCAAGAAGTTGTATAGAGAGAGTAGGGTTTCAAGTTGAGTGGAGGGGATCAACAATTAAAATAGTTGGAATAACCTAGGAGATAACAATCAATATTGAAGTTATTTTTTGAAAATATCCTTTAGGGAAATCATGATCTAACTAAGCTGAACCAATTCCTTTGGTAATAATTAACCTTGAGGCTTTTTAGTTCCAGAAGAATTTGGTTCAGGATTAGTTCTGAGAAAGTCAATTAAAATAGGGTTAAGGCGAATGGTTGGATACGTTGGTCGTAGAAGTACTCGGATAAATTAGAAACTCTAGATAGCGAACGAGTCTGGATTCCCAAATAAAGATAGAGAAATAAGATTTGATCGACTAGTGGAGAAGTATGAAAAAAATATAGGTTTGCTGACGGAGGAGATTGAAGAGTTCTAATATTGGTCCATAAATAGCGAAAAATATAGATCCTAAGGGATGCTAAAAATATGTTAAAGATATGAGAAGGAAATAATTCCCAAAAATTATGGGACGCTAAAAGATACAAAAATTTAGGAAATAAAATATGTAGTAACATATACCATCATACAGTCGGCCTAAATTGGTCAAGGTCAAAATTCACTCCTTATGTCGTTATCACTCCCAACTGTTATAAGTACCAACTAATATCTGGGTATTCCAAAATTCTACTCTTCCAATTCTTAATCACCAATATATCCTTGATAAATACCGCCTTACATACCTTCTCGTTAAGATTACAATTTCAGCAATTGTATCGTAGGAGAAAAACTTTGGGAAAGATATCTACCATAAAGGTGTAACCAAGATTTTTATTCCTATTGGAGAATTACAGCAAGACTCTCATGATTATTCTAAGGACATCCTGTTACAACTTCTTATAACAATAGAAATGCTACTCAGTAGTTCTAGGTACTAGTCTCCATGGCATCTGGCTCTTGCACGAGCAGTCTCCAACTGCTCCATCTTCTTCTGTGATCCTCGAATCTGCATCATACCTTCCTGCAGTGGGTGTAGGAGGCAAGACTTGCTCGATAGGAAGAGAGTCCCTAGGTTGTAGCGTAGCAGGTGTTGCTGAGATAGGTGCTCTGGTAAAATGGAAAGATAAGAGGCAGTTCTTTACCCGATGTTCAGCGGATCCACATGCCAAACATTGTCCCAACCTCTTGCGGCAACTAACGGCTAGATAACCAGGCCTCTTGCAATAGTCACAAGCCAATAGCTTCTTACAACCAGACTGTCGGAAAGTAGAGTACTTGATGGGACCCAAATATCTTCTAGATTCAGGGGTATACCTCCTAAGGTGAGGTTCCGCACCAACTCGGTTTAAGATAGCTAAGGCTACGTCATTGACATCCTTCATAACATCTTTCGTGATATCAATCTGTTTCTGCTGGGCCTCGGCTTGGGCCTTCTGGGACTCCAGGATTCCTTGAAATAGGGCAACCATTTGGGAGGTATCTACTGGTACTGGTGGGGTGACAGGAGTAACTGTTATAACAGGAGATGGTGAAATTGCCATGGGCGGAATAGGTTCGGCTGCAGTATGAGCTGTGCCGGGGACTTGTGCAGCAAAGGGGGAATTAATGAGCTGCAAAGGAGAAGGGTTGGAACAGGCCTGAGGAGGAGGGCTGTGATCAGGAGATAACACCTTGTCATCAGCAGGACTGGAACGGGTTGTCTTTCCTCTAGTCATAGTCTGAAAGGTTTAGGAGGCAAACATAAGCAAGGTATCTTACCAGTCTATAATCAAACAAAATATTTATATATATAATTCGGACCTATGTTGTGACAAATCAATGTTCTAGTGTTCTAATTGTTTATAGGTATGTTTTTCTAAGTTGTTATTTTTGGCCTGCATGGGCCACCACTAAAAATATGTCACGACCCGATCCCAACTAATTGGGTCGAACCGGATTATGCCCAGCCTGCACCGTTGTTGAGACGACGGCAGTAAGCTGTTCCATTAGCAGGTAACCATAACAACAACATCTATATTTGTCACAACTCAAATTCGGAAAATGAAACTTTATTAAACTTTGAAATGAAATACAATTAGAAAATGTACTGAAATAAATAACTGAATTTGAAATAAACAACAATGCTGAAAAAGAAAATCTATCTATCAGCCGGCTCATCGGCCTCAGTCCCAATGTCCTCCAATGGGGACTCTGGCAGCACTACAGGGTACAGAACAGGGTCGTAGTAACTGCTGTATAACAGCTCAGCATCCTCAATGTCCCCTAAAAATGTATCTCTAGTCAGGAGGGAGCAAAGTACAATTTATGCTAATTTAAAACAGTTAAAATGAATAATAGAATCATGCACTTTTAAACAGTTTAGAAATGAATAGTTTTGCAGCGGTAAAACTACCTGTACAGAAACCGAATGGCTTAGAAATCTTATTATGCATATATCTGTTCCTGTAATTTCTATAAACTGTGATAATAAATCTGTTATAGAACTAATAAAGCATGATTATGTGAATATGTGAAACCCAATTTTGTAATATTATTTATTTATTATTATTGTTATAATACTATTATTAATATTATTTTGTGGGTTCGAAAATTAAATTTCAAAATAATTTTTGGCTTTTGATTGCTGACCTGACCCGAGCCCGGACCAGTTCCCGAAACCAACACCCGATCCTAACCCAACCTCTTTCTTTTTAATTTCTGTTTCAATATTTATTTACTATTAATTTTTCTTATTAAAAAAAATAACACCCATGAGTTGGTCCACGTTGGACCAACTCTCCCCCTCTTCTCCTCACTTCTCTCCCCAACTTTCACTCCAGCACACACACACACATCTCCACCTATTTCTTCCCACTTCCCCATTTAAACCAACACACAAACCCACTACCACCACCCTCACGAGCACCACTCCAGCACATTCTCTCATCCCCAACTTCCTTTTTCACTTCTTAACAAAATCAAACTCTCCACCACCATTACAACCATCTCCCCTTCCTTTTATTCAACCCACACCATCACCACTACTCACTTCTCAATCCCAACTCCAAAGAACAACCCTCCCCCGTTCGACCCTCTCCCGAGCACCCCTCCAGGCCGCATCGCTGCCGACCCCCGCCTCCAGCGCCCTCGGCTTCCCGCCGAACCCGTTCGCCGCTATCCCGGCGACCTCCCGGCCGCCCGCCGGACCCCGCGATCGCCCACGCCCAACCCCGGCCTCCCCGCACCCGACGCAGCTCCGGCCAACCCCCTCTGGCCGACCGACCGCCTTCCCGCGGTCTTCCGTGCTGCTGTTCGGTCCATCCCGACCCCGATCTGCTGTTCCTGCGGTCCCGCGACAGCGTTGCTCGCTGTCCACTGCTGTTTCGAGCCCCGATCCGCTGTTCTGGGGCTTTCCGTTCCCGGCCAGGAGCTAAGTTCCAGTTTGGACGCTGTCCCGGGTTTGCATTGCTGTTCGGATCTCCATTTCTCTTCTTTATTAATCATCTGAGAGCTCTAGCCGAGCAACCCGAGGTATAACCCCTGTCCCGTCCCATTTTTCATACTGTCTGTGATGAGAATGGTCCCCGATTCCCTCCTGGGAATTCGGTTTTTAGCGACGTCATAGTGTTGGAACCTTCGGAAAGGTTCTGTTGGTTGTTTTGGTCTTTCCGAACTTTTCGAAAATTGGATTTCAGTATATTTTGGGCTTTCCGGACTTTTTTGGTAGCGTTCTGTGATGTTTTGGTTGGATTCGGACTTCCAAAATTATTTCGGGCCGTTCCGAATTAATCTGTGGATTGGTTGTGGATTATTTTTATATATATTTTTTTTGGGATTTCCCTGGTTTAGGATTTGCAGGAAATTATCGGCATATTTCCCAGTTTTTGGGTTGACAAAAAATAGAGGAAATGCTGTCGAATTTTTTCGTAAATTTAAAGTATATTTTAAAAATAAATTTAAAATGGATTTCGGAAATATTATATTAAATATTTGAATTTTGGGCGACGACCGTATCGGTCAATGGGCCCGGCTAAGTGCAAACGAAACCGGCTTCGTCCGGACGTTGAGGCATTAGCCTAGTTGACGATTGGACCATATCTGAGACTAGCTCATATTTACTTTATTTTTATTATTTATTTTATTCTTATTTAATTTATTAAAGTTTAGGACTAACGGCAGTTTTTGTCTTATTTTAATTTATGTAAATAAATTGTAATGGGCATAAGTCCGGCTGGTTGTTGGTTCTGTAACTGTAATTTGGTAGCGTAGGTTTTGGTTATTTGCTGATTTTGCGAGTTTTTGTAGCGTACGAATAAAACTAATAAAAGTATTTTTGTATAAAAATTAATAAAGGTTTTCTCACCTAAAATCTACAAATTTTTACATTAATTAACGATCATGTATTTCTCACTAAATAAGAAATTAGTTTTATATTTATAATTATGAAAATACAAAGTTTTAATCAATTAATCTGGCATCGACGAGTTTTTCAAATACAAAGTTTAAAACGATCTTTTCCTCGTATTAAAATCAACGCACCGATAATCGTAATCTTGTTTGTGTTTTGTTAAATAAGAATTAAAATGGATTAGGACACAAATAGAGATTTCAACTTGCGTAGCTAGATTGGTAATCCTGGAATCTGAATTAATTTCTCGAATGTAGGAATTCGAGGACGATTCTGAATTCCTGTCTCGAAGTCTTCATCATCTCCAGTCAAATCTATTTTGAGACAAGTATAGTTTGTGTTAGTTTTACAGTTATTTTAATAATCGTTTTAATGCAAGTTTAAACCACGATGCAAACACGAAACTCTCTCTGAGAGTACTGACTGCAATTACTGTAACTGATTGGGGACTGGGGGAATAGAGTAGAGTAATGTTTATGACCACATCCAACTGTAACTTAGAACTGTATTAGCTTACCCCTCATACACACGGGGATAAGCCGTATCGTATCAATAGGATACAACTGTACAATCCAAGCCGCTCATATTCATTGCCTGTTCTATCATCTCAAAGTCCATAGTACTTATGGCAATGATAATCTGTTTACATGATCCCCAGGAGATCGCAACTCCTGCTAGGGTAAAAACATATCAAGTAGTGGATTTCACGTCATGTGAATCAGTTACCCAATTTGCATCGGAGTAACCTTCTATAATATCAGGGTGTCTAGTATAATAAAGTTTATAATCTAAAGTTCCCTTAAAATATCTAAATACTCTGTCCAAAGCAGTCCAGTATGATTGGTTTGGGTTACTAGTATATCTGCTTAGTCTCCCAATAGCAAATGCAATATTAGGTCTGGTCTTATTTGTTATGTACATAAGGGATCCAATCTTTTGTGAATATCTATGTTGTTCTATAGGAGATCCTTCATTCTTCTTGAGAACAACATTATCAACATAAGGAGTAAAGGCAGGTTTCTTGTCAAAATATTCAAACTTTCTTAGCATTTTCTCAATTGAATGTGCTAAGGATAGAGTATATCCCTCATTGCATTTGGACACTTACATTCCTAGGATCAGATTTGCCTCACCTATGTCTTTTATATCAAACTGGTTAGATAAATAATTCTTAGTGTTATTTATCAGTTCCAGTAAAGATCCTAAAATAAGGATATCATCAACATACAAGCATAAGATAACACTACTTTCATTTGGATTTTTGGAATACAAACATTTGTCATGCACAAAACCAAATTCTATAATGACTTTATCAAATTTGTTGTGTCATTGCTTGAGAGCTTGCTTTAGGCCATAAAGAGATTTTACTAATCTAAAAACCTTGTTTTCTTGATCTTTAGCAATAAAAACCTTCAGGTTGTTCCATATATATTTCTTCTTCTAATTTTCCATTTAAAAATATTGTCTTTACATCCATTTGATGGATTAGCAAGTCATGAATGAAAGCTAGGGCTAGGAGGGTTCTAATAGAAGAAATCCTAGCTACAGGAGAGTAGATATCAAAATAATCTAATCTATTTTTTTGGGTAAAACCTTTGGCTACTAGCCTAGCCTTAAATTTCTCTATGGTACCATTGGCTCTACGTTTGTTTTTAAAGATCCACTTACAACATATGGGTCTGCTACCTAAAGAAAGGTTTGCTAAAAATCAAGTATTGTTCTCCATAATGGAGTTATACTCATTGTTAATAGCTTCATTCCAGAAAGGGACATAAGGAGAAGATATGACTTCTTCATAAGTTGAGGGGTCACCCTCTATCAAAAATGTAAAGAATCTTTCTCCTAAGTTCTTTTCAATCCTTTCTCTTTTACTCCTCCTATGTTCTATGACTTGTTCAGATTGAGAACTAGGTATTTGATCATGAGAACTAGTAGATGGAGTAAGAGAAGGGTTAGAGGAAGATGAAGGGTTTCTATCCTTGAAGAGAAAGATATTCTTAAAGTAAACTGATTCTCAGCTTCAGACTTTTAGACCTTGAATCTGTGTAGAACTTCATCTTTGGTCTTAAGAAGGTAGGTGTAACAATACTTTAAATGATCATTTATAAAAGTGACAAAGTATTTCCTACCACCTCGGGTTAAGACCCCATTGGAGTCACAAACGTCACTATGGATAAGTTATAGGAGTTCAGAATCCATATGGACAAATTTGAAAGGCAATCTGTGTGTTTGGCTTGAACACAGATCTCACATTTGTGTTCGTCATCCATAGGAGTCTTAGGTATAAGATCTAAGTTCATCATCCTTTTAATAGATCCTAAATTTACATGACCTAGTCTACCATGCCAAACATTTGAAGATTCAACATTAGAAACAACCAAAGAAGGATTTGAACTTTTATTCATAGTACTTAAAATAAAAAGTCCATATTTCACAAATGTTTCTCCACAAATAAATCATTCTTAGAGAAAAATACTTTATTTGCCTCCATTACAATTTTGTATCCCGTGACTACAAGAAGGATCCATTAACTAGGTTACTTCTAACCGACGGCACATGAAGTATATCATGGAGAGGTAGAATTTTTTCTGATGTCATCTTTAATATATTCTTCCTCTTCCTACAATCTGTACTGTTGAGCCATCTCCTATGGTCACACTTCCTCCACACGATTCTTGATAGTTTGAAAAACTAGAGCGATAAAAAAAAGAAAATTTGCTCAAGAATCCAACCACCAATCATCTAAATGATAAAAAAATGTTTATTATAGGTTGATAGCTTACAGATCCGAAGGAGCTATAAAACTCATTCAGAATCATGTTAGCCTCTGGCTTGTTAGAGCCTTTCCCTTTAAAGGAGGTCTCCTTGGTGATTAGGCTTGGATTTGCCATTGATATCTATAGGGTTTACTCAATAAAGATGGTTTAAGCTAAAAATTAACGGTTTAAATGATTTTAGTAATTTACCTTTAAAATTTTGGTTTTTCAAGTTTTGATAAGGTTGGGTTAGCTGTAGGGGCCGGATCCCAGCAACCGGAGGTTCACTAGGAACACTTAAGTACCGGTCGCTTAGACGATTTTTCGCCTTGTTGACAGAAGGGCCCTTTCGGCTTGTACCCAAACAAATCTCTACTTTAGAACTTTAAAAAATAAAAGAAATTTCTAAATCAATAACCTGTTTACTTTAGCCTAAATTAAAATATTGAGTAGGGAAAAAACTAGTATCGACAAAATGTAGTAACACAATAATGTTTGTTTAAGGTGTCAATTTATAAAAAGATAATTGATAATAGTAGTCTTATTCCACTAAGATAACAAATGTCTATTTAACCAATAATAACAATTTGTTACTAATGTCAAATATTTCAAAGGTAACAAATAGTTTCTTGGTAGTGAGCCACAAATTTTAAATAGGAAATTAGCAATGATCGAAAAACTAGTGATATTACAAAAGTATTGATTCACTAATGTTTATGGGAATGACCAATTTCTAAAATCAAAATAATTATAATAATTTTGATCCTATGAAGTAACAAAAGGTTTAACCAACTATAATAAGTACGACAAAAACTTGACAAATATTAAACAATTTCTATACAAAATCTAGCTAATATTTGTTTAACAAAATGGTACATATATAAGGACAGTTATATAAGAGAATTGTGTAACAATAAATGTTATATAACTGACAACAATATATATGCTACCGATTTGACAACTATTAATTTGACCAATAGAAAAATGCTATTAATAAGAGCAATTTGTAACAAATGTTTGTTTCACAATTTGTAGTAGTTGTTTCCTATTGTACTACACTTGAACACATTAAGGGATTTATTCACTGTCATGACCGGAATGGTCGTCCCACATCAAATGGGAATCACACCTCTTTATAAAATTGTATCTGGATCCATAACTAGTGATATCTTGCTCATTAGTAGCTGTTAAGGGTAGATAATACACAAAAATGAACAAGATACTATATGAGATTCCTTATATTACTATTTGTACATTTTCATTGTCTTTCTTAGACACTAAAGTTGTATGTTATTCTTCATTGTCAATCAAATATCTTGCTCATATGTAAAACTAACACCTACGAAGGAGGAGAAATCTAAGAGAAAATATACTAAAGATTATGTTTTTGAATTGGAAATATACCCAAAAAAGTCATTTTTGAAGACAAGTAAGAGTTTTTTTTTTCCTTTCATATAACAGAAAATAATGAGCAAGTCCACGAGAAAACCCACTATTTTTTTTTTACTAGTGACAATCTAGCAGAAGAACTTCAAAGGTAGCTCGTTCAAAAAACCCACTACTCTTCTGGCCAAAATTAAGTTCTTTTCAAGTGAAAATCTATCAAGAAAAAGAAAGTTAAACTAAGTAGAAGAGCTTCAAAGAAAGCACATTTCAAAGACCCACTTCTCTGAAGCTAACAGCTTTCATTCTTTCTCACAAAAAAAAGGAGCTTTCCTTATATAAAAAGATTTTCTTTTTCCCAAGAGCTCTGCAAAAGAAGAAAACAAAGGGGGAAGCTTTCGAAGCACAGAGAGTTTGTGTTCAAATACAATGGAGCAAACAGCACATACGATTTAAAGTATGCACTGCATACATTCATGTTGCTGAAATTACAAATGGTAAGACAGACTGAACAAATTACAATAATGAATATCCTGATTTCTGTAATACATAGACAGTAGGATATTAAATTGTAAAATGACGGACTAACACTTAGATTGTTGGAATTTCTTCAATATTTTTTGCTTAAAAAATCTGCAAACAAAATAAAATATGTAAATGTTACCGGCCTCCGGGGAAGTCGCGCACGTAGTACTGTCCTAAGAGTTAGTCTGGGTCTATGTGCAGACTGTTTTCGAACGCTCCTAGTGGTAAAGTCCCCGCTCCACCGGAATCTCCTTGCCGCACACGACTTAGAGAGAGTGACCCACGACTTAGCTCCGCTCAGAGCAACAAGAAAGAAGAAGAACAACGTTTCGGAGGAGATGATAATTTTAGAGAGGTTTTGTACGGAATTTTCCAGTATATGGAAGAAGAGATATGATCTGATTTATATAGGCTGAATTCCTACGTATAGGAATAATGGTGAATTAAATCACCCAATTAAATGCTTAACGTTACAGAATAAAACACATGAAAAACATGTGATACAATGTATCTGGATAGTCCAAACGTTACGAAAATTAAATGAATAGTAACGGTAAAAAATTGAATTGAGCTTGACTAAATAGTGTCTGGAATTGAGCTTTTGCTCTTGTTTGTGTGAGGAACATACAAGCACAGCTAACAGTATTTGCATATAAAGTAAAAAGAGGAGGCACCATAAATTTATTCCAAGGCCTTTATAGAAGTATGTGAACAAACATGGCGCTTAGCTTGCATTAGGAGAAAAGGTCGTTGAAGCAAATAGGTGGTATTGTGAGGAATGCATCAGAGTAGTTAGTTTGTTATGAGTGTGCTTGAGCAATTGATTCTGTTGAAGCAAATGGGTGTTGTTGTGAGCAAATGGAATTCATTAGTAGCTATATAGCTTGTAATATTACTGGCATTATGCAGTCAAGTCTGATCTTTTGAGACACTTGAAACATGGAGCTCACTCTATTTGTGATGGATAAATAAAAGTTAAAACTAATGTTACTCAAGTTACTTACGCTGATGGTCTGTGATTTTTGGATATGAAATTACGTTGTTGGTGTTTGTTAGTATGAAATGGTTATACAACATTTTTTCGTCGTTAGAGTTTAACATAGGATATACTCTGTGATTTGAAATATATTTACTATATTACGACGTATTGGAAATTTATTATTGAACTCCATCGAGACTTGGTAATATAATTGTACATGGAAAGACAATGTCAACTTGAGCTTGTTGAGTGTAATGCTGGTGACTCTTAGATTGAGACTAAGATTGAACTGAAGAATCATGATGAAGATGAAATTCAGGCAAACTAAGAACTTCCAATTAGTTCTCTTATCTTTTTTTATTGTTGTGTGACTCTTTGGTTTTTGATAAGGAATGTGGTCACAGGGTCAAGTTCCACTTCGCCAACACATATTATGATTGTAGGTTGTCCAACTGTAGGAAAACAATATTCTTTTGTATATGAATGTGTATAGATGGACGTGTAAGAATGGATTCTTAAACAAACATTTATATTTTTTGGAAAATGGAAATATAGTATGTTCCCTTGTTAAAAAAAAGGTATGTTACATTTGTATGAATTTTCATCACATACTTCATCCATTGTAATTGCAATATTAGAAATTGTGGCTTTCTCTGATGTGGAGATTAGTACTGATGATTAATCTTGAAGCATATGATCATGTTACCTCTTCTAAATTATGGCTTTCTCTCATTCGTGGAATTAGGGAGGAAAAGAGCTATATATAGGTACTTTTTCTTTCTTTTTTATTTCCTTCCAAAACTGACCATGCGTCCTTATTTGTGTTTTTCTTTTATTGTGTTTTCCTTATTTGATTTTTTTTTTTTTCGTTTTTTTTCTACAGGAAGAGGAAGAAGAAGTAATCTTCTACTCTTTTTTTTTTTTTTTTTTTTTTTTTTTTCCTTTTTTGCGTTTTTTTTTTCTTTTTTATTGGGGATACTTTTTCTTTCTCTTTTGTTTCCTTCTAAAACCAACCATGTGTCCTTTTTTGCATTTTCCTTATTTGATTTTTTTTTTTCTTTTTGGCTGGTGCTTGGCTCCAGTTTAGTCGAATAAGCATAGGTGTGAAGCCAACTCAAGTTCTAATCTTGTCCGTTGTTTTCATTTTAATCCTACGGCTGTCAGATTGTGTAATATTTTGAGTGTAAATTTTTACTAATGTCAAATATATATATATATATATATATATATATATATATATATATATATATATATATATATATATATATATATAATTTATTACGAAATGGTAAACAATAATTAATATTTTCTATACCTAAATATCCAATTATCCAAGTTAAATTTAATAAGCAATTTAAATTAGTAAACATATAAGTTTTTTTGTAAACATATGAGATTTTTTTTGGAAAAAAAAACTTAGGATGAAATATAAAATGGTAGTATAGATGAAAAAATAATTAGAAGACATGGGTGAGAACATTTTTAGAACAAAAAAGAACACGGTCAAATTTAAGTTTTCTTATTATATAGTAATATATAATATAGATAGATAGATGATACATTTTACAATTTTTTCGTAGTAGATTAATTTTGCTTTATTTGTAACTATGCTAGCTATAACAGTTTTTAAGTTTTATATTATGCAATTCATAAATATCTCTAACTATAATGAGATGACTTGATATTCTAAGGTAAGGTGAGCATTATGCGAATTTGAACCCAACACCGAATTAAATAAGATAATCGGTTCGGTTTGAAAATGATGCAGTTTGTTTGTTTTTTAAATATCAAAAAAATATAGTTGCCTACGTTTTTTTTATGTTGCCCGATGCAACGTTCTATTTTTTTTTTATATTATTTTTGTTGTTGCACAATATACCTTTTTGGTCCACTGCCTCCCAAATCCTACCATAAATATAAGAAATGATACGCTCACATGGTTCAATCCAAAGATCTTTTGCCACCCATCAAGAGCGTTTACGTCTCTCCCTACCATTGGCTCATATAGGATGCGGACTAATATAAGGGATTGACGGTTAAGATTAGATAACTTAAACAATATCCAATGACTGCGAACATAAAATTATTTTCGAACACACAAGTATATATATATATATATATATATATATATATATATATATATATATATATATATATATAGGCAGATGACCTCTAGCCTAGTGGTTAAGAGAGATGCATGCGGCCCAAGTGGTCAGGAGTTCGAATCCTAGTGTGAGCGATTCCAGAAACAATTTACCTGGTTCAAAAAAAAAATAAAAAATATAAATATAAATAAAAATATAAATAAAATATATATATATATATATATATATATATATATACTAGTCATAACCCGTGCCCATAGGGCATGGTTCATTTAAGGTATTTTTCCTCAAAATTTTGGACCCCCAATTTTATACGAACAATAATAATTATGAGGCCCCCATCAAAATATTAAATCTCAACCACTGCTGTATGTGAATTTTCTTTGGATTCCCCATAAAATCACACTCTCAATAATGCTCATCCACAACCATTATGAGTGCAAACCCCACTCTTTGGATTCCCCATAAAACTCCACTCTCAATAATGCTCATCCACAACCATTATGAGTGCAAACCCCACTATTTGGATTCCCCATAAAACCCCACAACCGTTGATTCACCAAGATTAAATCCCAACCACTCTTTATCTTGGCACAGTCAGCCCTAAGATTCAAAAACCTTTGTGTTTTGTATAATATATATATATATATATATATATATATATATATATATATATATATATAGGGTTAATTAGTCGTACCCCCCTATGGTTTGTGCATATTTTGGTAACTGTCCCCGTTGTTTCAAAAATAAAGAACACCCCCCTGACTGCTTAATTTTCCACTCATTTTCTTCTATGCACCCGGGGGTACAACTAATTAACTTTATAAAACAGGGGGGTGTTCTTTATTTTTAAAACAACAGGGACAGTTACCAAAATACGTACAAACCATAGGGGGGTACAACTAATTAACCCTATATATATATATATATATATATATATATATATATATATATATATATATATATATATATATATATATATGAGGGAAGGATCCACATTTTCAATATTTTGCAACCCATACAACCTTATGTTATCAACCGTTGGATCTTGTTTAAGTCATCTAATCTTAACCATTGATTTCAACAATTCAAATCAATGACTAATATTAGATAACTTAGACAAGATCCAATGGTTGATAACATGAGGATGCAAAAAGTAAAAGGATACGGATCCCTCGTCTCTCTCTCTCTCTATATATATAGACTGGGCCTAGAACCGGACTTGCTCGGATCACCAACGGTGTAGGTCGACTTGGTCAAATTTTGGACCGAGTTGGTCCTGGCTGGACCTTCGGGCCTGTGAACTCAATCCAGCCCGTACATAGAGTGTTGACCGGGTTCGGACCGACCTAATCTGACCCAGTGCAGATTCGACCGTGCCAGACCCGAATCAGATTTCTGGCCGTCGGCCCAATAAACAGCTTGACACAAGCTAATTTTGAGCGTTGGTTTTAGACGGCCGAATCCCAAATAAGTTTACACGTGGGGCCCAGTGGTAAGTTCCTCGGTGAGATATCGTCCTTTCCTTTCGCGATCTAATCCGACCATCTCTATGGGGCCGGATCTGTAAAGTGGATCGAAGCCCTAAATACGTCAAAGTTTTTAATTCGCGAGATAATCCCTCTCTCTTCTCTCTCGTCCTCTCTTCTTCTCCAACGTTCGTACGAGTCTAGGGTTAGGGTTTCGGTTCACTTTTGGATCTCATCGATCATGTACAGAGCCGCCGGGTCTCGGCTCCGATCACTCACTGTAAGTACTCCCCAAACCCTAACCCTAAATTTTGTATTTCATTCTCTATAGGTTTCTTTTTCTGTTGTGATTTCCGATCTATGAAATTTTTTTTTTTTTCTGTAGATCTGTTATTTACTGGTTAAAAGTATAGTGAGTGTTTCTGATACTTTTTTTTTTTTGGAAATTTCACTTGTTTGTTATTTATTATCCATGCTAGGGAAAGATAGTTATAACGAGTATCCCGAAAAGAAAAAAGGCTTATTTTTCACTAAGTGTGTTGATATATTGGTGTTATTTCTGGGATCATTGGATTTGACAGCTGAAATTATAAGTGAAAATTATTGTCTCAGAATTGCGTGAAGGGAGGGGGTTTGAAATTCTTCAAAAGCTCTAGCCGTTGTGTAAATTTCGTGTACTTATCATTATCGTCACGGTCGATGATATAAAACCTTAACGAACACCAAATTATAAGGTTTAAGGTTTTCTCTTTTGTTTCCTATCGGTAGTCAGATGCATCTAGACGTCCTATGTTGCACGGATACGAATAAGACACAATGCAGACTTGACACCGATTATGGCTTTCCCTGGTGTATTTTGGACTCTCGGTGTCTGATGCAGGAGACTCGACATCAGTGTCAGTGTCCAGCGAGTATCGGACATGGCACGATACGATATGGGGGTACTCATGCTTCCTGACAGCGAGGTTTTAGTCTCAGAAAAAGCACATATAAACATCAACTTGAAATTGGATCACATTTCTTTGCTTTTTGTTTGATGGGTATGTTTTGTAGATTCCCTTTTAATATGCAGTTATTGCTCATCAAAATATCATGCTTAAGTTGCACATTTATAGTAAACTATGATTAAATGCAAATATCTAAGCATTTTCAAGTGTGACATGTTGCCACTGAAAATCAATACCGAAAACATCTGATCGTATTTGCATGTTTACGCAGCGCAATGCGAGTGAGACAAGAGTTATCGGTGCCACCACGAGATTTGCAAGTACTAGTGTGGCGAAGAGGTCTTCAGGTGGTTTCTTTAGCTGGCTTACTGGGGGGAAGTCTTCCCAGATTCCTCCTCTGAATATCCCACTTCAAGGTGTTGTAGTCCCACCTCCTTTGCCTGATCATCTGGAACCAAGCAAGACAAAGATCACCACTCTTCCAAATGGTGTCAAAATTGCTTCGGAAGCATCACCAGTATGTTGTTCATTTTTTACCAACTGTATCTAGACCCTGAGGCTTGTTAATAATGTAATGTAATGATTTGTTTTCTCAGAACCCAGTTGCGTCAATAGGTCTCTATGTTGACAGTGGTTCTGTATATGAAACACCCGCTTCATCTGGAGTGTCACATCTCTTGGAGCGAATGGCCTTTAAAAGCACTACAAATAGGAGCCATTTGCGTACTGTGCGTGAAATAGAAGCTATTGGAGGTAATGTTAGTGCATCGGCTAGCCGTGAGCAGATGGGTTATACATATGATGCACTTAAGACCTATATGCCTGAAATGGTCGAGGTGCTAATTGATAGTGTCAGGAACCCTGCTTTTCTTGATTGGGAAGTTAATGAGCAGGTACTATTTCTTATACAATTATTCGACGGTTTAGCCAGTTGTTGCTAATTCTGTTGTTGATTTTCGTATTTTGTTTATGCAGTTGCAGAAGATGAAGGCCGAAATAGGAGAAATGTCTAACAATCCACAGAGTTTACTTTTGGAGGCAATCCATTCTATCGGCTACTCAGGTGCACTGGCAAATTCTTTGATTGCTTCTGAGTCTGCAATCAACAGATTGAAGAGTGACATTTTGGAGAATTTTGTCGCAGTAAGAATAGGTACCCTGTATCATGTGGCCTTTCATATCAACTTTCACTGTTTCTCATGGTATTTGTCCTCTTTGGATTCTGGGAAATTCAGGAAAACTACACTGCTCCCAGGATGGTACTTGCAGCATCAGGTGTAGATCACGAGGAGCTAGTATCGATTGCTGAACCACTATTATCTGACCTTCCAAAGGTGTCTCGTCCTGAGGAGCCAAAGTCTGTATATGTTGGAGGGGACTACCGCCGTCAAACAGATTCAGATGTGTGTAAAGAAGCACGTGGACCCTGTTTTATTTGCTCTATACGACTATAAAAAAGGAGTACTAATCCTCTATCCATTTTCACAATTTTTTCTCTCGAAAACAGAATACCCATGTCGCCCTTGCTTTTGAAGTTCCTGGTGGCTGGCATCAAGATAAAGAAGCCATGATTGTTACAGTGCTTCAGGTATTTATTGAGAACCTTTTTTTTTTTTTAAAGACGAGGCCAATCATTAATGACCATCCTTGTCCTGGACCACTAGAACCGATACCTCCTATGAATCAATTAAATTTTTGCCCGGGTTGGGATTCAAACCCATGCCCACTCTTCCCCTCTCTTATCAATTAAATTTTTGCCCGGTTTGGGATTCATCACATTTGTAAATGCTTCATCATGTTTGGAACTAATGATTCTTTCACTTTCTTCTTTCATACGTTCACCGTTATTCCCATTTTTACCGACTATTCCCAGGTTTTTACGGACTTACCGTATAATTTGATCTCGTCACAGATGCTTATGGGAGGGGGAGGCTCCTTTTCTGCTGGAGGTCCTGGGAAAGGGATGTACTCTCGTCTTTGTAAGTTTCTTTGACATAGATGCATTTTCTGGAAGTTGTATGTTTGGTATGTGAAGGTGATTTTGTACCATGCTAATGTTTAGTGCCCTCAATATGTCTCCATTAATTATTTCCTCAGATCTACGCATCTTGAACGAGCATCAAGAGATCCAGTCATTCTCTGCTTTCAACAGTCTGTACAATAATACCGGCATATTTGGAATTCATGCGACCACTGTAAGGCATTTCATTTTGATATATTTTGGTAGTTAGTTGTTGCATATATTTAGTTCATGGCTGTGTTGCATGGACACGGATATGATTCTGTGCTTAGGTTTCTGGGTAAATTGTGTTTATAATATTTGTATCCGTGCTTCCTAGTTTCAAGACTTTAGGTAAAGCTAAGAAATTGTTGAAGCTTAGTAAATATGTAAAACAAAATTTTAAAGTTCAAACATATCCCATAGACTATTTCTGCAGCTTTATGCTACTTTAATTGAGTAGTTGTCTTGTTGCATGATTTCTGTAAGATTGTAATATGTTAATTGCATAATTTAAAGGCAACTTGTTATATATAGGCTTCATAAGTTTCTCAAACCTTGAAAATGAAATCAGCTATACATTTTGGCCAATTTCATTGACGTTTAGAAAGTATTGGCTAGTTTCAGCATTTTTTTGGACTTCTGGACAGTTTCAATCAAAATAAAATAATTTAGGGAAATTTTGAGCAAATTTAACGAAATTCTAGACGTTTTGGTAATTTTGCCCGATTGTGACCAGTTTTCAGCGTAACGGCCTAGAAACTGACATGAACATTATATACAGATTTTATCATACAGATTCTGTTCGGCCCAAACAAAATATGATACAACCAATACCTATCGGTTGGACAACTATCTCACTATCACTCGTCCATATCTAGCGTATGCCGTCAGTGTGGTCAGCTAGTTAATGCAGGCCCCCCGCACCTCTCATCTTGATGCCGTGTATAGGATCTTTAGTTGAGATACCTCAAGACTTGTCCAGCGCGAGGGATTCTCTCAAGCTTTAAACTACCACAGACTTGTTTCATAGCTCTCAATTGAGCGGCAGACCCGACGCGACTGACAGATAAGCCAACGTTAATAGCTGGCGAATTCCGCGATAAAAGAGCTCTGTTTCCAAACAGATTTGTCCAATGCAGGCCCCCCGCACCTCTCATCTTGATGCCGTGTATAGGATCTTTAGTTGAGATACCTCAAGACTTGTCCAGCGCGAGGGATTCTCTCCAGCTTTAAACTACCGCAGACTTGTTTCATAGCTCTCAATTGAGCGGCAGACCCGACGCGACTGACAGATAAGCCAACGTTAATAGCTGGTCGAATTCCGCGATAAAAGAGCTATGTTTCCAAACAGATTTGTCCATCTGTAATGGAGATCACATTGGTGGGGATATAAGTGTTGGTGAGTCTCATTTGCCGAGTTAGTCATCTGCTGTGCCCCTTGCACTTCCTAATGGGACTTTTCGTGGTTGACTCTTCTTACTATGAGAACAATGAGCACCAGTGGCCTATTGGCCATATGCCATGGAGCGCGGTCCAATACAACACCCTCCATTCCGAAAGGTAACGGGGCTGGCCGTTAGGTCCAAAGTTGTATGCCACTGCTGTGGTGTCGATAGATTCACTACTTCAGCGCCGTTATCGGACATTGCAGGCTTAGCATCTATTTTTCGTATATCGCTCCACACCGAGAAGATTCCTCATAACAAACTTGGTCGAAAAACCCAAGTCTTGATGCTATTGTTGGCCCGTAAACCCTTTCTCAATGAATGGATTTCGAAAGAACTATCGGTCCTTGGCTCCTAGTGTGGAGAGCGGACTTATTTGGACCTCCATTGACAGGTCAATTGGGTGCGTCGGTAGATGCGGGAGGTGAAGGGTCTGAGGTACTGGTACATGTAGGAGGAATTCCTGGAGAGACTTAGAGTGGTTTTGGGACTTGCACTTGCTGCTAGAATTTTGATTGGCTTTAGACTTTCCACCTTTCGGGGCTGCACTAAAAACAATTGGAGGGGCAGGAATCCTCCGTCTTTGCTCGCTGACATTAGTAGTTGTCACCGCATGCAACAAAAGAAATTTGATTTGCCTACTACTCTGACCCCCTCGAGGATAAGGAAATTGGACAAGAGCGAGAGCTAGACTGACTGTTGGCCCAATGCTCGTGGACAATGAAGACTAACGATAGGATCAAGCAAGGGTGGCTTATTCAAGCACAGCCATCTTGCCCTCATCCAGTAGTCGAGACCGAGAAAGCCCCCAGTCAAGTTTCGAAATCAGGGTCTCCTTGAACAGAGAGCAAGCCAAGCAGTGGGCAACAGATAGTGCTGTGAGAGCAGCAATCAAGCCATTCATGAGTTGCTCTTTTCTTTCATGGACCAACCAATACTCCTCAAAAAGGACGGAATGGATGTTCCTCCAAAGAAAGGGATTCCCATAGTCTTGGCCAATTTTGTAAACTTTGGTTTTAAGCCTACACTTCAGCATACGCATAGTGACATTTTGCATTAAATTATGTAGCCTGCACTTGTCCTTTTAGCTTTTCATAGTGCACTATACAACATACTAAGTAAAGCATTTTCTTGCTGGTTCAAAAAAGGCACTGAAATGTTTAGTAATAGTGAATTTGACCTTTCGAATGGTAATGTTATATCAGCTTGCTTGATTATATTGCTACATAGTTTGGAGTCACTACTGAGCAATCATGCATACTGCACCCAACTAGCATACATCTAGCTGTTTTAAGATCGAATGAAGCTATTCAGCTCAGATGAAATTGTGCAGTGAGCATTTTACATGTTCTGGATGTAGTATTTTCCAAACTAAATCAGGTTCCTATAACTAAACAGATCCTCTGCAGTTGCAAATATAATGGACCTTTGAAGGTTTTTTGAATTTGGTCAATATCAGATTATTTTGTATTATGTCAATACCTACAACAAGAGCAATACCTGCTAATAGTGGGTTTTTTTCCCTTCACTTTTCTAGATATTCTTGAACTGGTAATCTCGAGGACCATTTCTCATGCATGTGCAATGCCTGCACATGGGGGCAGTTTGTGTATTCAAATCTAAAGGGCTTTTAAGTCCCTTAACTCTTGTCAATTTCTACTAGGCTCCTGAGTCCTCGTTGTTTGATTAGCATCACTATAACTGCAAAGAACACTAGTTACAAGGACACCTTGTTAAAAACCATATTGCATCATACTCACCATCATCATCCAAGCCTTCTCCCACACAGGATGGGATGGGTAATGGAGCATAAGAAAACAACATAAGAAATTGACAAATTTTCCATGACTGGCGGTCAAAATGAGACTCTATTTTGGTGCCAAATCTTTAGCCTAGGTAGCTATGGACACGAGACGGCCATGCCATAAAACCTAGATAATGTTGGCCGGTAGGTTGACCTACCTATTTGGTATGCAGTTTAAGCTTGTGAAACCAAGGAGCAACCTCGATGTTCACCTAAATTAGAAAGAGTCTTGACAAAGAGGTAATGTGATACAATTGCTATAGGGAATTACATTAATCTCTATGGCACATTAAGACTGTGTGAAAAGGAATGACATTTTCCCGTATCACAAAGGTGGAAATAATGTGACCCTTCTTGTCCCTCTTTTTGTTTCAATTGTAAACTTAGCATTGGAGCTTATCTTTACTCCCAAAACTTTTCTTTTTATCCAAAACCTACACCTGATGATGATGAATATTTTCTGGCGTATAAATCTCCCTGCTTGACTAGCTTGTGACAAGTTTAATCACTCGTGCTTAAACTCCTGCATCCCTCCTGTCTTGTCGAAAGACACTGCTATCGCTTAGGCCTCAGCTTCTACTAATTTCATCTCAGACTTCATTATCGCTCAGGCTGGGCCTTTGCCGGTTCCGCCCCTGTACAGATATTTTGGGGAGGAAGATAGACTAGGCTTTGGGAAGGGGGACAGAAACTAGCTTAATTCTCTTTGGTCCAATGTGTAGGGCTCACTTAGGGAAAATCTGTTATTTCATGCCTTGTGTCAGCTGTAACACAGGTTAAAAACTTAAAACACTGCTATTATAACTGAGGTAAGATAAAACTTATAGCTAATGCACCTGTACAGATGTTTTGAGGAGGAAAATAGAGTAGGCTTTGGGAAGGGGGACTGAGAAACTAGTTTAATCCTCTCTGGTCCAATGTGCAGGGCTCACTTAGGGAAAATCTGTTAGTTCATGCCTTGTGTCAGCTGTAACACAGGTTAAAAACTTAAAACAATGCTGTTGTAACTGAGGCAAGATGAAACTTATACCTAATGCCCTTCACAATTTGATGGACAGTAAGCAAATAGTGAAGCAGGTAAAATTTAAGGGAATTATAGTCTAAAATCCCAGATTTTAATCCTAGATGATTTTCTTTGTATCTATTGTTGGTATTTTGATTGGATTAAACTGCTATAATATTCTCTTGTATCAGTGTGCGTGCCATCTCACATCACTATCTTTATGCGCCATCCAAAGCGTAAGTAGTAGGATGCCTACTTTGTCAGTGATTTAAAGGAGTTTACCTCCGAGTACGAGATGAGATAGTGGCTGCAGAATGGTCGGTGCATGCTACTGCGAGGGGATAGAAATGAGTAGTCTTGTGACCTTGTTGTATACAAGTATAAATTGTTGTGGCAAATGATAGGTTTTTGTCAGAATAATTTGACTCGAGAGATTCTCCACCTATATAGATTTACATCTAGACACATTTTAAATTTACTGCTTGCTTGCTTGGATGAACACCATGTCTGGCATTTGATTTCTCAGTTTGATTGTTACAAGATGACATGACATAATAACTAATCCCATAGAATTACCCTACCTTATTAGATGGATACGTTGACAGTGTATTAGTTATCCCCCATACAGAAGATCTGTACACAAGGAATTAAGGTTTATGACATGGAGTATTAAGAAATTTCTATCTGAATTAAGACCATCATAGTCTAGAAAACTGTCTCATGTAGGATACAGTTTATATTTTGTGATACGAAATATATTTTGATAGTTGATAGGGGGTCATTATGGTATATTTTAATCACTTCTTATTCACTTTTTTGCCCATGTGTGTGGCCTATTGACTATGTCTGGCTTCTGAGTGTCCATGACTGTTTACTGTGAGCCCCCCTTTTTCACAAATATGCAAACTTGCTGTCAGAAAATCTTGCTTCATATTGCTAGGACCCCACCCACTAGATACGTTTTATTTATAAAAAGGTGCAATCCCATGATTTTTCGTAGTTTGCTAAGCCATAATTTTGTCTCAGTATATCGTAAGTGCTTGTCAAGATGCTTCACCAGCTGTCAGTGTTATGCTATGCCCATTGATATGGCCTAAAAGCACCGATAATTTATTGCTTGTAACCAGGGTTCAGGTTTTGCTTCTAAAGCTGTTGATCTAGCAGCACGGGAACTTCTTGCAATCGCAACACCTGGACAAGGTTTGTTCTTTTACCTATTTTATACCTTTTCTTGATGACTACTGTTTTTTTATTTTATGCTTCTCTCACAGTTGACCAGGCACAGCTTGATCGTGCCAAGGAGTCAACAAAATCTGCAGTTTTGATGAACCTTGAGTCAAGG
This sequence comes from Iris pallida, assembly GCA_029216955.1. Taxonomy (NCBI): domain Eukaryota; kingdom Viridiplantae; phylum Streptophyta; class Magnoliopsida; order Asparagales; family Iridaceae; genus Iris; species Iris pallida. The sequence goes on from JANAVB010028398.1 coordinate 14,965,426, forward strand.
GTATGTGCTTGTTCTTTTGTTAGGCTTTAATAATATTTTATAGTTAAGGCTATTGAGCTGATTATTTCTTCTGACACACCATCTGATATTCAAGATGGTAGCATCTGAAGATATTGGACGACAGGTGTTGACCTATGGAGAGAGGTTAGTTCTGTTTAAATGAACCTCACAAGTTAGCTATTCAATATATTATTACTTATCATATATTTGGTTGCGTTGCGTGTAATAGTTAGTCGAACCCTAATGATCAAGTATTACCCATATGACCCATATTCAGTGATACATGGGTTTGTTGTTTAAGGTACTTTTAGTAAGAGTTTCCAATTTATTTTTGCTGCTTGTAGATATACTTTTTTTATGGTTGTATTTTTAAATCCCGTTGAAAATAGTTAGTTCATATTCCAAACTATGTTGTCCATAAGTTACCCTCCCCACTAGAGGTACCTCTTGTCGCTCTCTGTGAGATCAGAGAGGACCACAAAGTCGGAGAGCAAGGGCTTACACTTTGTATTGGAATGAGGGTGACGAAGTCGAGGGAACTTTTGAGGTGGTGTGGACGAACGAGGGCTTGGGTATAATGGTATCAGGAATCCTATATTGTTTATAAATTCACAAAAATAATTGGTGGGAAGGAAGAGGAGGTGCCTACATAATAATTTTCACACAAAAAAGTTAAAGGGATGAAAGAGAAGGATGCATACCTCATAATTTTCTCAAAAGAATAAGGAAGGAAGAAGAGGAAGCATAAGGGGAATAATAAGCTTGGACGGACAGAGGCGGTACACTTTCAAGGGGAAAAATATATAAGGATTTTAGGGGGCGTTTGGTTCAAGTTTTTGTGGCTTGGGAATGGGTTTTGAATTCCTTACCCATGTTTGGTATGTTCAAGATTGGGAATGAGGAGGGAATAGGAGGGGCTTAGAGGGGAAAGCTATTCCCATTGACTTGGGAAAGCTATTCCCAAGCCCCCCCTTGGGAATAGATTTGCTTTCCTAGGAATGATGTTTGGCTATTTTGTTTGGACGGTTATACCCTCTTTTATTTTCAAATTTTCAACTTCTATCCCAAACATGTAAATCATCACGAAATTAATGAAAGGGTATTAAAGGAAAACTAAATAAATTAATATTTCTATCCCTTTATAAACCAAACATGGAGATGAAAATTTTAAATTTTTTGAACTACCTATTCCCGACCTAAGCAAACATGGGTATGGGAATGTTGAATTCCTTTCCCATGGGAAAGGAATTGAAAATCTATTCCTAGGAATACAAAAACTTGATCCAAACGAGCCCTTAGAATACTCATGAGTCATGAGTTTGGAAAGATATTGAGAATTATTAATTACATGATATATGGTAAAAATGCATAGGTTACAAATATTTTATGGATTTTAAATCATTTCCACTAATGCAAATTGTAGAAAATAGAGATAGTAAGCTTGACCAAAGCTAAATAAACCTATTTTATTTTCTACACAAATCTTTTAAATTCACTCCATAAACACTAATCAACTAACCCATAATTTTAAATATCATTTGTATTTAGAAGTCCATGTTGACCAACCCCGAGGTTAATTCAGTCTGTTTTTCCGCCGATCCTAGAATTCGGGAGGTATGTGAAAGAAGTGTCTTTCCTCGAGCCCTCAAAATAGATTTTATTTCTCTTTCACTAATCCAAAGTTGCATTAACACAGATTTTTTTCAATAATATTACACGTGGGCCATTTTGTGTTTACCTTTTATGTAACAGCTCACAAATCTTTCAGCATATTAACTACTTCTGAATAACACAGTCAGTTCGAGGATAACACCCAATTCAATACATTTAGTTCTAATGTGTGTGTATACATACATGTGGTGTGTGTGTAGAGAGAGAGAGAGAGAGAGAGAGAGAGAGAGAGAGACCAGTTTTAATGGTCATTGTTGTTACTGTTATCATTAGACAGGAATGCCATTCCTTTTAATGTAATAATGATTCATGTATGTGATATCTGATCCTTGCTTATTTCTCTTGGAGTCATAGGCATACTCATATTCACTCATGGGCCTTCTATGATTTCCTCGATTCTTGTGACGTAATGCGACGACGACGAAGATGTAGGGGAAGCGTCATCGTCCCTTGTTGTTACTGTTATCATTAGACAGGAATGCCATTCCTTTTAATGTAATAATGATTCATGTATGTGATATTTGATCCTTGCTTATTTCTCTTGGAGTCATAGGCATACTCATATTCACTCATGGGCCTTCTATGATTTCCTCGATTCTTGTGACGTAATGCGACGACGACGAAGATGTAGGGGAAGCGTCAACGTCCCAAGCGTAGAAGGAAGGACAAAAGAAACCTCCCATTTTTTTAATCTCTAACACCCTACTGGACGAAGATGGTTTTTTTCCATTCGGGAAATAAGACCACCCCGCTATTCACTAGAAATTCGTGATGCGAGAGGGCTTGTCCAACTTTTCGAAATTGTATCAGTGTATTACTAATCAAGTTGATGACTTGAGTTAAAATCAGATGGGGAAATGGTCATGGTTAACGCAGATGTTCTTTCCCCTGAGGCAGCTGTTTTTGACAATAATGTGCATCGGCAGTGTTCTTGTCATGCCCACAGGCCTGCCAAGACATGCACTGTGCACAGTCAGCGATGAGGACGTCATGTCTGAGTGAGGATTATTTTGTGAAGCCCCAAAGATTTAGTCCCACATCATATATGAAATGAGAGTGCTTGATTGGTTTATAGTGTATGCTTTGGTGTCATATGTACATCCAAATTAACCATTTTGGCAAGTGACCAAGTGATGTTGCCTAGTAGTTGCTGCTTAATCCGATTAATCGGCATGGATAATAAGAAAAAAACTATAAGTGGCCTTGTAACTGCAATTTGATTTATTGGCCAAATAATTCGATTACTCGGCAAGCGGCCATTGACAACCTGTGTAATGAAGATTGGTTAAAATAAACATTGTATGCTATCAAAAAGGCGGGCTATCTGCTGATAACTAGTCTTGTAGGTTTTGTGCCATTGCCTTCTCATGCCCATAGCTATCTTTGCTAGGAAGGGTTGACAGAGTCATAAAACTGTCATTTATTTTTCGGAGCTTTCTTGTTCCGATTAAAATTGAGCAGCATAATCATCAATGAAGAGGTTATAGGGTTTTCTTTTTGAACATCCAAATAGAGAATAGAACTCTTGAACTATGCATTTGCTTTTGGATTAGCGAGAAGATTAGTTTTGATTCCTTGTCAAATATGAAAAAGAAAGTATTAATAGTTCCCACCATTTTTTTTCTTAGTAATGTTGCTAGTCCGTCAAATTTTAGCAGCACATATGACTGACCAGGTTGTCTGCAAAGGCTATATGCACTTTATCTTGAACACACGAGTAGATATGAGATATTAAGCTTTGCCTTTCTCTGAGTTAATGACACTTTTCCCTTTTCTCAACTGATAATGCAGGAAACCAGTCGAGCATTTCTTGAAAACTGTTGATGAAGTTACACTGAAGGATATTACAACAATATCTGAAAAAATCATATCTTCACCGCTTACACTGGCATCGTTGGGAAACGGTAAGTTCCAGAACAGCTCAAGTCCCTGCTTGAGAATCCACGGGATTGAGAATCCTGAAATTGCAAATACATTCCATGTTTTTGGTTGGTTACTTCGATTCAATGAATTCAATTCCATACATTTGTTTGGGTTGAGTCTTGGAATTGATCAACCTTTCATTGGGAGGTGAAATTACCTCTAACATATTGGCCCAAAAAAACACTTATAGTTGCCAAAATAGCAGTTTCATTAACCATTTGAATTCTTAGAATTGGGATTCAATCAATTTCAAATACTAATTTTATGTTAAAAGTGAGACTAGGATTCCATTTCCTAGATTCTGAATGGTGAATTGGACCGAGCAGGCCCTACAAAGTAGCGCCTTTCAGGATATTGTAACTCCATAATATATTAGTTTGCTGATAAATGATCTGGGATCTTTTGCAGTTAGTGATGTCCCAAGCTATGATTCTGTCAGACGGAAGTTTCACAAGTAATGAGTCATCTAACTTTGTTAGCAAGAGTGCTTTTCACAATTTTGAAGACGTGCACTTGGAGCTCCCTTTGTTATGGCCACAGCACCCAAAAATAAGAGAGATCTTTTGTTCCTAAGATTGCTTTTGATCAATAATTTGGTGATCCTTTTATGGAGAATTATCATCTTAGCCTGGAATTGACAACATTGCTTGGTGTATATTTATAAATTACTTGAAGTTCTGTTCCATCTACCAAATGGTTTCTCTTCTAATTTGCTCGTGTTTATAAACATTTGAATCATTTGTCGAAATGTTCTGGAGATTCTATCGTGCAGTTTTTTCAAGTTTTCACCTTGACTGAGGCTTTGGTAGTACTGCTGCCACATTTTCTTTTACCAGACCTTCAAGATATACTGTTGGTTGATTGGTTTTGAAGGTCATTTTTTGCAGCACCTTTATAAGAAGCTGCCGAAACTATATTTAACATTGCTCAATGCTGTATTGAAAGAAAAAAGAAGCTAAACATTTTTCTAGCTATGGAGGGATGATATCAATGTTATTGATTTTTTTTTTGAACAGTCTTTTATTCCAAAATATTGTGGTCAGTTTCGTAACTCTATATCTTTCACTAACAAAATACGTCTTCTTTATACAATTATACTTCAATTCATGTTATTTATATCAACTAAGCATCTTTTAACTCTTTACTGGTGCATTGTTGCATGTGTCCAACAACCCAAAATAATTTTGTGCGATATCTTGGGTTCTCAACTTTCTACTAATACTCACTTTTTACCCTATCGTTTATTATATTAACAAATCTCTCTTTCTTTTTTTTTATTTTCTTTGAATGTATCCAGTCATCCATCGTATCATTCTCAATCAACAACACTAATCTAACATAATATTTCCTAATTGTTCAACATTTTGATATGTAAAGCATAGTTGGCCTTAATATGTCTTAGATTTTTTTTTTTTCAACTTCAATAGATTTTGTTTTTAGTTCTGTTTGGTTCACTTGGTCTTCTCAATCTCTATTTTTGCTATGGTAAATGATTGGTCCTAAATATAAAAAAAAAAAAAAATCAATGTCTCTTCTCCACTTCGTTTTTTTAAAGTCCATTTATATATATTCCTTCCTAATTTTTTTTTCCCCCGAAGTAAGGATACATTTTACGTCTCTATATAGTCATACTAATTAAATATTCCTTCAATTTCAAAATTTCCCCCCACACATCTAACTGGCGGTTAACCTTGTCTGGTTGGATTGGAGGATATTTAATACCAAAACTTGTCTCAGCTCACTAGCCTAGTGGTATTGGAGCGGACACCCGGAGGGGCCAACAGGTTCTAGCCTCCTAATTGTGTGTGGGTGTGGAATTTCAAAAAAAAAAAAAAAAAACACCAAAAACTTGAAGATTTTGGTGGTTTTAATTGTCACGCCCCGACTCGGAATCACCCGAATCATCGTCCTCGCAGGGGGCGTGATGCCGCACGAGCCTGGAGTTGCGCTCGTGCAAGGCAAGATGACAAGTTCTCAAATGGTTATCTTTTGATTCGATATTAACAACGAAAGGAAACAGAGTATACGGAATAATTCTCTTTATTGATATCTGAAAGTGAGATTACAATGGCTTTCGATAGCCTAACAATATATGCCAGATTGGCTACAACACTCAGGTTCTCTCTTGCCCACAAAGGATTTCACCGTTCCATACATCATGCCTTCTATATCTCGGCCGCATCAATCCAGCTGCGTAGTCTGAGCGTCAATGCGATAACACGCTTCAATGCGCTTCGGCATTCCAAGCCTCAACACGTTCAAGCAACGCTTCGCCGCGAGCAATCCATTCCCTGCACCCTGCATGAAGCTGGTGGGGGATCAGTACGTTCGTCCTCGCATGTACTGAAGCAAAGATCATCTTTCCAAACCGATATTTTAATATTTATGTTGAATCATGCAACGTAGCTTATGATCTTGCTATGTTCTCCTTAGGGCCAATTTCATGGCATCTTCGAAAGCGTAAAGCATGTTATCATAGCAGCATGTTATCAAATTGAATAGGCAAACAAACAAGCAATCTCGTGTTTGATTCGTGGCGCGACTTACCAAGTCAACGCACTCGCCCTTGCACCGACGCAAGGTGAATATGCCGTAATCCTTCCATGTCATGTTATTGTGCATCTCTAAGCAGGATCTCTATGCGGGACGCATATGCGCCTACACTTTCAATCCATCGTTCCTTAACTATATGAGGGTCGTGGGCGTATCCGCGCCGGAATTGACTAAAGGAGTTTCTCTTTTATCTTTCCTTACTTTCTTTTCTCTCCTTCTTTTCTCTCTCTTGTTTGGGTAGCCCGGCGTTTCACGGGTTGGGTTGCTATCCCAACGACCGAAACTTACCACGTGCCTACCATCATTTGCGGCTTCTCCCATTTACGACCGAGTGCTAATCGGACTTCGCAAATGTGCGCATATCAAAGATTATCATCCCTCCTAGGCCGAACGGTCCCGGTGTCCCGGTGCGCCCGTTCGGAGGGAACGTTCCGTGCACGGAAGATATCATCGCAATTATCTCAAGTCCATTCCATTCGACCATGCAACGCACTATCATTCAAACAACCAAGCATAGCCTTGAGTCCACGACTCAGACTTTATCATCTCGTATTTCTTCCGTTAACTTTCTATGTTCTCACGTTTCATACTTCGTTTCAATGATTCAATGACATCGTGCCTCAACTAAATGCTCGTCAACCAAACGACCCGAAGGTCTCGAACACCTTTCGAGGCACAATGTCATATCCGACAGTTCCGCCACATTCATGCCACAACTGTATTCTCTCGCAACGAAGCCATCTTTTTATTATCCCGTGCACGTATGCACGTTTCGACCGTATTTCCATGTTCTATAACTTAGCATTCAATTTTCGGGCTTGCGCGCTAGGGCGCTCGCCTATTGTCTTTCAATGTTCTAGCCGTCTAACTCGTGCAGCAGAGGCACGGTATGGTTCGTGCACTAAGGCACTCGCCAATTACAGTTATCCCATGTTCTTACGGCTTGCGCACCGAGGCGCTCGCCTATGCGATATCCAATGTCCCATAGCGACTCGTGCATATTGACGCACGTTTCATTTCAATTGTTCTAACTTAGTGTTCGACTCACACTATGATTTATCTCCGATCGGCCACGCCTGTGGCGTCGATAGGTTAACTTATAGCAGACAATGATATATTTGACTTATCGAATGAAGGAGTAAAAAGAAGTCAATCTTCCCACCTTGAGTCGATACGCCTTCGTCTTTTTGCCGAGCCGATGCGGCTCGATTTCATAACTTGTTTGCACGGCCACTCTCCTGACTTAGCCATTCGAGCACTTCGTGCTTCATTGAGTTATACGTCCGATTTGCCTTAGCGTGCCCAAGTCTCGGCCCGTCGTAAGGCGACGATTTGATTTCGCGAACCCCTTACTAAATATGTCAAAAGATCGACCTCTAATATTTTCCCGTCAAAGTATAACCTGCACACGAAACCAACTAAAATCAATACTTGTATCGATTTGGACTTGCGCCTTGGTCGATTCGATTTCTTAGAATCTTCGAGCCGATTCAACGCACTCATCCTTCGGGACAACGCGGCACTTCGCATCGATTCAACTCGATGCATTCTTTCGGGGCAAGGTAACTATTCGCATCAACTTAGTTTGATGCATTGCTCGGGACAACTTAACTCTCGTATCATTTTGCATCGATACATTTCCTTGCGTCAACGCTTCAGCGTAATGCGCCGTGCGGAGCGGGGCATTACAGAATATACCACTCAAAACAAGGTTCGTCCCGAACCGAAACCAATACTAATTTCCAAGGGTTTCATTAGATCGTTCCACGATCTCGTCTCACTATCGTTTGGATCGTACAACTTAGCTTGGAATCATACACATATTTTAGGCGTCCCACCAATATATAAATTTCAGCCAAGCTCAGTTGTAAGATATCGGAACAACGCTAACATGTAACTCTTATTCTCGATAACTTGACATCTCGTATTCTCGATCGGACTTGGCTCTATTACTTGTTCTCGCAATTCTAGCGCACATGTATATTGATACATACGCGATTTGCCAACAAAAGTCAAGGTACATGATGCGATTCAAAAATCGCATTTCTCACTTTGTATGTTTTATCGGGACTATCAATTCTACGCGTCGCGTCAAGCCGTCGCGCATCCGATCACAACGAGTCTCCGCAACGCCTTGCGTTTGAAATCGTCACCCAACTATTTTTGAAGTCTTGCTATACAACTTATCTCGATACGACTTCCTTTGTTGACTTGCAAATGCATCAACATTCAGGGCTACGCCCACTAGGTTACTTACCTAGGCGCCGTGCTCAAATCCTTTCGACGTAAGTTTAAATTGACATTGCACAAAGGCCACAATCTATCCGACTCAAAAGTTTACATCAAGGCGACGGTGCTCAAGGCAACGATTGCCTTGACACGAAGGTCTTTACGATGCGCCTTACATTCGATTCCTAACGAGTAGGAATTTACTAGCCAAATTCCCAACTTACCCGTCTCGCAACATCGAATATAGGTTCGATTCACGCAAGCTTAATTGCGAGGTGAATCCGAATCTAACGGTACAACTCGTAAGTCATTTCCTTATCGTTCTCTCTCGTGCATAGCACGACTCTCACAATCGCCTATCCGAATAACCAAGTCCGTTGGTGAACTCTAGTTCGACCGTCGACCAACATAACCATTCAAGTATTCATCCGACGAATACTCAAAATCTAACTTATCATTCTCATCGAAAGTTGTTCCAACAATTCTCGATCGCCTAGACTTATCGTCAACATGTACTGTGTTATACTTGTTATCAGTGCAATCCCATATGCGATATCGCATGGGTCATCTTACGGTCTGCAGCATTCAATTTGATTTGGCGGTCAAGTCTTCTAGGGTCAGCTGCCCCGAAGCTACGCTCGATAATTGTGGATTATTAACGAAGGACAGTTTACTACGAACCATGCTATATCTTATTTCAGAGCCAAATCACGTTCCGACGATTCTATGCGACTACCCAAATTTCGGACAAAACTGTTTCTATCGGCGCAACTGATGCGCAACTATCCTCCGAGTCAAGTCATGCACTACCGTCGATGATTTCACAATTTACGAAACATCTACTCGTATCGAATTCGAGTCTATCTTATTCGTGGGTCGACACACGAGATGCTATACGCATCGAACAATCATCGATGACTAATAGTCTCGTCCTGATCAATCACAAAATTTACGATCAACCAAGTTCGTTCATTCTCGTATCATTACTTACAAAATTTTGATAGCGCAAGGCGCACTCCATTTTGTATTCTCTTATCGTGCTTACGTTTTCTTGCGTATCGATCTTAATAGTTCATATCAATTTCGATAGCAAGTGGGTCGACTTCGAATCCGTTTCAACGTCGACTTAACTCGCATCACATACATCCAAGTTCGCAACGAACTTTTCCATACGCATCCACTCGTTCTCTGATTCGTCGCATCCCGCTATACTTTGATCGCGTAACTGAGTTACCGATTATCCAACATCGAACCCTCGAGTTATACGATCACGCCCTCTAAGTTTCGCGTGTTTTTCAGTCGTACTCAAATGAGTGTCGCCGTAACGTAGCCAACTATTTCTTAGGCACGATTACTCACATCAACCAACTCTTCACCGAAGTTGCACATCGTGCGATTCGATTACAATTCGCATCGCCTAACATTTCTATCGAAATCGCAAGTCGTGCGATTCGATTCGCCTCGCTCAACATTTCTATCGAGATCGCAAGTCGTGCGACTCATTTGTAAGCTCGAGTATTCCTTTCCCGTCGATCCGATTATTGCGTCAAGGCATAATCATTTCGCTAGTCTCGGTCGTCCGACCAACTTATAACTTTCGTCCGACGTATCGTTCATCGATACAAGTCTCGCCTTATCGTCCCAACCGATTTTCGAAGAACACTTGCATCAACATATCGCCATACAAATTTTCAATCGAGTCTCGGTACTCCCCCGTCCGTTGCGGACAAACCTTCCGCAATTCTCACAACGCGTCGATACAATTCATCGCACAAGTGATATACCATATACCACTCGAAATCGAGTCATTCATCGCCTACGTGGTATGGCACAATCCGTTTAACACATTCGGTATTGGCTTATCACTTCTCACTTTCATTTTAACGCATATTCACATTAACTCGCTGTACTTCGTGCATCATTTTATTTCTCTTTCAACATGTTACATTGCGACAACATCTCAAATCGTATTTCATAATTTGTTGCGCTTGCAGCAACTAACATTTTTATGGCTCGTTGCATTCAATGCAATATACCCTTCGCGACTTTCTTAGCAAACATCATGAAATTTCCAAAACACATGCGGCAAAATTTCACGATTGTATTAGACTTATTGTATGGAACATCCAGTACGGCATCGAGTAGAGTCAAGAGTGGTATCAAGTGGTGGTGGGCAACTTTTAGAATTGTAATGAAGCAAGTGTCCAGAGGAAATTGAGCCTAGAGCTCAGATACCAATTTGTCACGTCCCGACTCGGAATCATCCGAATCATCGTCCTCGCAGGGGGCGTGATGCCGCACGAGCCTGGAGTTGCGCTCGTGCAAGGCAAGATGACAAGTTCTCAAATGGTTATCTTTTGATTCGATATTAACAACGAAAGAAAACAGAGTATACGAAACAATTCTCTTTATTGATATCTGAAACTGAGATTACAATGGCTTTCGATAGCCTAACAATATATGCCAGATTGGCTACAACACTCAGGTTCTCTCTTGTCCACAAAGCATTTCACCGTTCCATACATCATGCCTTCTATATCTCGGCCGCATCAATCCAGCTGCGTAGTCCGAGCGTCAATGCGATAACACGCTTCAATGCGCTTCGGCATTCCAAGCCTCAACACGTTCAAGTAACGCTTCGCCGCGAGCAATCCATTCCCTGCACCCTGCATGAAGCTGGTGGGGGATCAGTACGTTCGTCCTCGCATGTACTGAAGCAAAGATCATCTTTCCAAACCGACATTTTAATATTTATGTTGAATCATGCAACTTAGCTTATGATCTTGCTATGTTCTCCTTAGGGTCAATTTCATGGCATCTTCGAAAGCGTAAAGCATGTTATCATAGCAGCATGTTATCAAATTGAATAGGCAAACAAACAAGCAATCTCGTGTTTGATTCGTGGCGCGACTTACCAAGTCGACGCACTCGCCCTTGCACCGACGCAAGGTGAATACGCTGTAATCCTTCCCTGTCATGTTATTGTGCATCTCTAAGCAGGATCTCTATGCGGGACGCATATGCGCCTACACTTTCAATCCATCGTTCCTTAACTATATGAGGGTCGTGGGCGTATCCGCGCCGGAATGGACTAAAGGAGTTTCTCTTTTATCTTTCCTTACTTTCTTTTCTCTCATTCTTTTCTCTCTCTTGTTTGGGTAGCCCGGCGTTTCACGGGTTGGGTTGCTATCCCAACAACCGAAACTTACAGCGTGCCTACCATCATTTGCGGCTTCTCCCATTTACGACCGAGTGCTAATCGGACTTCGCAAATGTAAGCCCCTGTTTTTCAAAATTTATTTTTAATTAGTGTTAATTAAATTTTTATGTCATTTATAGCCTTAAATAATTATTAGGAATTTTTAGGAATTTTTCTAGAATTTTAAATAATTTTTAAATAAGTTTTAATACAAAAAAATATCAATATGTAATTTCCTAAATAGTTTTGATATCATTCTGCAATTTTTAGATTTGTTTTTATTTCAGTTTGTAATTAATAAATTGTTTTTAATTAAGGAATGTAAATTTTATTTTGCATTTAAACCTGGAAGGGCCTTTGTGCAATTTCCTAATCTAGGAAGACCTAACTGCAAACTACCCAACCCCCCCCCCCCCCCCCCCACGAACACACCCTCTCTCTCCTCACCCACTCCCGTTGACCCCCGGCTGCCCCGACCGCCACGACCGCCCTGCCCCCGCCAAATCCGGCTGCCCGCACCGCCTCAACCCCCCTATAAAACTTCCCCCTCTCCCCCGACTGAACCCTAACCCTAAATTCTCTCCACCACCCCCACGACCACCTTTCTCCCCAGTTCTTCCCCGAAACCCTAGACTGAACCCTAACTCCGGCGTAACCCCACCACCGTCTCGCCGCTCGTCCTCGCCGTTTGCCTCCACCACCGTTAGCTTCGCCACGCCGAGCTAGACGCAGCGCCACCAGAGCACCACCGTCCCGACGCCCCTAGCTGCCGCCTCCGCCTTCGAAAACTTCTTTGAGAAGTCGGACACGTACGTATCAGTCTGCTTTCGTGTCGTCTGTGTCTCGATTTCACGTGGGAGACTCGCCAGGACACGGGGATGCTCGTCCAGTAGTTGGACACATGAATCAGTGTTCGTGCGTGTCGTGCGTAGCACGGACACGTTGTTACCTGTGTCCTTAACTGTCAGGACACATGACATTTATTTATATTTTTATTATTATTATTAATCTAACCTAAACTAAATAAAATGAACAAAACCCTAACTCTAACAAACCCAGCGGGCTGACCCCCTGGCCAGCCCAACCCGACCTAACATCCACCCCCGCTTTGTTGGCTTGGGTTAACTCGAGCCCCTGCCACTGCTTTCTTTTTCTTTTCTTTTTCTTTTTCTTTTCCTTTGTTTTGTTATTTATAAATATTTATATATATATATATATATATATATATATATATTTATATATATATATATATATATATATATATTTATATATATATATATATATTTTTTATATATATATATATATATATATTTATATATATATATATATATATATATATATATATATATATATATATATATATATATATATATATATATATATATATATATATATATATATATATATATATATATATATTAGTATACATATATATGTATATACTGTTTTTGACAGTATTTTATATGTATGTATATATATTTTATACTTAGTAAATTTTTATATATTTATTTGTATTTATATAGATATATGAATATATGTATATATCTTCATATGTATATATATATTTATACTATATATATATATATACAATATTAGTATATGTATATATATATGTACTTTTATAATTAAGTATTTTTCCTTACATATATATATATATATATATATATGTGCTTTTAAAACATATATATGTATATTTTCACTATGCATAATTTTACCATATTAAAATAATAATATTTATTTCTACCACTTTGTATTTTCTGTATATTTAAATCACTGCAACCATTTGGTGTCCAAGCCTAGCATGGGTATTTGGGCCCAAATATGTTTTCACACATTCAAGACCTGTACAAGTCATATTCGACTTGATTCATGGCCTTGGGTCCTGTATTTGAACTTTGGTTCAAATTATATACATGGACAAAATACGCAGATAAATAAATTATTGTGTGCAATGCTGTTTTTGATTTTCTAAAAATACTTAAAGTACTGCTAAAATTATGGAAAAATAGTATTTAGATACTATGTTAAGTTAGCTAATTTAGTATAATTTTTGTAGTATTTAATTTACTGTTTTGCCACTAGTTTGGCATATGAAACCAAAACTCATTTTCTGTATACTTAGGAAAACTGATTTTTATAAAATACTTGTACTGGTTAATAAATTCCAGAAAAATTATAATAAATTTCTATGATTAACAAGGATCACTTTGACACTTTACTTTAAGTAAAACTATGCTTTTTTGTCTATCTCTAAAATCGTTAGGACACAATGGTCTTTTGATTTATTTATTGATTAATTACGACTTGTAGCTTTTTGTGTTATTTTGAGTTTTAGCCGTATTGAACTCCACCCCTCACTAGTGTAAAGACCCTAGAAAGTTAGTTAAAGTAGGGTGTCACCCCACATTGGTCTCCTATGCCAAAGTCATCATTTTGGCTAGGTGCCCAGTCACAAGTCGTGTCGCACAAATTAGTGTCCTAGTGTTTTAGCTTAGTGTAAAAACTAAGTTGTCATATTTACTTCTACAGTGACGAGTTACCGGACATCCATAGCATTGTTATCGCAGCTTGTTTTGTTTTGCTTTGCTAGAAGCAAGTACTTTCTACGAACTTTACATATTGTCACATAAAATAAACTGCAAACTCCACCATGTTAAATGCTGATCCTTGGGGTAGCAAGTTAGATCTCTACATGTTGTAGTTTCAGTTACTACCATGCTTAGAACAGTCTTGATGTATCTCTCACATGATTAGAATATGGGTTATGGGGAAACTGATAGTATTGTACGTGATCACGACCCCCCTACAGTAGCGAGCGAGGTCGCATTTTATATGCATACCTTGCCGCAGGCCATTACCCCGCATGTCTGTACGGATGTACACCTATGCTTGTTAACTTGTACGTATGTATATTTCATTATGTGCCCTCCAGCACATTGTACATCTATTGACCGATCACGTACCTGCTACAGTTTTAAACATTACATGTACATCTGTCTCTATGACATATGTATCCTTGCCATGATAGATTGGGTGATGCCATGTTTTCAGTTATTTTCCTCTCATGTTCATTTCCATGTTTTATATGCTAGTTTGCTAGATTTAGTACTTGCTCCCGTCCTGACAGGATAACGTTGTAGGTGTCCTTACTGAGGAGGAGTTACTCTGCGACACCTATTATGGAGTTACTGCCGAGGACCCGGCTCTGCTTTACGAGGATGTTCCTGCGGGGAACCTCGCCTAGTTGTCTTTTGTTTACTTAGACTTTTGAGAGTAGACATGTATTAGACTATATCTTTTGTAACTGGACATGTATCCAGTTTTACTTTACAGTTCACTTGTACTTGGACATTTCACTATATACGACGACTTTTGCGTTTGGTGTATTTATGATTCTTCTTCACTTATAGAACTGTTAGCACATTTAGTCTTATCCTGTTGTCTTTAGAACAGCTTACTACGTTTTATCTCAACGTAGGCTGGGCATGACTCGGCCTGGCCCAACAATTTGGGTAGCGGGTCGTGACATGTTTTTAGTGGTGGCCCATGCAGGTCCTGACTAAACTGTTTGGTTACGTTATTGTACCAAGCATGCCTGCAATTAGGAACTTAAGGTAATTAGACAACATTAGGAAAGACGCTTAGAACACTTAGAGGAATGCTAGGATTGCAACATAGGAAATACATCACATGTTTGCTATTATAATTAGATTTTCTTGCATATGATTACTTACTTCAAATTAGTCCTTATGAGTCTTTTTATGTGTAATTTAGATGGTGCTTACTCGTTCATCCCAGTATGTTACCCCCGAGAATGGGGCCCTCCATATCCAGTCAGCTGACCAGTTGACTGATACACCTTCACCTACCACATTCCCCCACTCCACAGATCCACAGACCCAGATACCACCTTCCACATCACAGGCCCAGCAGGACCCGATACTTCCACCACCCCCTATCACTATACCCACCCAGGCTTCCGTCACACTCGACGGGAACCAGCTGCTCACACTGATCCAGGGGTTCCTAATAACCCATCAGGAGCAGACTATCCTACTCCGCCAGAGCATGGAACGTTCTGAGGGACGTCCCGTTGTCCCACCACCTGTAGAGCCACGGCAGAGAGCGGGGACGATCAAGAACTTCATGGGTCTGAATCCCAAGGAGTTCTCAGGGACTGAGGGCATAGTAGTAGCAGATGACTGGCTAGATTCAGTAGAGAGGAAGCTCCTCGGAGTCAGGATGCCGGATGACCTTCAGGTCGAGGCAGCGGGACTTCTGCTGATAGACTTAGCAGGAGTCTGGTTCCGGAATGAGCCGTTGTTCGCGAGAGGTAGAGCCACTTGGGACCAGTTCAAGACCCAGTTCAAGAAAAAATTCTTCTCGACCACTGCTAGAGTAGCCATAGGGCTACGATTCCAGAACATCCAGCAGGAGAACCGTTCTGTTGACGAGTATGCGGCAGAGTTTAGTCGTCTGAGCCGTTTTGCTCCTAGTCTGGTTGCTGATCCAGAGGAGATGACCCGTAGGTTTTGCCATGGTCTAGTTCCAGACATTGGCATTCTTATAGTGGCGAACGGTACGACTGACTACTACCAGAGCCTAGAGTTAGCCCGGAGCATCGAGGAGCATCTTTTGTTATGCAAGAGGCCGACTTATGTACATCATGAGGGACCGTCCAAGCGTCAGGCTTTCCAGCAGAAAGCACCGACGCCGCCACAGCAGACTTATCGTCCCCCTACACCACATCATCAGACCCCGCCAGTTAGAGCCCCGGGACCCCGACAACAGCAGAGGGGAGCTATATGTTCTTTCTGCGGAAGATCAGGGCACGACAGCTCCATTTGCAGGAAGAGGTTGAAGCAGTGCTTAGCTTATGGGTCTGCGACCCATCAGATTCGGGACTGCCCAGTAGCGAAGCCTAGAGGACCGCTCCCGACTCAGCAGCAGAGGTTTGGGCAGCATCTGCAGCAGCAGAAGGGACCTCAGGATAAGGTTTATAGCCTAGCCCTTGAGCCGGAGCCGGAGCAGGTTTCGGAGCCAGATTACTTAGCTGACGTCATCACAGGTCATGTTTATTTGCATACTTTTCTAGCTCTATGCTTGTTTGATTCTGGTGCATCTCATAGCTTCCTATCATTAGAGTTTATGCAAGAACATCATTTAGTATCTACACCTACTGCGGAGATTAGTAGAGTAATGACGGGAGGAGGACCAGTGCCTATTAGAGCTAGCTATAGATGCTCTATTATGATAGCCGGGAGAGAGTTTGAGGGGCGATTCTTTGTGATGCCACTCTCCGGTTATGATATCATATTAGGGATGGACTGGCTTAGCTATGCCCATTCATCTATAGATTGTCATGAGGGTAGTATTTTGTTCAGTCCCCCAGGCACAGCACCATTCAGTGTCAGGAGGACAGGGCCGGAGATCAGCCTAGAGCCGAACTGTTGTGCTACAGTTGGGGACGCAGCACCGCCACACCCTATCATTAGGGAGTTTATGGATGTATTCCCAGAGGATCTTTCAGGACTTTCGCCTGACAGAGAAGTGGAGTTCACTATAGATTTAGTGCCGGGTTCATCACCAGTATCCCGGGCTTGCTATAGAGTGAATCCCAAGGAGGCCATAGAGATGAAAGAGCAGATTGATGACCTGTTGAAAAAAGGTTTCATTCGATCCAGTGCTTCTCCATGGGGAGCGCCAGTGCTCTTTGTGCCTAAGAAGGATGGTACAGTCCGGTTGTGTATTGACTATCGGGCCTTGAATGCCATCACTATCAAGAACAAATATCCTCTGCCCAGGATAGATGATTTGTTCGACCAGTTGAGCGGGGCAAAGGTGTTTTCCAGGATAGATTTGAGATCCGGGTACCACCAGGTGAAGGTTAGGCCAGCAGACATCCAGAAGACGGCGTTCAATACGAAGTACGGGCAGTACGAGTTTCTGGTGATGCCATTTGGTCTCACAAATGCGCCAGCTGTCTTTATGAACTTGATGAATAAGACATTTCACCAGTATCTAGATAAGTTCGTCGTGGTGTTTATCGACGACATCCTGATATACTCGAAGACGCCGGAGGAGCATGCAGAGCACTTGCGAATAGTTTTGGGGATTCTGAGGCATGAGAGATTGTTTGCCAAATTGCCGAAGTGCGAGTTCTTTTTAGACCGAGTGGAGTTTTTCGGCCATGTAGTCACTAGAGATGGAATCTCGGTGGATCCCAGGAAGATTGCTGCAGTTGAGACGTGGAAGGCTCCGACGTCAGTTTCAGAGATCAGGAGTTTTTTGGGTTTAGCAGGCTATTATAGAAAGTTCGTCCAGGACTTTGCTAGGATAGCTGAACCCATGACGAAGCTGGCGCAGAAGGACGCAGAGTACATTTGGTCAGAGGACTGCTAGACAGTATTTGAGGAGCTGAAGAGGAGGCTGACGACCGCTCCAGTTCTGACTTTACCTTCAGGTTTTGGAGGTTTCACCATTTACAGTGATGCTTCTGGGAAGGGACTAGGATGTGTCCTACAGCAGCATGGAAAAGTAATTGCTTATGCATCTAGACAATTACGGACTCATGAGAGGAATTATCCTACCCATGACCTAGAGTTAGCTGCGGTGATCTTTGCACTCAAGTTATGGAAACATTACTTATACGGAGAGCGTGTGGAAATCTTTACTGACCACAAAAGCTTGAAGTATGTGTTCACGCAGAAAGAGCTGAACATGAGGCAAAGACGATGGTTGGAGTTGATGAAGGACTTCGACATCGATTTACAGTATCACCCCGGGAAGGCAAATGTGGTGGCGGATGTGCTGAGCAGGCATCCGATGGCATGGTATCTGATGATTGATCGGCATTTGCGGGAGGATCTGGAGAAGCTCGATATCGAGCTAGTTCGGCCAGGATCAGTGATACAGATGATGGCGCTTGACATTCAGTCAGGTTTGATGGAGCAGATCCGGGAGGCACAATCTACAGATGAGAGCCTTCGCAGACTTCGACCCCAGGCATTAGCTGGATTACTGGATAACTTCACTATAGCAGAGGATGGATCCCTGAGGCATGGCAGCCGATTGTGCGTGCCGAAGGGAGAGCTAGTAGAGGCAGTTTTGCAGGAGGCACACCGATCGAGATATTCTATTCACCCTGGTACTAACAAGATGTACCGTGACTTGCGGAAACATCTTTGGTGGCACGGGATGAAGAGGGATGTATCACGTTTCATTTCGAGATGCTTAGTTTGCCAGCAGGTCAAGGCGGAGCGCCAGAGGCCAACTGGTTTGTTGCAGCCATTATCCATTCTCGAGTGGAAGTGGAAACATATTACGATGGACTTCGTTTCAGGGCTTCCTCGTTCCCAAGGAGGGAAGGATGCCATTTGGGTCATCGTAGACAGGCTGACGAAGTGTGTGCACTTCATACCCTTCAAGGTGGGGCTTTTCACCGAAAAGTTGGCGGAGCTATACATGCAGCAGATAGTTCGCCTACACGGAGTGCCGGTGAGCATCGTGTCAGACAGAGACAGCAGATTTACATCCCACTACTGGAGGAGCTTGCAGGAGGAGTTGGGCAGTAGGCTCAAGTTCAGTACGGCGTACCACCCGCAGACAGATGGGCAGTCCGAGAGGACGATACAGACACTGGAGGATATGCTGAGGACCTGCGTGCTGGACTTTGGAGGATCGTGGGAGAGCCATCTGCACTTGGTAGAGTTTTCATACAACAACAGCTACCAGGCCAGTATTGGTATGTCTCCTTTCGAGGCGCTATATGGACGATGATGCCGCACACCGCTCTTTTGGGATGATGTCGGAGACAGAGTTATGCTTGGGCCAGAGATTATCACGGATGCAGCAGAAAAAGTCGGGATGATCAGAGACAGGCTCAGAGTAGCTCAGGATAGGCAGAAACACTGGGCTGATGCTAGTCGCAGGCCGATGGAGTTCGCAGACGGTGATATGGTGCTAGTGAAGATATCACCTACTCGAGGGACGATCCGGTTCGGACGAGGAGGGAAGCTGAGCCCCAGATACATCGGGCCATTCGAGGTACTTGGCAGGATCGGAGAGGTAGCTTACAGGGTTGCACTTCCACCCAACCTAGCGGGAGTTCACGATGTCTTTCACGTATCTCAGCTGAGGAGATATGTTCCAGACCCCATTCATGTGCTAGATCATTCAGAGTTGGAGGTCGGACCGAGCCTTACGGTTTCTGAGCAGCCAGTGGAGATATTAGACATGAGAGAGAAGAGGCTGAGGAACAAGGTTATACCCCTAGTACGAGTAGCTTGGAGCCGTCACTCCCCAGGTGAATCTACTTGGGAGAGGGAGTCGGACATGAGGAAGAGATACCCTTACTTGTTCGATCCAACCGCTGCGAGGGAACCACCCGTTCCCGCTTGATACCTTAGAGGTTAGTTTCGATCGCAGCCTTAGTCATTTTGTTGCATTGCTTGCTATGTTAGAATATTGTAGGGTCTTCAATCCTTGTGAATTTCGAGGACAAAATTTTTCAAGGAGGGAAGACTTGTAAGCCCCTGTTTTTCAAAATTCATTTTTAATTAGTGTTAATTAAATTTTTATGTCATTTATAGCCTTAAATAATTATTAGGAATTTTTAGGAATTTTTCTAGAATTTTAAATAATTTTTAAATAAGTTTTAATACAAAAAATATCAATATGTAATTTCCTAAATAGTTTTGATATCATTCTGCAATTTTAGATTTGTTTTTATTTCAGTTTGTAATTAGTAAATTGTTTTTAATTAAGGAATGCAAATTTTATTTTGCATTTAAACCTGGAAGGGCCTTTGTGCAATTTCCTAATCTAGGAAGACCTAACTGCAAACTACCCAACCCCCCCCCCCCCACGAACACACCCTCTCTCTCCTCACCCACTCCCGTTGACCCCCGGCTGCCCCGACCGCCACGACCGCCCTGCCCCCGCCAAATCCGGCTGCCCCCACCGCCTCAACCCCCCCATAAAACTCCCCCCTCTCCCCCGACTGAACCCTAACCCTAAATTCTCTCCACCACCCCCACGACCACCTTTCTCCCCAGTTCTTCCCCGAAACCCTAGACTGAACCCTAACTCCGGCGTAACCCCACCACCGTCTCGCCGCTCGTCCTCGCCGTTTGCCTCCACCACCGTTAGCTTCGCCGCACCGAGCTGGACGCAGCGCCACCAGATCGCCACCGTCCCGACGCCCCTAGCCGCCGTCTCCGCCTTCGAAAACTTCTTTGAGAAGTCGGACACGTACGTATCAGTCTGCTTTCGTGTCGTCTGTGTCTCGATTTCACGTGGGAGACTCGCCAGGACACGGGGATGCTCATCCAGTAGTTGGACACATGAATCAGTGTTCGTGCGTGTCGTGCGTAGCACGGACACGTTGTTACCTGTGTCCTTAACTGTCAGGACACAGGACAGTTATTTATATTTTTTTTATTATTAATCTAACCTAAACTAAATAAAATGAACAAAACCCTAACTCTAACAAACCCAGCGGGCTGACCCCCTGGCCAGCCCAACCCGACCTAACACCCTCCCCCGCTTTGTTGGCTCGGGTTCGAGCCCCTGCCACTGCTTTCTTTTTCTTTTCTTTTTCTTTTTCTTTTCCTTTCTTTTTTTATTTATAAATATATATATATATATATATATATATATATATATATATATTTATATATATATATATATATAAAATATATATATATATATATATATATATATATATATATATATATATATATATATATATATATTAGTATACATATATATGTATATACTGTTTTTGACAGTATTTTATATGTATGTATATATATTTTATACTTAGTAAATTTTTATATATTTATTTGTATTTATATAGATATATGAATATATGTATATATCTTCATATGTATATATATATTTATATACATGGACAAAATACGCAGATAAATAAATTATTGTGTGCAATGCTGTTTTTGATTTTCTAAAAATACTTAAAGTACTGCTAAAATTATGGAAAAATAGTATTTAGATACTATGTTAAGTTAGCTAATTTAGTATAATTTTTGTAGTATTTAATTTACTGTTTTGCCACTAGTTTGGCATATGAAACCAAAACTCATTTTCTGTATACTAAGGAAAACTGATTTTTATAAAATACTTGTACTAGTTAATAAATTCCAGAAAAATTATAATAAATTTCTATGATTAACAAGGATCACTTTGACACTTTACTTTAAGTAAAACTAGGCTTTTTTGTCTATCTCTAAAATCGTTAGGACACAATGGTCTTTTGATTTATTTATTGATTAATTACGACTTGTAGCTTTTTGTGTTATTTTGAGTTTTAGCCGTATTGAACCCCACCCCTCACTAGTGTAAAGACCCTAGAAAGTTAGTTAAAGTAGGGTGTCACCCCACATTGGTCTCCTATGCCAAAGTCATCATTTTGGCTAGGTGCCCAGTCACAAGTCGTGTCGCACAAATTAGTGTCCTAGTGTTTTAGCTTAGTGTAAAAACTAAGTTGTCATATTTACTTCTACAGTGACGAGTTACCGGACATCCATAGCATTGTTATCGCAGCTTGTTTTGTTTTACTTTGCTAGAGGCAAGTACTTTCTACGAACTTTACATATTGTCACATAAAATGAACTGCAAACTCCACCATGTTAAATGCTGATCCTTGGGGTAGCAAGTTAGATCTCTACATGTTGTACTTTCAGTTACTACCATGCTTAGAACAGTCTTGATGTATCTCTCACATGATTAGAATATGGGTTATGGGGAAACTGATAGTATTGTACGTGATCACGACCCCCCTACAGTAGCGAGCGAGGTCGCATTTTATATGCATACCTTGCCGCAGGCCATTATCCCGCATGTCTGTACGGATGTACACCTATGCTTGTTAACTTGTACGTATGTACATTTCATTATGTGCCCTCCAGCACATTGTACATCTATTGATCGATCACGTACCTGCTACAGTTTTAAACATTACATGTACATCTGTCTCTATGACATATGTATCCTTGCCATGATAGATTGGGTGATGCCATATTTTCAGTTATTTTCCTCTCATGTTTATTTCCATGTTTCATATGCTAGTTTGCTAGATTTAGTACTTGCTCCCGTCCTGACAGGATAACGTTGTAGGTGTCCTTACTGATGAGGAGTTACTCTGCGACACCTATTATGGAGTTACTGCCGAGGACCCGGCTCTGCTTTACGAGGATGTTCCTGCGGGGAATCTCGCCTAGTTGTCTTTTGTTTACTTAGACTTTTGAGAGTAGACATGTATTAGACTATATCTTTTGTAACTGGACATGTATCCAGTTTTACTTTACAGTTCACTTGTACTTGGACATTTCACTATATACGACGACTTTTGCGTTTGGTGCATTTATGATTCTTCTTCACTTATAGAACTGTTAGCACATTTAGTCTTATCCTGTTGTCTTTAGAACAGCTTACTACGTTTTATCTCAACGTAGGTTGGGCATGACTCGGCCTGGCCCAACAATTTGGGTAGCGGGTCGTGACAGCAAATGTGCGCCTATCAAAGATTATCATCCCTCATAGGCCGAACGGTCCCGGTGCCCCGGTGCGTCCGTTCGGAGGGAACGTTCCGTGCACGGAAGATATCATCGCAATTATCTCAAGTCCATTCCATTCGACCATGCAACGCACTATCATTCAAACAACCAAGCATAGCCTTTAGTCCAAGACTCAGACTTTATCATCTCGTATTTCTTCCGTGTACTTCGTTTCAATGATTCAATGGCATCGTGCCTCAACTCAATGCTCGTCAACCAAACGACCCGAAGGTCTCGAACACCTTTCGAGGCACAATGTCATATCCGACAGTTCTGCCACATTCATGCCACAACTGTATTCTCTCGCAACGAAGCCATCTTTTTATTATCCCGTGCACGTATGCACGTTTCGACCGTATTTCTATGTTCTATAACTTAGCATTCAATTTTCGGGCTTGCGCGCTAGGGCTCTCGCCTATTGTCTTTCAATGTTCTAGCCGTCTAACTCGTGCAGCAGAGGCACGGTATGGTTCGTGCACTAAGGCACTCGCCAATTACAGTTATCCCATGTTCTTACGGCTTGCGCACCGAGGCGCTCGCCTATGCGATATCCAATGTCCCATAGCGACTCGTGCATATTGATGCACGTTTTATTTTAATTGTTCTAACTTAGTGTTCGACTCACACTATGATTTATCTCCGATCGGCCACGCCCGTGGCGTCGATAGGTTAACTTAGCATACAATGATATATTTGACTTATCGAATGAAGGAGTAAAAAGAAGTCAATCCTCCCACCTTGAGTCGATACGCCTTCGTCATTTCGCCGAGCCGATGCGGCTCGATTTCATAACTTGTTTGCACGGCCACTCTCCTGACTTAGCCATTCGAGCACTTCGTGCTTCATTGAGTTATACGTCCGATTTGCCTTAGCGTGCCCAAGTCTCGGCCCGTCGCAAGGCGACGATTTGATTTCGCGGACCCCTTACTAAATATGTCAAAAGATCGACCTCTAATATTTTTCCGTCAAAGTATAACCTGCACACGAAACCAACTAAAATCAATTCTTGCATCGATTTGGACTTGCGCCTTGGTCGATTTGATTTCTTAGAATCTTCGAGAAGATTCAATGCACTCATCCTTCGGGACAACGCGACACTTCGCATCGATTCAACTCGATGCATTCTTTCGGGGCAAGGCAACTCTTCGCATCAACTTAGTTTGATGCATTGCTCGGGACAACTTAACTCTCGTATCCTTTTGCATCGATACATTTCCTTGCGTCAACGCTTCAGCGTAATGCGCCGTGCGGAGCGGAGCATTACAGAATATACCACTCAAAACAAGGTTCGTCCCGAACCGAAACCAATACTAATTTCCAAGGGTTTCATTAGATCGTTCCACGATCTCGTCTCACTATCGTTTGGATCGTACAACTTAGCTTGGAATCATACACATATTTTAGGCGTCCCACCAATATATGAATTTCAGCCAAGCTCAATTGTAAGATCTCGGAACAACGCTAACATGTAACTCTTATTCTCGATAACTTGACATCTCGTATTCTCGATCGGACTTGGCTCTATTACTTGTTCTCGCAATTCTAGCGCACATGTATATTGATACATACGCGATTTGCCAACAAAAGTCAATGTACACGATACGATTCAAAAATCGCATTTCTTACTTTGTATGTTTCATCGGGACTATCAATTCTATGCGTCGCGTCAAGCCGTCGTGCATCCGATCACAACGAGTCTCCGCAACGCCTTGCGTTTGAAATCGTCACCCAACTATTTTTGAAGTCTTGCTATGCAACTTATCTCGATACGACTTCCTTTGTTGACTTGCAAATGCATCAACATTCAGGGCTACGCCCACTAGGTTACTTACCTAGGCGTCGTGCTCAAATCCTTCCGACGCAAGTTTAAATTGACATTGCACAAAGGCCACAATCTATCCGACTCAAAAGTTTACATCAAGGCGACAGTGCTCAATGCAACGATCGCCTTGACACGAAGGTCTTTATGATGCGACTTACATTCGATTCCTAACGAGTAGAAATTTACTAGCCAAATTCCCAACTTACCCGTCTCGCAACATCGAATATAGGTTCGATTCACGCAAGCTCAATTGCGAGGTAAATCCGAATCTAACAGTACAACTCGTAAGTTATTTCCTTATCGTTCTCTCTCGTGCATAGCACGACTCTCACAATCGCCTATCCGAATCACCAAGTCCGTTGGTGAACTCTAGTTCGACCGTCGACCAACATAACCATTCAAGTATTCATCCGACGAATACTCAAAATCTAACTTATCATTCTCATCGAAAGTTGTTCCAACAATTCTCGATCGCCTAGACTTATCGTCAACATGCACCGTGTTATACTTGTTATCAGTGCAATCCCATATGCGATATCGCATGGGTCATCTTACGGTCTGCAGCATTCAATTTGATTTTGCGGTCAAGTCTTCTAGGGTCAGCTGTCCCGAAGCTACGCTCGATAATTGTGGATCATTAACGAAGGACAATTTACTACGAACCATGCTATATCTTATTTCAGAGCCAAATCACGTTCCGACGATTCTATGCGACTACCCAAATTTCGGACAAAACTGTTTCTATCGGCGTAACTGATGCGCAACTATCCTCCGAGTCAAGTCATGCACTACCGTCGATGATTTCACAATTTACGAAACATCTACTCGTATCGAATTCGAGTCTATCTTATTCGTGGGTCGACACACGAGATGCTATACGCATCGAACAATCATCGATGACTAATAGTCTCGTTCTGATCAATCACAAAATTTACGATCAACCAAGTTCGTTCATTCTCGTATCATTACTTATAAAATTTTGATAGCGCAAGGCGCACTCCATTTTGTATTCTCTTATCGTGCTTACGTTTTCTTGCGTATCGATCTTGATAGTTCATATCAATTTCGATAGCAAGTGGGTCGACTTCGAATCCGTTTCAACGTCGACTTAACTCGCATCACATACATCCAAGTTCGTAACGAACTTTTCCATACGCATCCACTCGTTCTCTGATTCACCGCATCCCGCTATACTTTGATCGCGTAACTGAGTTACCGATTATCCAACATCGAACCCTCGAGTTATACGATCACGCCCTCTAAGTTTTGCGTGTTTTTCAGTCGTACTCAAATGAGTGTCGCCATAACGTAGCCAACTATTTCTTAGGCACGATTACTCACATCAACCAACTCTTCACCGAAGTCGCACATCGTGCGATTCGATTACAATTCGCATCGCCTAACATTTCTATCGAAATCGCAAGTCGTGCGATTCGATTCGCCTCGCTCAATATTTCTATCGAGATCGCAAGTCGTGCGACTCATTTGTAAGCTCGAGTATTCCTTTCCCGTCGATCCGATTATTGCGTCAAGGCATAATCATTTCGCTAGTCTCGGTCGTCCGACCAACTTATAACTTTCGTCCGACGTATCGTTCATCGATACAAGTCTCGCCTTATCGTCCCAACCGATTTTCGAAGAACACTTGCATCAACATATCGCCATACAAATTTTTAATCGAGTCTCGGTACTCCCCCGTCCGTTGCGGACAAACCTTCCGCAATTCTCACAACGCGTCGATGCAATTCATCGCACAAGTGATATACCATATACCACGCGAAATCGAGTCATTCATCGCCTACGTGGTATGGCACAATCCGTTTAACACATTCGGTATTGGCTTATCACTTCTCACTTTCATTTTAACGCATATTTATATTAACTCGCTGCACTTCGTGCATCATTTTATTTCTCTTTCAACATGTTACATTGCGACAACATCTCAAATCGTATTTCACAATTTGTTGCGCTTGCAACAACTAACATTTTTATGGCTCGTTGTATTCAATGCAATATACCCTTCACGACTTTCTTAGCAAACATCATGAAATTTCCAAAACACATGCGGCAAAATTTCACGATTGTATTAGACTTATTGTATGGAACATCCAGTGCGGCATCGAGTAGAGTCAAGAGT
Organism: Iris pallida; assembly: GCA_029216955.1. Classification (NCBI taxonomy): domain Eukaryota; kingdom Viridiplantae; phylum Streptophyta; class Magnoliopsida; order Asparagales; family Iridaceae; genus Iris; species Iris pallida. The sequence goes on from JANAVB010028398.1 coordinate 14,992,536, forward strand.
GGTATCAAGTGGTGGTGGGCAACTTTTAGAATTGTAATGAAGCAAGCGTCTAGAGGAAATTGAGCCTAGAGCTCTGATACCAATTTGTCACGCCCCGACTCGGAATCACCCGAATCATCGTCCTCGCAGGGGGCGTGATGCCGCACGAGCCTGGAGTTGCGCTCGTGCAAGGCAAGATGACAAGTTCTCAAATGGTTATCTTTTGATTCGATATTAACAACGAAAGAAAACAGAGTATACGAAATAATTCTCTTTATTGATATCTGAAACTGAGATTACAATGGCTTTCGATAGCCTAACAATATATGCCAGATTGGCTACAACACTCAGGTTCTCTCTTGCCCACAAAGGATTTTACCGTTCTATACATTATGCCTTCTATATCTCGGCCGCATCAATCCAGCTGCGTAGTCCGAGCGTCAATGCGATAACACGCTTCAATGCGCTTCTGCATTCCAAGCCTCAACACGTTCAAGCAACGCTTCGCCGCGAGCAATCCATTCCCTGCACCCTGCATGAAGCTGGTGGGGGATCAGTACGTTCGTCCTCGCATGTACTGAAGCAAAGATCATCTTTCCAAACCGACATTTTAATATTTATGTTGAATCATGCAACTTAGCTTATGATCTTGCTATGTTCTCCTTAGGGTCAATTTTATGGCATCTTCGAAAGCGTAAAGCATGTTATCATAGCAGCATGTTATCAAATTGAATAGGAAAACAAACAAGCAATCTCGTGTTTGATTCGTGGCGCGACTTACCAAGTCGACGCACTCGCCCTTGCACCGACGCAAGGTGAATACGCTGTAATCCTTCCCTGTCATGTTATTGTGCATCTCTAAGCAGGATCTCTATGCGGGACACATATGCGCCTACACTTTCAATCCATCGTTCCTTAACTATATGAGGGTCGTGGGCGTATCCGCGCCGGAATGGACTAAAGGAGTTTCTCTTTTATCTTTCCTTACTTTCTTTTCTCTCATTCTTTTCTCTCTCTTGTTTGGGTAGCCCGGCGTTTCACGGGTTGGGTTGCTATCCCAACGACCGAAACTTACCGCGTGCCTACCATCATTTGCGGCTTCTCCCATTTACGATCGAGTGCTAATCGGACTTCGCAAATGTGCGCATATCAAAGATTATCATCCCTCATAGGCCGGACGGTCCCGGTGCCCCGGTGCGCCCGTTCGGAGGGAACGTTCCGTGCACGGAAGATATCATCGCAATTATCTCAAGTCCATTCCATTCGACCATGCAACGCACTATCATTCAAACAACCAAGCATAGCCTTGAGTCCAAGACTCAGACTTTATCATCTCGTATTTCTTCCGTTAACTTTCTATGTTCTTACGTTTCATACTTCGTTTCAATGATTCAATGGCATCGTGCCTCAACTCAATGCTCGTCAACCAAACGACCCGAAGGTCTCGAACACCTTTCGAGGCATAATGTCATATCCGACAGTTCCACCACATTCATGCCACAACTGTATTCTCTCGCAACGAAGCCATCTTTTTATTATCCCGTGCACGTATGCACGTTTCGACCGTATTTCCATGTTCTATAACTTAGCATTCAATTTTCGGGCTTGCGCGCTAGGGCGCTCGCCTATTGTCTTTCAATGTTCTAGCCGTCTAACTCGTGCAGCAGAGGCACGGTATGGTTCGTGCACTAAGGCACTCGCCAATTACAGTTATCCCATGTTCTTACGGCTTGCGCACCGAGGCGCTCGCCTATGCGATATCCAATGTCCCATAGCGACTCGTGCATATTGATGCACGTTTCATTTCAATTGTTCTAACTTAGTGTTCGACTCACACTATGATTTATCTCCGATCGGCCACGCCCGTGGAGTCGATTGGTTAACTTAGCATACAATGATATATTTGACTTATCGAATGAAGGAGTAAAAAGAAGTCCACCTTGAGTCGATACGCCTTCGTCATTTCGCCGAGCCGATGCGGCTCGATTTCATAACTTGTTTGCACGGCCACTCTCCTGACTTAGCCATTCGAGCACTTCGTGCTTCATTGAGTTATACGTCCGATTTGCCTTAGCGTGCCCAAGTCTCGGCCCGTCGCAAGGCGACGATTTGATTTCGCGGACCCCTTACTAAATATGTCAAAAGATCGACCTCTAATATTTTTCCGTCAAAGTATAACCTGCACACGAAACCAACTAAAATCAATTCTTGCATCGATTTGGACTTGCGCCTTGGTCGATTCGATTTCTTAGAATCTTCGAGCCGATTCAACGCACTCATCCTTCGGGACAACGCGGCATTTCGCATCGATTCAACTCGATGCATTCTTTCGGGGCAAGGCAACTCTTCGCATCAACTTAGTTTGATGCATTGCTCGGGACAACTTAACTCTCGTATCATTTTGCATCGATACATTTTCTTGCGTCAACGCTTCAGCGTAATGCGCCGTGCGGAACGGGGCATTACATTAATATATATACATATTATAATGGAGTATAGACTATTAATACCAAATTTAGGCAAAATGAGAATATAAACCTCTAGATAACCGAAAAACCAAAAGAAAATCCTTGTGTCATTGGTTAAAATCCACTTCTAAGCAGGCTTTTCGTTAATTGCGTTCGTCGTCCGTCTCGGACATCTATACGAGTAGATGGCAACAGGCACCACGAACTCCCCAACCTCGGACATCTATATGAGTAGCGGGCAACAGGCACCACGTGCTCCCCAACCACTCTATACCTAAGAGGAAGATATGGTTGCTTTAAAGGCTTTCAGATTTCTGGTATTCGATCTTAAGTGAAGTTTTCTCTTTCCCTCCGAATTCGAAGCGGATGAGCAAATAACAAAAAATAGAGGCAAAATCGTACTTTATGCAACAAGACGAACATTAAAAGGCTCTCTCAGTTAGGTTCGCATCAGCATCAAAACATTACAAATTGCATCTCAGAATAATCAACGCAGGGCAACATCATCATGACAAAACACGTATAAAAATATTTCTGTAATGACTTGGACAAGAAAGAAAAAAAATATAGACGAGCTTTACAATCAGTAAAACGAAAGGGGCCGTACAAAACTATTACTCTCCTTTCCTTGGGGAGAAGAAAGAATGATCAATTTCTCAAGCCTGAGATGTTTTTTCGTCTACGGGCTCCTTCTCTTTTATGAAAGTCACCTCCGAAGCGGGTGATGGAGAAAGCACAAAATTATCACCGTCTGCACTGTCACTTACATTCGATTCCAGCGGAGAAATGATCCCATAAGACCCAGATGCATCATCTGTACAGAAAACAAAAGAAAGAGTAAAAAATGTCACCAGTTTAACAAACATCTTCCACTATATAATGAGGCTTCAAAACGGCTCAAAAGTGAGCCATCTAAGCCGTATGTATATCATGGTACATTTTATTTAAAAAAAATTAATTATATAAAATTGAAAAAAAAAATTAATTTGTTATACATATTCAACATGGGGAATCGAACTCAACCAAACAAAGAAAAATATCTCCCACCTTAACCACATGAGTTAGAAGAGTTATTTGACTATAATTAGATAATATTTTTATTATACGTTATTATGCATTTACTAGTTTCAAATAATGCTGTCAAAGTGAAGAAGAATGTAGGAGTAATTTCGAACCTAGCAACACATGGGACTCCGGGTTTTCTTCAACCGCAGCTATTCGAAGGTTCTTAGGTAGAAGGCAACTGCAGATGGCACCTGCAAGTGGAATAGATCATCAGTTTTACTTTTTCCAGTAACTGAAAAGCTCTAGCCGAATATAACAGAGGAAAAAACAGGAGTTGGATTCTTGTGATAAAATGTTTCTTCCATGACTGTGTCTACGGCCAGTGTCAACCGGAGGGCACCAAGCAACGGCAGAGCACAGTATAGTTCACAAGATAATATCAAAGAATGATGACAGCTTGAACTTATGATCCTCATCACTCTCCGAAGCGATCACCCTAAATGGATGCAGGAATTAAGAGTGAATAGCAAAATTATTCAGGAAGATTTGTATAACTGTTGGCTAATCCTCCACTGCAGAGTTGCAAGATTTCTCAGTGGTAACAACAGAACCCATGATGGTAACAACTAACAACCAGGAAAAGATGTTCATTTAACAGTTAATTGTGTAAATAAACTATTCCAGGGTCCGTTAGGTTCCCTAAATAGTGAAAGTGAACTTAGATTAACCAAATAATTGTAGCATCCGCTCATAAAATCAAATAGTTGGAGACATTTTTAAGGAGGTCACCAAATAAGGGTATGAAAGTTACCGATACAGAGATCAATACAGCCAAGATGAAATAGCATGTTTACGAGTCACTACACCTCCATATGGCAAAAGGGAACCAAAGTTGAGTGGGTAAAAAAGACTTAAATGCAAAACAAGAAGTTAAAAGGTATAACGCAAAGTTAGTGGCTATCGGCTAAAGGTTTACAGACAACAAGCCTGAGTTACTAACAATGACCCTTGAAACTATCAGATTGATTACTTTTTAGCTGCACAAAATAAATGGCAGGACTTTGAAATGGATCTGAAATTAGTATATTTAAAGGGAACTGTAATTGCCACGGAAGCTTTTACAATGCCCACGGATTTTCAAAGTGGATTACCAAAATACCCTTGATTTATAAGGGAAGCTATAAATTTCATTTTTAAAAACTGTAATAAATTGAGGACAATTTTGGTAACCCACCTTGAAAATCCTGGGACATTGTAAAAGCCTTTTTGGCAATTGCAATTCCCTATTTAAATGGTTTCTTAAAGAAGTGTGTGTTGAACCACCTCCTGGATACACCAAAAAGGGAGCATAAACCAAAGTTTTTAAAATTGAACAAGGCATTATGTAGCTTGAAGCAAGTGTCAAGTGTTGGATGAATATAACATATTTCCAAGCTAATAACTTCATGAAGTATCTTTATAAGCATGCGTTATAGACACATAAGAATGAACGTGGAGATTTTCTGCTTGTTTATAGGTGGTTGATCTTATATTTTTAAAGGAGATAATCCAAACAAGTTCAACGAGTCCAAGGACAACATGGTTTTGTATTTGAAATGACAGATTGGATGTACACCTTATTATCTCAGCACCGAAGTGAAAGAATTTAAAGAAGAAATGTTCATTTCTTAAGAAATCTATGTAAAGACTATTCTGAAGGAATCCAATACAAGGAATTCAATCCCATGAGCACACCATGGAGTGCAGTATCTAATTGCCAAATTATGAAAGTGGAAGAAAATTTGGTCCCACATACTTCAAAACTTGGTTTGGAACCTTCCATATTTGACTTGCTCGCTAGGAAGCATGAACACCAATTGGTGTTGTGATTGACTGATTGTGTAGTGTCTGTGTCAAACATGCGTTGGACATGACACAGACATCCAGAAATACCACACATGCCAAAATCTGTACCATGTCCATGTCAATATATATGTTTCCGTTCATGTCACATTCAAATCCGTGGAACATTCAAATCTATGCAAAGACTATTCTGAAGGAATCCAATCCAATATAAGGAATTCAATCCCGTGAGCACACCATGGAGTGCAGTATCTAATTGCGAAATTATGATGGTGGAAGAAAATTTGGTCCCACATACTTCAAAACTTGGTTGGAAACCTTCCATATTTGACTTGCTCGCTAGGAAGCATGAACACCAGAATACCACAAGATAGGTGTTGTGATTGACTGATTGTGTAGTGCCTGTCAAACATGTGTTGGACATGACACAGACATCCAAAAATACCACACATGCCAAAATTTGTACCATGTCCGTGTCAATATCTATGTTTCCTGTCGTCTCACATTCAAATCCGTGGAACATATCTCAAGAAGGATAGGCATGTGGTGTTAGAATTGTTAGTAGATATTAAGAGCCTCACTTGTTTGCCCGGTCGACAAGAGAATTCTTAGTCAATCATGAATTATTATACCAAACTACAAATTACCAGATTAAATATTGGGTTCTAAAACAAAATTCTAACATTTCTCAGTTATGGAGAATTAGAAGTTTAAGGGAGAAGATATTGAACATAAACTGAGAGAACTAGAAAGAAGGGAGCAAATTACATTCCATAAACAAATAAAAAAAAATATACAAAGCCTACTAATTGAATATAAAAAAGAAACTTAACCAAATAATGCAATCTTTCAAGTAATACACAACAAAACACTGCTTAAAATCCAAGAAAGTCCTCCACAACTACCCCAAGATTACAAGTATCATGCTCAAAATTCTGGCCTTGTTGGTTCTCTTTTAATAGGCACATTGTATAGCCATGTCAGTATACACACACATGTATACATTGTTATACACACACAAATAAACATGAGACACATACATCTCAAATAATATAATGATGATGATAGTGCACACACACACACACACACACACACAAACATACACACATGTATACATTATTATATACACACAAATAAACACGAGACACATACATCTCAAATAATATAACGATGGTGATAGCGCACACACACACACACACACGAGACACATACATGATCTCAAATAATAATGATGATAACAATGATAATGACAAAAAAGAACAACAAAAACTCTATAAACTGATGCAACCAGCATTGCCAGTCGCAAGCAGAAGGGAAAGGTCATAAATGGGCCACATGACACTTACACCAGCAATTACTAATCATGTAGTGAGGGGGGTGAAGATGAATACTTTGTCATTTTCATTTTGGAAAGTTAACTGGTACGTGTAGAAGCTTGGGATGGGCTGGGGGAAATATACTTCATAGCTCCGAATTTGTGCAAATTTGCGTTAAGTGGCAACAAATTGATACCTGTGATACAGTAGTACCCTTTATGAGGCATTATCACCATGCCATTTGTTCATTGAGTTCTAGTTTCATTTAAAAAGGTTATCCAAAAGCTCGTAAAGGATCCTACATTACGTTATGCTCTTTCCCGAAATAATAAAAGTGTTATGTTCAATGTAAGCAAGGAATGATGATTAAATATAACTTATTTAAGTGCAATCATCATATTAAATTTTCTAGAAAATATAGCTTAAACATTTGAAGTATGATCGACTATAACTCTCAAGTATGATGCGCAGCCTCAGAGTGTTCAGGTGCATGAAAAATTTATGTTTCTTTCTAAATCTTGTTAATTTTGACAATGTTTCCAACATTTGGACTATTTTGCACCTACAACAGAATCCAGCCATATCATATCAACTCTTCATAGAAATAGCAGTTATTAATGAAAGGATGAAATAATATTAATAAGAATATATGATTGATGAGTTGAAGAGATATTTACTGATATGAGCAAGGCGGTTAACCCATCTAGGAATCGACTTTCCGGTTAACCTCAGCGACACCTCATCGGTGAAGTGGTTGCAATTCTTCAAGATCAGGTGATAGGTATCTCCATGATACTCCCCGGCAATGGTCTCAATTAACTCGCGGAACTCGAATGGAAGCATGGTTGTGGTTCCCAATGTAATAGAGCGCCTGTAGCAAAAACCAGGGCATCTCTTTGGCTCCACCTCAAACACTCCACTTGTTGGGAAATCATGGGCACCAAAGCCATATTCCAACCCGTAGACTATCAAATTTAAAAAAAAAAAAAAAAAAAAAAAAAAAAAAAAAAACCAGAATCAAATTATAACATGTGGTACAATGAAAGGAAAAAAAGAAGAAGGTGTTTTAATTTATTTTTATGAGAAAAAGGATTTGGGGTCTCCAGCCAGATATTCATAGTGGAGAAATAGTTTGCAAGGAAAATAAAGATCCCAACTTTAAAGCACATGAATCTTCCGCATTGATAATCAACAGAAGTGACATATGTTTGTTTGTCCAACATAAAAGGAAGCAGCATATAAATCTCAAAACTGTGTTCAA